>CM068367.1:878650790-879250790 GCA_034769895.1 Magicicada septendecula | reverse complement strand
TAGTGATTTAACATAATTTCATGAATATTATCAAGCAATAAACTATAATTTTATCCAATAAAAGAGTTAACCAAATTATTTCATTAGACTAGACGATTACAGGTTAGGGGAACCGATCACCATAGTTGGCAACACTTGCAGCAGCAATTGAGATAATTTAAATAATTTTAAATTGTCATCGCAACTCTGTATTGTTAACAGGATGATTAACAATTGAGACCTTCACTCAAAGTAAGTGCTGAACTAATAAATAAAATCTAATTTCAGTGAGGAGTCAACTTATCAACTGTTAACCGAAACTACGACAACTGACAAAATTAACAGGCACCAACAAAAGAGTCAACCTAGCTGATTCGTCTCGACTGAAGGAACCCGAAAGATTAATTTACGAATACAATTAAACCTACAGTTAAAACATTCAAGATATAATAAAATAAATAAATAACAATAATAATAATCGAACTTTAAAATTTTAATCCAAACAATAATATCACGGTTAATCGGTAGAGGGCGGAACACGTCGTATCGTACTATATACGATATATACATACACACATATTGTTACAACACAAAAAGCAGCCTCAATACCAGAGAAAAACTATAATGAATTAACTATATTAAACTAAGGAAAAGAAAATGACTAAAATGAGAAGGTATAAACTCAAATAATAATAAAAAAGGCACAAAAAATAATAAATGTCTAGTAACAAGTATTAAAATAAAATAAAATAATCTTAGTTAAAGTACATTAACCAGAGTAATAGATATTGTATGTTATTAATAACCCTATGAGGATAAGAAAAGCAAAACATAAAATTGTTAACAGACTAACTATCAATTGTGTATAAAATAATAAAAACCCAAAAGTGAGAGATAGGTAGGAAGTGAAAGTGATAAACCGTGTAAGTGTTAGAAGTTAGAAGTAAGAGAATAAACGATTCACAATAATGAGAAAAAGGAAACAAAGATAATAAAACAGATTGTGAAAGATGGATAGACCATTAATATAATAGTGTTAATGCATAATAAACTAGTACTATGAGTGCATGTGAGTGCAATGAAAATAAGACATCCGATGTTAATAATAAAATTCAAGGGATGATTATCAAGATAGAATAAATGGTGTGATAATGTTATTCACCAAGACAGTTATTTGTTTAATTAAAAGAGTTAAGTTTGTAAGAAGGAATATGGCTGAAAAATGAACAGACCATAAACCTAATTTTGTGTTATGTTGTATAAGTAATATTAAGTGATAAACAAATTGTAAGAAATGGCAATAGATATGAGTAAGGAAATAAATTCTACGAACATAATAATTAGTCATTAGAGTAAAGACAGAAAAATAAAATAAGAGAATACCACTATCGTATTAACGACTCGGAACACTAAGTTTTTTATAAGTAAAAGCATAAAGTTTACCTTACAGCCTGAACCGGTTTTCGCCTTTAAAAGGCTTTTTCAGAGGCTGCCGCTGGTAGCACTGTCCGTCCTGTTGTGGGTGACGGAATCGAATTTCGAAAGATCGATGCTGTGTGTGTGAAGTGAGATATGTTCGAATAATGCGTGCGATTTGAATTGCGTCTGTTCGTTTAGGATGTCGTTTTTATTTGTTTTCATGTGTTTGTATATTTCCAATTGTTCTAGAGTGTCTAGTTTTCGGCCTTTTGTGTGTACGTGTAGAATGTTCATGTTATTGTCGATGTTTTTATATGTGTGGTTTGCTTCAATGAGGTGGTTTGCAAAGGTGGATTCTGTAGTGGAGTGGAGTGCCTTTGTGTGTTCAATGTATCTCTGTTTGAAGCTACGTCCTGTCTGGCCTATATAGAATTTATTGCAATTTGAGCAATTTAGCTTGTAAACACCGGGTAGATCGAATTTGTTTTGTGCTTTGTGTGTGTGTTTTGATAGTGTGTGTTCTGTTTTGTTAGTAATTTTGTAAGCGATTCTGTATCCTGCTTTTTTGAATTTGTGGGCTATTTTTTCAGTTTGTTTGTTGATGTATGTTAGTGTTATGAATTTGTTGTTTTCTGTCTTTGTTTGTTTTGTGTTTTGTGTAGGAGTTTACTGACTATTGTTCTGTCATATCCGTTAGATTCTGCTAGATATTTTATCGTGTTTAGTTCGTCTTTGTAGTCTTTTTCATCTAAGGGGATGTTGTTAATTCTATGTAACATGGTTCTGAAGGCAGCTAGTTTGTGTTGTATTGGGTGATTGGAGGAGTTGTGTATTAGTGTGTCAGTTGTAGTTGGTTTTCTGTATATACTGAAAATAAGAGAATAACAGACAAGCAATGATTTTGTAAATTAATAAGAATTTTCAATTATTGTAAAACAACCCAAATTAATTCAATAGGTAAATAAGTCATAAGTGACACCAAGCAAAACATATGTAAATAAAAAATAATCTTTAATTTGTGTAAAATAAGAAGATATAGCCAATTATTACTATAAAATGCCTAACTGTATAAATGCAAAATAAACAAATTGTAAGAAATTAACTCTGTATTAGAAAATTCAGGGCAAGTAACTCATTAATTACAATTAGTGAACCATATTAAGATGTCAGAATTAGAATAAAAACATAAAATAAGAAAGAAATATAATAATATAATATTAGCATTTTGTCAAAACTTTAATACATGAACAAACCCAGCTTTGTGGGATGTCAAAATGATCTTTGAAAGAAAATAGAAACAGTTATGATAATATCTAATACGTCGATAAGAAGACAGAAGAATAATAGCCATCAGAAAATATTTATTCATTTTGAATTAAAATTCAAATATTATAACAATAGACATAAATGTAATCAACCAATGAGAGTATAGCCAGTTGCCATAACAATGGAACGTTATTATATTTAATGCCGTTATAAAACTTTAGTCCATTGTTGACGATCAAGAGATACAGAAGCCAAACCATATTCAACTCAATTTTCAATTAAAATAATAATAAACACTACAAAATTTAACGAGATATGGATGCAAGAAGTCTAATAAAGAATTAGTTAACCCAAGAGAGCTAATAAACTAGATTTTAATATTCAAAACTACTTATTTTATCCAAATTAACTGAAAAAGAAGCCAGGTGCAATCCAAAGTATAAATGATGGAAGATTAATGATCGTATCAACCCAACCTAACTAAGAACAAAGTGACTCTTCACCAGAATTCAACAAGATTTGTTAAGTATATCTGAACTACCCGAATTTACGAACTAAATTAATTATGTTTCTCACAACACAAAAAACTCTCACTCCGAACTTGGTAACTAAATTTCTTTCAAGGATTGATTGATAATAAATAATAAACTTGTATGTAAACATAATTTTAACCTGTGTACGAAGTACGAAATTATAACAAACACTTTTTAACACTTAAAAAACGAATTGTATTTAACTTTAATAGTATATAAGTACCATTGATGTAAGGTAGTGTACTTTATTAACATCTTATTAACATTTTTTTGTAATCAAAAGGACTCAATGATTGAATGAACTGTAGAAAATAAACTTTGATGGCAGCCATGTCGATTTAGAAACGCTCCAATCAACTTAGCCAACCTTGAGATATTGTCTATCTATTGCCGGAGCAACATTATTTAATAACAGTATATTTTTGTATCTAACTGAATAACTATTAATTAATTTCACGTTAATAAACTAGTACTGATTAGTAATAACAGTCCTTTATTTCATTATAAATTGTATTATAAAGTTTGTGTACTTTAGTGATGAGCAAAATTGTCTGCCAGCGTTAGACGTCGGCAGCACGACGAACTACAAGCGAGATTCAAATGCCCGCCAGTTTGCGAGGGTAATTTGAATTAGTCATCACCGCATAGAACAACCGCTCAGTTTAACTTTTTTAATTGTTTTCATAAACAATTTGGCGCCGCCCAGGAAATAAAGATACTCATTGAAGGACAGGTAAGGATTACACTCGTGATATATCGGTACTGGTAATTCGTGCGTTTGCGACGGACATTGTCAGCGTGAGAAGTTAGGAAAAATACGACGGTTAGAGATAAACACGAAGTAACGACTACGACGTGTGGGGCTAACATACATAAAACACACTTTAACAGAGACGATACAGGTCTACACGTTATAATATATATATATATATATATATATATATATATATATATATAAAATAATATTCACATTTATAAAATGTTGTGTTTAGATAATATCAAGTTGTTTGTACAGTAGAAATTAAGTTATTGTTTTACAATCTTTTGTGTTCACTCATTCTCTGATCCAGTAACAGTTGGTGATGTCAAGAAGAGGGGACTGTAAGTTTTCATGACTGTCACTTTTTACATTACTCATTATGTTAACATAATTTTTAGTGTAAAACTCAGATATTGGTTAAGACAAAATATTTTTAGTGTACACAATTATTATAAAAATATCAAAATTTATTGGTTAAATAAATTTAAAAAAAAGTTAAATGTTAAATGTTGGATCCTTAAGTGCTGTTTGTGAATGTACAAATCCTCATATATTTGTAATCATGATATACAAACTTCACAGTTGCAATTCGTATAGTTAAAAGTAGGGGGCGGATTTCTATGATATGTCATATTTTTTCCTTGACATTATTTCAGGTTTCAGCTTGATTTAAACTTAATTCCAAGTATTCTGATGAAGATTGGGTAGTGTTTTATTGTGCATATAATTGCATATTTCGGTAGTTTTTAAGTTTTGTAGCATATTTAGCACTGAAATGCATATTTAAGTTTTATTTTTTGACTTTTCATATGCATATGTAAACAATTATGAAGTTTTACAGCATATTTACAGTGAAAATGGATTATAATGGCATTTTTCGTGTATTTTTCACACGAAAATGCATTTATTCATTCCGTAACAAATTGTGGTGTGTTAAAGTAGTAAAAACATCTTTCAGGATATCCTTAAAATACCTATATATTCGGAGAAATGGTGAATAAGGTGTGAAATGTCTTTGGAATGTGGATTTTCAAGTAACGTTAGGCCTCTATTGTTTGCCTCCGTAAGCGATAACGCCAGCGGGCAGAAATGAAGGGAGGGAGAGGGTTTTTCTTACATTTTGTAAAGTGCTTATAACTTTTATTTTCCCCTGTAATGGTCATTCACTCATTGTGTGTGTCCGCAGTTTGTTTCCATCATGCCTAGAATAAAGAGTTCGGTGAATGAAAAGTTGCGTGGTTTCATTCGAGAATTTGGCGATAAAATATTTAGTACCGATGGCACTATTTTATTTTGTAAGTTTTGTGAAGTTAAAGTCGCTGCTGAGAAACGTTTCACTGTCCAGCAACACTGAAATACGGCAAAACAAAACATTTGCTTACAAAGACAGTCAGCAGTCGAAAGTAGACAACTTCTATTATTCGAAAAATCTGCTAGTACTTCAGCTTCATCTTCCACCACTTCAGAGTTTACGAAGGATCTGTGCAGGACGATGATTTCATCCAACATCCCATTGAAAAAGCTTAACAATCAAAGCTTGAGACAGTTTCTGGAGAAGTATACGAAACATCTGGTTCCAAATGAATCGACGCTGAGGAAGAACTATGTGACTGGGTGTTACGAGGAGGTGTTGGATAAAATAAGATGTATTGTGGGGGACTGTAAAATATAGGTTTCAATTGATGAAACAACAGATGTTGATGGGAGGTATGTTGCAAACGTGATTGTTGGAACAGTAAAAGAAGACAGACTTGGAGATATATTCCTCCTAGCATGTGAAGTGCTAGAGAGGACAAATCATTCAAGTATTGCTGTCTTATTCGACGATTCATTGAATATACTGTGGCCAAATGGGGCAAAAAGAGAGAATATTCTTCTCTTTATTACTGACGTGGCTCCTTATATGATGAAAGCAGTCAAGGGACTAAAGATGTTATATCCGAAGATGATACATGTAACATGCCTTGCGCATGCTTTACATAGAGTGGCTGAAGAAATTCGCAGTAACTACCCGGAAGTGGATAAACTAATATCAAATGGAAAGAAAGCCTTTAAGAAATCACCACTCCACCTGCAAGGCATTTAAAGATGCAGCTCCTTCATTGCCCCTTCCTCCTCAGCTTGTCCTAACACGCTGGGGTACCTGGATTGAGGCTGCGGTATATTACTGCAAGAATTATCACACCATGGAGAAGATCATGGAGCCTATAGATTCTTCATCAGTGAAAATAATGCAAGATTTGTTTTCATGTTCCACTATAAAAACTGGCCTGGCTTACTTGAAATCCAACTTCGGTTTCTTACCGAGCAAAATCACCCAGCTAGAAGCTTCAGGTTCTGAACAAAGTGATGCTCTGAATGTTGTAAAATACACAGAACAAGAGTTAAAACGTGCAAAAAGACTAGTAGCAGCCAAAGTTTGTGCAAAATTAGTGTGTACTGGAGAAGAATCCTGGATTTTTGCAACTGTGTGGCATAAGTGAGATTTTGTGTGGAAATGAACCAGGTTCAGACTTTGAAAATGAATTTTCATCCTTTGAGTACGCCCCCATTACTTCGTGTGATGTGGAGAGAAGTTTTTCTTGCAACAAAACTATTCTCAGCGACAACAGGAAAGGATTTTCATTTCACAACCTGAAAATGCATGTCGTCATCAACTGCAACAATTCAGCTGATAATGAAGACTGAGATCGGGTATGAATATTTTTAATAGGGGTGGTAAATGGGATTTGAGCAAGTAAAATTATTTAATTACTTCTCTCTCCCTTACAGGGTTGGTGGTGTTTTGCAGAATGCAGTTAAATGAGTTCGTGAATGCTGCATTGTGTGACTATCTTAAAGACACTCATTTGAAGTAGATAAATCGTGAATGCTGCATTGTGTGACTATCTTAAAGACACTCATTTGAAGTAGATAAATCAAACTAATAATTAACTGTTAATTACAATCCTGTTAATAACAGGATTAGCTCTATATTTAATAAATAAAATAAAAATGTAACACCTACGTGTCATTAATAAAGTCCTATTTTGGATTTTATTGGTCATGTTTTAATGTTTTTTAGGTCATAAATGCATGCATATTTCCTACATTTTTATGTCATAGAAATCCGCCCCCTAGTTATAAGCTTTCAGTATCTTTATAAAGGTGTTTGTCACGTTGTAGTCTAAATTTCTAAATTATGTAATACTACCAGTGGTGGCTAGTTAACTGTTATTTTACATCTCAATTCACAGAACTTACACTTGTACAAAGAACACAATAAACCAGTGGTGGCTGGTGGTTCCAAATTTTGGTGGTTGCAGTCAGTAGCGGATTTAAAGGTATGCGGAGTATGCGCTCGCATAGGGCCCCGCTATAAAGGGGGGCCCCTTTATAACTGGATTTTTTAATGAATAAATCTATAAAAAATTGTACATTACTTTTTTTTATATATGACAAACGTGAAAGAAGAATAAATTATATCGATTCCATGAGGCCATGACAACATGTAACATGTAGGGTAGAGACCACAGTCGTCGCCACCTCTGTAGTTATCGCCACATGTGGGCATTTCGTTAATTAAAAAAATATCGAATAGTGTTAGAACCTTGAAAGTTTCATAAGTTTGTTTGGTGGCGGTAACTGTGTCATCGAATAGGCTAATTAATTAGTTATCGCCATATGTACGACAATAGCAAAAACTTAAAATGTAAATACGTTACTTAATTATAGTATTTATGTACAGTAAAATGTTAAATATATATGCTAAATAAAATTTATTTTCTACAAGAAATATATTTTTTTCTTTATTAGGTATGTATTTCTTAACACCTAAAAACATATGGCGATAACTGCCATCACACCTAAATTTTTCCTGTCCAGGAACTAAAATGCAGCGTTCACGCATTTTAGTACCTCTTACGTCGTAAAGGTGATGTTGCATCCCTCTACGTCAATACTTGCAATCAACGTGAAGTTCGCACGATTAGCATCAAATTTTGTTTCGTGAAGTTGGAACACTGATAAAATTTGTGCACCTGGCAGCAACAGTGAAAACTTCAACATAACCTAGTTAGTGTGAAATATTGAGCGAGTGCATTGTGTAGTAATTGAACTGTTTTATAAATTTTGATTGTTTAATCTACCTAAAACCATAATAATGAAATGGAATTATTGCTCAGGAAGTGAGAAGAGGAAAAGACAGAAAATAAAACACGAATTAGAAATTAAGCAAAACAACAGTTTGTTTGTGTTTTTAAAACCTAGAAATGACGAGGCAACTGGCAATAATGACAAGGCACCTTCTTCGTCTTTACATCTAGAAACCACCGTAGAGCAAATTATGGTTAGTGAAGAGTGTGAAGATATTTCAGGTAGGCCTAAGCAAGGTTCAGAAAATAACGAAAGTAAAAGTAATGAACATGAACTAATTTACAACATCGACAAAAGTCAATTGAATGATAATTAACTTGTGTAAAGCCAGTTAGCTCAAACTAGGCCTACAGAACACAATGCCGCTGATGCGACTGATGGTAATGATTTTCTTGTTGCATGCCCTACCTCAGTAGAACATGTGCCAATCCCATACCCGTACCCACAAGATATAGCATTGTGGCCACGACATCTAACTCAAGATATGGTTGAATATTACCTTATAAACAAACCGAAAAGTGTTGGGAATTTAAAAAATGAAAAAAACAATACATGGATAAAGGAAAACAATATTATAGAAATTTAAATGAGAGCCATTTTTATCGGGTGAAAAAAAATGGAGCCAAAGAACGAAGAGAATGGTTAATATTCTCTGAAACCTCAAAATGTGCGTATTGTTATGTGTGAAAGTTATTTCCAGACCCAAAAAAATATAAAAATTCCTTTGTTGACGGTTTTTCAAACTGGGCATGTGCTAGCAGGCTACTGGAAGAACATGAATGTTCCAAAATGCATGCTACGGCAATGTTTACTTTTATTAAGAGAAGTAATTCAAAGAACAGAATTGATACTAACCTGGCGACACAAATTGATGAAGAGTGCATGTATTGGAGACAAATATTGCACAGAGTAGTAGCAACTGTTAAGCTATTAGCAAAGTTAGGCCTTCCGTTTAGAGGGCATAAAGAATCTGAGTTATCAAAAAGACAGGGTAATTTTTTTACATGCTTAGAATACTTAGCAGAATTTGATGAATTTCTTAAAAATCACTTAGATAAGTATCAGCACTGTGGTTCAGGCAGAACTAATTACTTATCCCACCAAACTTATGACGAATTTTTAGTTCTTATGGCAAACCAAGTTCAGAACAGCTTTGTTAAAGAAATAAAATACAGTATTTATTTCTCTATTGTAGTAGATTCGACACCAGACGTAAGTCACACAGATCAACTTACAGTAATTTTAATATATGTAAACAATAAAGGCGAGATAGTTGAGCATCTTATTAGCTTCACACCAATAAAATGTCACAAATCTGAGCATCTAGAACAAACCGTTTTACAGAAAATTGAAGATTTGGGATTAGAAATAAAAAATTGCCGTGGGCAGAGCTTTGATACAACAGCTAACATGGCTGGCCAATACACTGGCTTGCAAGCGAGGATAAAGGAACATAGCCCTACAGCTCTTTATGTTCCGTGCTCCAGCCATTCACTAAATTTAGTCGGGAACAGTGCTGCAGAATGTTGTCAAGGTGCAATACAGTACTTTGATTTTGTTCAGAAGATCTACACATTTTTTTCAGGATCAACACACAGATGGCAAGTCCTTACGCAGCTTCTAGAAAGTAAAAGTGAGGGTATTAAGAAACGAAAAACAGTTAAAAAAATCTGTGATACTCGATGGTCCGCTCGGCAGACACAGTTGTTGCTTTAAAAGAGAGTTACAATGACATAAAGAATGCTCTTCTTAAAATTTCTGAAGATTCGGGTGAAAAACCAGCTACGAGACATGAAGCAAAATCACTAGCTAATCACTTTGAAAAATATGATAATGCAGTTTTAACCATTTTTTGGAATCGCTTGCTGCAACGAATTAATAGAGTAAGCAAATCTCTGCATGCCGAACATGGAACTGTAGTGTCAGCTATAAACCAATTAAGTGCTCTCACACCATTTATTGTTAAGGTCAGAAACGACTTTAAAACTGTAGAAAAACAGGCTTTACTTTTAACTGACGGAGCAGTCAATGAAGATGAAGAGATCAACAAAAAACGAGTCTCAAAAAGAAAATCATTTTTTGATGAAGACACCAGCAATGACAAAGTGTTGGAAGGCTCTCAGAAGTTTATTGTTGAAACTTATAACAGTATATGCGACCAGCTTGTTGTCCAACTTTAGAGGAGATCAGAAGCCTTAAAAAACATATTTGATTTATTTAAATGTATCTTACCTGACTCTGATGAATACAGTGATACTGACCCAGCATCTACCGATATTGAGAAACTAATTGAAATGTACTCTGATGATATAGACGCAAACTATTTTGAAGACGAACTTCGTCACTTTTTGTATTTAGTGAAAGAAGATGATAAGTCAAAGTGTGATATGAAGGAAAAGAAACAACAGGAAGAAAAAAACAAAACAAACACCAAGAAAAAGCCCTTATCAAGTGATAGTAAGGAAGAAGAAGAGACTGAAATTAAACCAAAATGGTTTAAATCGCCTGTAGATTTATACAGAATTATAAATAATGGTTTAAGTGCAACGTTTCCTATGTCAAAACTATTCTACAGATCTTCATGACACTTCCGATTTCAAATGCGTCAGGATAACGTTCCTTCAGTGCTTTGAAAAGAGTAAAAACATTTTTTAGATCATCTTTAAGCCAAGAACACTTAAGTAGCTTATCAATTTTATATATAGAAAATGAGGCTTTGAAAGAAAGAAATTATGACAAATTGATAGACAATTTTGTAAGAAATAAAGCTAGAAAAAAGTTCATATAACTTAAGGTAAAAATCAAATAAAACATACTTGTTTAAAATTGTTAAAGTTTGAGATTTGTGTTTTAGAATAAACAATTTGATAATTCAGTAAACTCTGTGTCTAAAGCCTTGTGTATTATTTGAATCTATTACTTCGATTTAAATTAAGTGCCTTAGATCCTTTTTTTACAATCTTTAATTATTTTTGTACTTACTTATATATAGGCCAAGAAAATACTTTTATTTTTCTACAGTTCTTATTTTCACAGACTATAAATAAAACTGAACAATTGTACTGTAAATTTGTTGTGACATATTTAGTTTTTCGTTTTTGACTAAGGGGCCCCCAAAATGCTCAGCGCACAGGGCCCCTCACAATGTAAATCCGCCTCTGGTTGCAGTAGTTGTTGAGTTGGTGGGGGGAGAGGATGGGGAGGGGGTAAAAAGGGCACATTAAACAGGGTGCAGACCAACATATTTGCATCATACATAGTGCTGTTGTATGGAAACAAAATAGAAAGTTACTGTTTTCCTCCAAAAGAGAGGTGCTAATGATAATGGAATGATTCTATCAGTATGTCTACCTATGCCAGATTCATGTCCCACGTACTCATGAATGATTGCTACAAGCATCACTAACTTTGCAGTAATCAAATACTAAATATGCAGAGAAAAGAAAAAGATAAACAGAATCATGCTTTTTATACCTATAAAATAATACACTGATTTGAAAGCGATCCTTGTGTTTACGAGAACAGCAAAAAAATAAAGTTAAGAAATAAAAATAAAAAATAAAAACAGCAAATTTATAATACAGCCTAGTTATTTTTAAATGACTCATTTGAGATATAAGAACAGATTTTCCCTGTATATAAACTGCAAGGCACATAAATTCAACTACATAAAATATTACTTGAAAACTCTACTCTAAAAGAGAAGTGAGTGGAATACTGCCTGCTTTCATTTACAAACAACAAGAAAAAATAAATCAGTACAAAATATTAAAAATTTCAGAAATCTTTCAACTTTTATTTTTGACTGACACGTAATTATCACAATCACAGTTATACAAAATTGTAACTATAATTTTATAACCTCAAAAACAACGAGTATACGTTTACTTTGAACCAACGTAAACACTAAACCTGATACAATTTACAAATCAAGAAGCTGTCCACACTTCATGACAAAATTAAAGATGCACTACAGCGCTGTTAGTGGAATGTTGCAAAACTTTGCAACCGCCTAGCTAACATAGAGAACATACGGCAACTGTGAAGAGTAATACATGTCCTCCCATATGCTTGTGTAGTAAGCTCTGCCATTTACTCTTCAAGTTGCAAGCGGGCTACAGCCACCAGTCTGCACGCCACATTTGAATTGTACATGAACATTGATGCATAGAATTTAATACGTTTTCCATTGAAATTTATGACACTTTTAACTGCTTAATGATTTCGTATATTATTTTATAGTTTAGTTATTCTATATTGATGGTTGTGCAAAGCTGCAACCATAACACCAGCCGCTACTGCAGTAAACTCTATTAGTCTGTAAACACTTACTCCATGTAAGCATAAACAAAGACAGATGATCACTGGTGAACGATCATATACAGAGCACCTATTGGAATGTTGCAGAACTTCTGCAAACCAAGCAAAGATTTTTGTTGGTTGTTAATTATCCTATCCCATGACAGTTGAAATCACACATTGGTTTGTCAGTCTAAAAGCGCTATAAGTGATGTTACGAATGCCGGTTTGCCTGGATCTTGCAAACCTTGTCACGTAGTGCGCAGCTTACAGTGAACAACTGGGTTGGTTACAATTTAGTATGCAAAAATGTTTTACAAAACCTGTAGGTGTATAATTTTTTCCAAATAGTGTAATTTTAAAAGTTATTAAACATTATGTATTTTATAAATGATACATACAGTATTACTAAGAAGCCACTTTTTCTGGGGATTTGTAACCTTACAACCCTATCACCATCCACAACTGCTCTGATCTCATTAACAAAACAAAAATTCATATATTACAGTATTTAAAATTGTCTATAAATCAGCATCAGTAGTTCATTCCTGGGATACTGGGATGAGCATTAGCAATACATATGAATTCTGGAATGTCTGTTCATCTATTTTTAACATATGAGGCGTAACTTTCTAATCTAATAATTGATAAAAAAATTATAGTGAACACTTCACAGTTTTAAGAGTTTCAATCTTGTTTACAACATTCAGGGCTCAGTTAATTTAACTGATATAAATGCGTATTTTACAAACAAATAATATTAAAATAATATGGTGTATAATTATTATTTTTAAGGACAGGAAATATCATAAATGGACAACAAACAACATAGTTTGTAAACTTTATACAAACTGGATAACAAAATGTACAGTGTCTGTGATCTGTTGGTTCCTTTGAGGAATTTTTGTAGCATGGTTTTCCATTAATATAAAATGTGATGTTAGTATTGTATATGTGACTGGCACATGCAATGTATTGCATGCATTGATACAGGCATGTTTGTCTACTGACAATGATCACAGCATTCATCTAGTGGTATTAGAAGGGTGTCTTAAGTATCTTCAAATAGTGGCAAAATCTAGCTCAGGTAAAAATCTGTAGATTTAAATAGCATTCTAAAACAAGTATTGTATAAAAAAGTAGGAAAGGAATTAGGCTCAAATTGTGTAAAATTATAGCCATTCTATACTGCCAATGCCTATTTGGTATAAAATTGAGCTCAGTAGTAGTCTGTTCCAGGCTGGACAGACTTGGAGATGAGAGCATCAAATCTGGTGATTTTCTCTTTACAGAAAACAAGGGTTTTACAAGAAAAGATGTGTAGAATATCTCTCTGTGAGTGGGCCAAGATTGCTGACACTTATGGCTCCACTGTAGTGAGCTGGAAAGGTCTGTTACACCCATAAAATAAATGAAAGGGTGCAGTTAGGGCAGCTTCTGAGAGTGTCTGCCTTGTCACTTTTGTAGTACCTTTACAATGTATGTTTCAGTGTTCACTGTCTTTACCCTGAAAAATTGTTCTGAATGGCCAGATATGGAAGATAGAATTTGGAATGTATCACACATAGTGTGAAGAATAATGAAACAACTTTTTGGCAGACTTAAAACAAAAATTAATCACCACCAGTATTATATTGCCAATAAATAGTATAAAAACTGTGACATCTATTGAAATGCATGTAGAGTGTTTATTAATTTGTATTCTGACAACCTGACAAATTATGATTAACTAATATTTCATGATTCAGTGTATCTATAAACTGATCACTAAAAATAATTATCGAGTAGATGAACTGTGAGCATAGGCGTGTGCAGGACTTCAGTAGTGGTGGTGCAAAGAATGGATTCCGGGGGGGGTCTGGGGTCCTCCCCTGGAAGATTTTTGAAAATTTATTGCTTAAAAACGTGTTTTAATGCTATCTGGAGGCCATAAAAAACATTTTGAAAAGCGAGGTTTTTTGAGGGCCTTCAAATAAATTTTTACTTTTTTAAGGGACTCAACTCTGCACTTACCGGACCAATCAAAAGTTGACAACACACACATGTTTAACAAAGTACCTTTAGAAATATCAATTTAGACTAATTTTATCTTTTAATGAATGATCCAGTTAGCCTATCTGGTTAATTTGTATAACAAAATGGAAACAACTTTGATTTTTAGAATATTTATTTATATCCAATATTAGTGAAAAAAAGAACACAGAATTGAAAAATTGATTAATTTGTACTGTAGACAAATAAAGCTGCAACAGGTTCAAGTTTAGTATTTAATAGTTAGTAGTGTCCAGAACAAAATATAAAAGTAAGAAAATATTTTACATTACATTACAGGGTCATCCGACGGTCGAATGCAACACTGTTTTTGAAGTTGTCAATTACGTCACATGTTCTTGCGTTAGCAGCCAGTTCTTGTTCCACAAACGGAATCATCAAGTTTTCCAAATGATCTTGACACATCATAGATCTGAGCTTGGATTTTATGATACTCAGCTTTGAGAAGGTTCTTTCACTTGTACAGCTAGTTACAGGCATCATGGAAAATTTATTAATAACAGCACTAAAGTTTTCAAAGCTGGAACTTCGATAACCAGTTAATCCAGTCCGGAACACTTTTAGGTGGAAAGTTTGAATCAGTTTCTCCACGCTTCTTTGATTTCAACAGCTTAAATTCTGCCTCTAGTTCTGCAACATTGACATTGAATTGTTTTGTGAGAATTTCGAAGTCCTTATTTTCACACTTGTAACAATCATTAAGATTCAATCCCATCAGTTTCCCTGTGGCAGAGATAACGTTTTTTGTTTCTTGAGCAAATCGAGAATTTAGATTTTCCGCAAGGCGGTCCAAAACAGGATTGTAAGTGAACAGTTTCAATTCATCTTTTTTTGTGTCTGCGTAGAAAGCAGAAGAAGGGCAACTAGTGTCTTCTAAGAGGACTGATACTTTCCTTTTCTGAACATTAGGGATTTGAACATCTAATGTACTACACATTTCCTTTGTTTTGATAAAAATATCCTCAAACTCTTCTTCACTATTTCTCATTTCTACCAAAGAATGAGCTAGGCTTTCAACATCTTCAACTGCTTGGCAAAGGTCTATTTTAGGACTTTGCAGAGCTTTGCTCATTTTCACCACAAGTTCAGTACGGGATGCATAATTTGCAAAGACGCAATAAAATTAAAAGATTTTACTTGTAGCAAAATACCTTTACCTTGGGCCCGAACTTTTGAATCGGAAGTAGATTCCGTACACTCTTCAATGGCTTTTACAATTTCGTTTAATTGAACATAAATAACAGACACCGCTTCTGAACGGCAGGCCCATCTAGTGTCTAAAAGGGATTTTAGAGTCTTTAGTTTCATTGTAGTTTGTTTGACACTATACTCAAAGACTGCGTGCCTCTTTGGACTACCTTCGATTAAGTTAAAAACTAGCTGGACTATTCCAAAGAAGTCGAAAATAATTTGATTTTCCTTGTGACTTGTGCAGGCACTTACCAAGGCAAGGTTCAAACAATGTGCATAACAGTGCACGTACATTACGGATGGATTGACTTCTTTACATCTGGCCTGTACTCCGGTAAATTCACCGGCCATTGCCGAAGCCCCGTCAAAACACACACAAACTACATCTCTCCACAGCACACCTACTTCAGACAGCACACAGTTTATTGGCTTAAATATGCTTTCCGCATCAGTAGACTTCAATCGCTGCAAGGACACCAATCTCTCGACAGGATATGCATTTCCTTTCGGTATGCAGTGAAACACGACTGCTAATTGCTCGTGATGGCTCACGTCAGATGTTTCATCGCCAATAACTGCAAAGGGCTGTCCCTTGATTTCATCACTTATAGTTTTCAGTATCACTGCTCTAAGTGACGATAAGATGTCATTTTGAATGAGGTTGCTAAGATAAGTACAGTTCTTAGGAGCATTTTTTAAGTAGTTTTGAAAAAAGGGTCATATTTTTGCAAGATAGCAACAATTTCCAGGATAAGACCTTTCTCTGTACTATCCTCGCTCTCGTCATGTCCCCTAAGAGGTTTTCCACCTTTAGCCAACAAACAGACAATATCGAAAAGCCGCGACATGTACTCACGATTTTCTAGGCGTTTTTTCTCCTTCTCTTTTAGTTCAGCTTCCTTAGCATCATCCAACATTACATCAACTGGTTTGCTAGTAACATAATTTTCCCAGCCAACCATACTCGATACATGGCATCTACTTTTTTCATGGGCTCTGAACATTTCATTAGCTTTATGCCAAAAACTAAACCCTGTTGTTGTAAACGCATTTTCAACTAACCCAGGAACTGAACTGTCATTTGAAGCAAAACAACAACAGGCAAAACAATAAGCAGCATCTTTTGCCACGCTGTACTCCAGCCATTTGTAATTTTCGAACCATTTGGGTTTAAATGATTTTTTTCTAGAATTTTTCCCCTTACCAACTTCTTTTGTAGGGTAGTTTGAAATTCATGGTTGGTATGGTCCACGAGAAATCCTAGCTGACTTTTCTTGCCTGTTCTTTGGCAAGTCTTGACAAGGATCATCGAGCTCAGCTGCTCTCTTCACTGGCTCACCGACATCATCCTTTTTTTCATCATCATCATTATAAATATTTTCCGAACTGGGACCAGCAACAGCATCTGAAAAGGGAACATACACTTAGGCTTAGGCCTATTTTTATCGTTTTAAATTATACTACGCTGTATAATTTACTATAGCCTACAAATCTTTTTCCCTCTTGACGCTTCGTAATATGTGGATGGCCATTTATTGTAAATATAAACAAAATTGCATGTTAGGGGCACGTGAGTAATAGGGTACAATATATTGTACACTATTATTCACTCACATACAAAAAAGTTAGTAAATTTAATTTTAATTTTGGATTAATTTAGCAAAAACAAAATTAATAATCGAAATGTTTAAGCAAGAAGAAAGTAACACATTACAAGACAGACAAGGCTGTAAGAAGTATATTACAAAATATAGTGAAAATAACTTACCGGTTTGTGGTTGAGTGTCCAAATCCTTGGTGGGCTCGGGTTTTTTAATCAGCCATTTATACATCATAAAAATAAGCTTATTCAACAATTAAATAACATAATGAACAGTACTGTCTTGTGTCCAAACTGAACGCCACTCGCCAACTGAGTCTCTCGTCTCAGTCTGACTGGCACCAGCACCGCGATAGCTGGCGCCGCCACCCTGGCACTGAGTAAGGCCTAAAAACACGGCAACGACGGCAACTACACTATTCATGCAGCCGCTTCCCGACACGACGGCCGACGCCAGATTATGTGACAAAAGCTATACGAAATTAAAGTTGATCAGATTCATATATTTATCGGTTTAATAGGAGTGCTGTCACGGAAATTATGCAGTTTCTACGTAAAAACATATTCTGCAGGTAAAAAAATTCTCAATCTAGTGGTGGTGCCACGGCACCGGTGGCACCTTCGTTGGACACGCCTATGACTGTGAGTATGGATGAAAGGCAGGTTGAGTTCTTGAAAACATATCTCTTCTACATCTTTGGATATGATCCTCTTAAGCAGATTTATAAATAGTACACTAATGCTATGTAAGGGGACAAAAGAATTATCTAGTATAAACTATATACAAAATAATGTGATGTACCTATTATGAACACAGTCTAATTGCCGGGGAGGTAAGGGTGGGGGTGCAGTCAATGAACCAGGTTCAAGTGAGTATAGGTTTTCATAATATTCTGTTGGTTGTTCTTGAATTTCTTCATAAATTCCAGAAGCTATAGATACTCCAGATTCTCTGCGCGTTGTATTATATTTACTTTTTTTGTAATCTATATTTAAGTCTGGTAATTCATCAATGTCTGATTCTAAACACTGGTAGTCAATGTCTGAGAGAAAAACATCTTGCCAAGCTGTGTCAAGAGGCTGATATTCGTGCAAATTGTCTGGCTCACTACATCCTGGTGTTGATAACATCAGTCCAAGACCTGCACTGATTAGACTTGGAGCAATCTGAAACATTAAAGTCTGATCTCTGCATTTTGTTTTACATAACCTGAATCAGTACATACAACAGTAGCCACTATATAACTGCACTAGAATCAATTAATATTTTTACCACAACAGGAATTTTGATCATTATACTTCAAATTAATATAACATTAATTTCATTCTCATCAGTAAAAAATAGGTTATTTAAAAAGAATTAATATCTCATATGTTTATAGTGAATGATTTAAATTAAATTATGTGGCTGATGAAGTTTAGTTTTATTGCTAAAATACTCCAGCATTTATGAAATATAATAAAAAATAACTTTTATAAAAATAAAGTTAATAATAACAAAGAGTATAAACTTTAATACAACTTACTTAAAATATTTTTACTACATAATTCACTCTACAGTACTTATTAACCACTATATAAAAATTATCCCGATTAGCGCTTTAAAGCCTCACAGCCCATCGTCAGATCGGAATAGGCAGAAATTATTTTAAAAACAAACCCTTCACCCCTCTCCCCCACCCTGCTCACACACAACAAGCTATAATATAAATGACCCTTCCCCACCCCCTAAACCCTGTCCACACCATCTGTACAGTTACATATTTTTCTAGCAAATTCCTTGTGTTTCAGTGTGTGTGTGTGTGTGTGTGTGTGTGTGTGTGTGTGTGTGTGTGTGTGTGTGTGTGTGTGTGTGTGTGTGTGTGTGTGTGTGTGTGTGTGTGTGTGTGTGTGTGTGTGTGTGTGTGTGTGTGTGTGTGCATCCTTTTAAACTTACCCTACTTCCTCTCCACACACATGGGTCAGTCACACACCCTTATTTTAACCATCCAATTAGTACTATGCAAATAATTCTTAATCTTATCTATCTGTCCTCTATCATTTACTTCTTAATCATGTTATAAAATATTTCTTCATTATCAAATTTAATTTTAATATTAATTAAATTGTCTAACCCTTTTTCTCTTTCTTTTAATATTTCTAACTCCTCTCTAAGCTTCCTTTCAACTGTGTTATTTACTATTTTTACAATTTCGTATTCTTCCAAAGGATTAACAAACTTATGGTTGTCTTCTATGAAATGTCTTGCATATAACGAATTGGTTGTTCTATTACCTTCTCCACGTTTGTGGTCAGACAACCTGCATACGAATTTTCGTCCTGTCTCACCTAGGTACACTTTGTTGCAGTCTTTACATTTTAATTTATAAATTCCGCTTTTCTGTAATACTGGAATTTTTTCTATATTCTTATTCCTTATCTTATCAAATACCGTTTCACATTTTTCAATAGCTATATCTACTCCATATTTATTAAAACATTTTATAATTTTTCTAGTATGTGAACCTATGTATGTCAATGACCCTGCATAATTCTTTTGTTCTGGTTCTATTTTAGCTTTTTGTATGTTAACCCTTTTCATAACTTTATCCACTATGTTGGTGTTATAATTATAACACACATTATTTTTATTATTATTATAACACATAGCTTTTTTTACATAAAAAAGAATTATGCAGGGTCATTGACATACATAGGTTCACATACTAGAAAAATTATAAAATGTTTTAATAAATATGGAGTAGATATAGCTATTAAAAAATGTGAAACGGTATTTGATAAGATAAGGAATAAGAATATAGAAAAAATTCCAGTATTACAGAAAAGCGGAATTTATAAATTAAAATGTAAAGCCTGCAACAAAGTGTACCTAGGTGAGACAGGACGAAAATTCGTATGCAGGTTGTCTGACCACAAACGTGGAGAAGGTAATAGAACAACCAATTCGTTATATGCAAGACATTTCATAGAAGACAACCATAAGTTTGTTAATCCTTTGGAAGAATACGAAATTGTAAAAATAGTAAATAACACAGTTGAAAGGAAGCTTAGAGAGGAGTTAGAAATATTAAAAGAAAGAGAAAAAGGGTTAGACAATTTAATTAATATTAAAATTAAATTTGATAATGAAGAAATATTTTATAACATGATTAAGAAGTAAATGATAGAGGACAGATAGATAAGATTAAGAATTATTTGCATAGTACTAATTGGATGGTTAAAATAAGGGTGTGTGACTGACCCATGTGTGTGGAGAGGAAGTAGGGTAAGTTTAAAAGGATGCACACACACACACACACACACACACACACACACACACACACACACACACACACTGAAACACAAGGAATTTGCTAGAAAAATATGTAACTGTACAGATGGTGTGGACAGGGTTTAGGGGGTGGGGAAGGGTCATTTATATTATAGCTTGTTGTGTGTGAGCAGGGTGGGGGAGAGGGGTGAAGGGTTTGTTTTTAAAATAATTTCTGCCTATTCCGATCTGACGATGGGCTGTGAGGCTTGAAAGCGCTAATCGGGATAATTTTTATATAGTGGTGTGCAACTGTGATCATTCTGATTGTGATTTCAACCACTAACACAAATTTCTTCATTAAAAGTACTTATTAAATAATTAATTTTATTTTATATTACCTATTAAGAAGAAAGTGTTACAAGTAATTTATAATTATCTAAACAAAATTATAGAAGCAAAAAATTAGGACAAAAGCAGTAACAGAAATACTGGTAATTAGTTTAACCACAATCAATTCATTGGAGATAATAATATAAATGTTTAAAAATTATTAAAAATATTAAAGAAAAATTAATAGATGGTAAATGAAAGCAGCACTAGTGCTAGTATTAGTAGGCTTACATTAAATCTTGTCCTTTCAGTTCGATTACAATTAATTATTGCTCAACATAATAAAACAAATTATTTTTCCTTAATGTTTTCAAAATATATACAAATATCCTGATCAGAATAATAGGGTATTTGAATTGTAAAAAAAATGTTAAAACAATAATACACTACAATTGTTCTATACTGTAACCAAATAAATAACATCCAATATTATTTTAATTTAAAATTATCTTATTCTTTCTTAATCCTTATTCATATATCCAGTCCCTTATTGTATAGAGTAATTATTTTAAGAAAACAATGTTTATAAAAATATACCTTAAAATCTAAAGTTTTTTCAACATATTCACTTTAATAAACCTCAATGTGTGTGCCCTAGTGGCATGGACTCTTCCATATATGTTTCATCATATATGGTGTAATGCTTTCGATGCATGTCTGATCTGCTCCCACAATGTATCCAAATATGCAGCTAGAGTTGTGTAAATAATATCTTTAACAAAAGTCCAGGAAAAGAGCCTAGTGGAGTAATGTCTGGTGACTTTGGAGGCTAGGAATTAGACCATTGCCTGCCAATCCAGCAGTTTGCAAATGTTACAGTCAAAGTCAGCTCAGTGAGCTTGGATGGCAACTTTGCCTCCTCCCCTTCCAACTGGGGAAGTGCATAATTAATTATTATGTCTAAAAACATGTTCAATATTATTATTTTTCATGAATAATGGTCCAATTAAAACCATGGACAAACACATTGTGAAATAAGTAAAACATTTCTATAATTAAATACCACTATTACATTAACGACTCGGAACACTAGGTTTTTTATAAGTATATAAAAACATTACATTACATGATTTCTATAATTGTATGTGAAAATTTGAGATATCGCTCTACCGAGTACATGCTCCCTAAACACATGTGTATTTTCTGATCCTTAGATATGCACATTATGTCAATTGACCATCCCATGAACATGAAATGTAGTTTCATGTGTACAGTGGATTCTGCACAAAAACTTGTTTTCACTTATTGTATCTAAAATGCTGTCAGTCCACATGTTTACAATGATCAATAGGTTTTATTTAATATAAAGATTGGAATTTATGAGATTAAAGTGTCAGGTGGTTCCATAACTCTTTGTGAACTTCATTTGTACTTGAATCTGGTGTGAAGCTTGTCTCACGAACTTATGAGGTGATCATGTAAATGTATTTAAAATCACTTTAGTTGTTTGTTCCATAACTGATGGCCTACCACTGCTTTTGCCCTTTTCTGTAGATCCAGTCTGCAAAATGTTTCTATCCATAATTTAATAAGTTTCACGTCTGGTGGATCTTTACTGAACTTGGCTATAACAGTCTCTGAAGAGGAGACTTGTTTTAGCTAACTAAACAACACTGAACTTTCTCTTGCACAGACATAATAAATAAATAAACCGTACAGTACTCGTAACAGCTAAACTGGCAAACTTCTGAAGTAATGTCAAATATTGACAACAATAAGATTAAAATATGATGCTTTATGGCTAAAGAATAATATTAAATCTTGATCAGAGTAATCTTTTATAGACACACTATGTAATATTATTTACCATTAAAATGTTCAACTAGTAATGAGTGCCACTACTTTCATAATTCAGTATACAATTTATCACCAAGAATTAAATACACAGTAGAATAGAACTGTGGAAATATATCCATATGATAGATCTGCAGATGGTACCATCTGTATGTCATAAAACAATCCAGAAAACAATAAAATCTTTTGATGGACAAGAAGTAACATCCATATTAACAAACCATAAACTTTGAAACTTATTCATAAATACAAATTTAAAAATACCAATTTATGATACTGGTATGGGTAGATTTTGGTAAGCAATAGCAATAGTATAGATTTTGGAAGACCAAATGTAAAGCAGCTACTCCAGATAGTAATGCAGTGCTTGGGCCATAAAAATTTGATTTTTCTTAATCTAAAAATGGTTATGAGTTAGTTCCTGACTGATTTTACCTAGTGTTTCCAACTGTGATTATAATCATGGGCATTGGGAGAGGAGGGTTTTGGAGGTTCACCACCCAAAATTTCTAATTCAGCTAAAAAAATTTGAATTGTCAATTTATTGTCCTTCTAATGTAGAGCTAAGTATCATTTATTATAAGCAGTAAAAAATGGTATAAAAATGCTAGGTGAGTGACCATAATATTTATCCTCTCTACTTTTTGATGTACACCCTTTGAAATGAAATGACCATGCCCATGTCATAATGTGACCTTATTCTATTATTGTTCTTATTTGTGCACCAAGATTTAAAAACCCAAATAATGAAGTGATATACCTAACATCATGGGTGTTTTCTTACACAATACATTCTTACACGAATGGGTGGGCTGAGACATTCTTACACGATATCTAACTCTTGTTAAATATCATTACAACATAGCTGACAGTGGCCATATAAAAACTACAGTTATACAATAAACCAGAAAATTTTGGCATCAGTAATATTATGGCATAACATTTGGCATAATATTTTTATTATGGAATTTTTAAAAAATCCATGAAGAGGCTTAAGATTTGCTGACCTTTGGAGAACCCATTTCATCTTCAGAATTTGTTGATGTCCTTGAGGTACTATAAGAACGTAAGTGGAAGACAGACAAAGGTGATTCAGAAGGCCAGCAGCGAAGGTCACCTTCACTTCGACTAAGCCGTCGTCCTGAAATAAGGGGAAGAGTACGGTAGTGAAAGGATGGAGGAGCAGGCAAGGGTGAACTTATGATACGGCTATGGTGTTTTGAGTGATTCTGTGTCAGACAGGATTCCAGACCACTTGCTGAAGAACAGAACAGTTGTAATTCTCCTTCACCACAAGAGAACTCTCTGAAAATATATATGTATCTATAATATAAACATATTAAGATTTTGAATACGGTACATAATTATTATACAGTATTTATCAAAATTAGATTTGAGATGAAATTAAAGCTTGTCTATAATTGTTAACTGATTTTACCTAGTGTTTGCAACTGTGATTATATATCATGGGCATTGGCAGAGGAGGGTTTTGGAGATTCACCACCCAAAATTTCTAATTCAGCTAAAAAATTTGAAATACTGTTGTCACTTTATTGTCCTTCTAATGTAGAGGTAAGTATCATTTATTATAAACAGTAAAAAATGCTATAAAAATGAGTATTTTCTATACCTATAAAAATGCTAGGAGGTGAGTGACCATAATATTTATTCTCTCTACTTTTTGATGAACACCCTTTGAAATGAAATGCCCATGCCCATGTCATAATGTGACCTTGTTCTATTATTGTTCTTATTTGTGCACCAAGATTTAAAAACCTAAATAATGAAGTGATATACCTAACATCATGGGTGTTTTCTCAAAATCAGTAATACAGGTCCATATTATGCTTTGAAAAGACTAGGTTATGTTTACTATCATATCTGCCTACCTGTTTATTTTCTACCCAGTTGAATACATTAAAAATGTAACTACACACACATACAATTCAGATTGTATTATACCAGCAAGTGACAAGAACAATTGACACTGTAAAATTACTGATAACATGAGTACTATATGAGTTTAACCAATCTTCTCTACAGCCACAAAAGCTAGTATATAAAATGTACTGACAAAATAGAATTATCTTCTGTTGTTCCTCTGTCCTTTCTCCTTTCTGCTTTTTGATTGTTCTTTTTCTTATTGGTAGAGACATCTACCTTTCCATGATATATTATTATTATTAATAATAATAACAAAAGTTTTTACAAGAATATATTTTTATTATTTTTTGAATTACAATGTTTCAATACTATTCAACTACCATCAGCAGACATACAATTTCTATGATAATATTTTTAAACTGGCCCATTTCCTTTAATATATTAATTTTTCTTTTTTTTATGTTCTTGCTTAATTCTCTCAATGGCTGCATCATAAAGGAAGATTTACTAATTTCTATGTCTCATACTCACTTTCATGTATAAACTTCCCATGGTGCTGCTGTGTACTTCTGGTTATGTGAGTGCAGTCTTTGAATTATGATATACACATATGAGAATATAGAGATATTTCATTCAAATTTAAAAACCACACAGCTTAAGTTTTGCCACACTCCAAAAAAAAAGTAAATAAAATAAATAAATAAAATATGTGTCTATTTTTATTTATTCAGGCACAAATATTTACATGATATTATATACTAAACCTAAATGTATGCAGGGTTTAGTAGCATTTTGTATGGCACTATTGATCTTTGTCTTAAAGTTCTGTAGCTACAGGGGTAGGATTACTGACAATCATAATCACGTTTGTTTGCATTGTCATCCTAAAAAATGTAATTGTCAAAATATTTGCTCTACTACAATATGGTATCATCATTTTGAGGTAAATCACAAATGAGACGGGGAGCGGAGAGCGAGGGGTACCACGTGACCAGCTCATATAGCATACACCCCGAGATCGCCATTAGCCAGTCTACGAAGAGCAGTCTACGAACAACAGCCAAATGCCAAACTGGGTGTTGAACCCAGTCTGCAGACAAAGTCGTTTTAGGCCTTAAAAAATTGAAAATGAATATAAAACAGTGCTAAATAATTTCTTCGAGTATACAAGTTAATCACCAAAATTAATTAACAGTTTAGTGAGTGTTGAAACAAAAGTCAACTACAAGAATAGTGATGCCACATGTGGAATAATGTCTCCAGATAAAGACTTTCGAAACTAAGTCGACCAGACAGCTATCAACAACTATGTACCCAATATTAAAACACTAAATTCAGATCGTAATGAGAGCTCATATCTAAGGGGGGTTTTTAGAGACTGAATGAGAGCGTGAAAGTGAAGTACTGGTTCGCCTTGATAGATTAAGTAAAGTAATCTTGTGCAAATAATAATTATATATGTTCAATTTTGGGTGGTTTGCTAATCACCACATATATATAGGGGTAACGCCAGTTTGAATTTAAAGAATGAAAATAAAAACCAATTTCTATATCACAAAGTTGAATTGCACTGAAACCTAGTCTATTTGCTGCATCCAAATCTCGCCTAATCGAATTCTAGAATCTTCTGAGCCCAGGGATACAAAGTGTTTAAATCATACAGGTATTGTTTAATGAAAAGAGTGGAATAGTTTGCATATTAACTTTAAATATGCTGGCGACCCTGTTACGTGCTGACGAAGAATAGATCGCCAAGGTAGGTAATATTTTGGGTGGGTATATTTTGTAAAGATTAATAACTTTACAATTGGCAAATTCCTGCCAGGATTTTATATAATATTTATGTAAAATAGGCCTGAATTGGATGACAGGAAATAGGCTGGGGAGTGGCAGCAAATTTTGAAATTTTTAGGTTAAGACGTTAAAAAAAGCACGTGGTCTGGAAAAATGTTTGTTTAGTACATATAAACACTCATTTATTTATCTCAATATTAAATTGTAATCAGTAGTTTACTAAAAATAAGTAAAATATGGAGGAAGTCAGCTTGTCTGACTCAACTGTCATTAATGAATCAGAAAGTCAGCCAACTTGTGTATTAAATAAAGAGAGCAGTCTAACCGAATCAAATATAATGGGGGACGTTGAAGTTCATTCAACACCAGTCTCAATAAAACAAAGTAGTGAATCTGACTATAAGATAATGAAAATGTTACAATCGATGTTAGATGTAAAATTTAATGAAGTAAGGAGTAATTTCAATAGTCGTTTTGATGTAAATGATACTAAATTTGATGAACATAATGTAAAGCTTAATGACATAAATAATTGTTTTGATGTAAACGATAGTAAGTTTGATGAACAAAACATTAAATTTAATGAGTTAAGAAGTGATATCAATGAACAAAACATTAAAAGTGAAAGTAATTTTAATGAAATGAAACAAAATAATGTGAAATTTGAAATGAATGTGAACAAACGTCTAAAAGAGATTGACGAACATTGTAGTACCATCGTAAAACAAATGCAAGATGACATCAATGACATTAGAAAGAGAAAGGAGAGTAAGAGAGATTACAGGCAAGTGTATTGAGAGAATAAATAATGAAATAAGGGAGAAAAAGGTAATCGGTTCATATAGTGAAACTACAAGTGATAATCATAATGATAACAAGTTAAGTGCAAATGAGAATATGTTTGGAATAGTTGACAAGGTAAGTGGTGGTGTTAATTATAATGATGATTATAATGGTGAAATAATGTTGAATAATAATAATAAAGATATAGTGGAAAATGGGGTATCTAAGAATGATATGGTAAGTAATAGTAGAGATGATGAGAATATAATGGGAGTAGAGGTTAGTGAGGAGGTAATAATAAGTGTTAATGAGCTTAAGGGAGAGTTTAAGAGAATATGGGGGGGGTGGAGGGAAAATTTTCCCAGTGATGTTGTAGATGAAGTAAAGGCTTCACGAGTGTTGTTGGAGGAGATAGGTTCCTCGACAATTTATTTGGGAGACAAATGGTCTACAAATAATCCCTTTATGCATTATGATTTCCCTGGTAAAGCCAGGATGTGTTTTAATAATGTTGTATTGCCCTCTGCGTGGAATGAGAGTGTGAAATGGGGTTGAGAAAGAGATTATAAAGAGAGAGGGAGAGAGATAGAGTTGTTTGATGTTAATAGAGGGTATGGAGAGTTAGTAGAGAGAATAAATATTGAGAGAATTGTTGACAATGAAAACTTACCTTGTGATGTAATTAGAGCAACAGTAGATGATGATAATAAGCACTTACCTTATGATGTAATTGATGTAGTGGTAAATGACTATGATGATGAGATCATAACTTACCTGGTGATGACAAAAAAGACTAAGGGCGAATTGACCATACCTAATGTTGACAAGTTTTATGAGATAATAATGTGGAATGATCCAGTGAGTTGTTATGGTATAATGGATAAAACAAATTTAAAGAGTTATTATGTAAATAGTAATAATATGATAAACATAAACAAAACTGAAATGTGTTATGTTAATATCAGATTAATTTTTGATGATGGGGGTTAGACACATATAGTGAATGAACATTTAATTATTTTAGTTAATGGTAAGTACTTGGCTAACTTATGTAATGCGTTTTGGTAAACAATGACATAATAGGACGGAGATTGTATATAATTTTGTATTGGTGTTAAATGTATTGTGTTAGGTTTGTAGTTATTATGATATGGTATCTGAAAATACACAGTGTGTGTACATTGTATTTTGTCTACTCAATGTTAATAATTCTGATTGAGTGTATTATGAATGAGGATTGATTGTTAGTATGAATTGACATTCATGTAATTATGAATTTTTATCATGGAATTGAACTAATTTGAAATGGTTTAATTAAGGTAAAAGATGGAAATGTTGGGAATAAATTTGAAAAAATTAATTTTTTGACTTGAATTGTATGGGATATTAAGAAAATAATGTGGAGGAGTTTAAATGAATGATAAAATAGGTGAGAGTGATGATTAAATCATGGTAACGATTAAGAATACAGTGTTGAAAATACACATATGGTTGACTGTACTTATTGTATTGTATAATTTCCTGTTTTTATAACCAGGTTTTGTATTGTATAGAGTTAGCAGTAGTAAACGGCAATAATGGTGAGAAAATTGAGAGATAAATGAAATGTTTAAGTGAAAAAAGTAATCTGAAGTTATTTTTTCTTAAATTCCAACTGGAATTAGTAAATCATTTTGAATTTGGAATGATAACTTCCAAAAGAAGGTCGATGTTAGATGTCTAGGAGAAAGTGTATTATGTTATGTTAAGGATATTTCTGTTAAACAATGTTATGTGTACATTTAGAAGTTAAGAAAAGCCAGTACTTCAAAAAAGGCAAACCAATACAGCTAAGAGGAGACCAAATCAGTTCAGGATCTGGAAAATGAAAGGCCATTTAATAATGTTCTATTGATTGTTTCAGAATCTGGTGACACTGTGGTGGTGACCCTGTGCTAGCCAGCGCGTCAGGGCAGGGGCGTCTAGTGCCTGTTTGGCTTTATGGTGTTGGGATTCTACAGCAGGAAGTCCAGTAAAGTCATGCAGGTGCGGCCACAATCACTGGATCAGGGGGGTGAGTAACCCATGATTTTAATAAAAATTAAGGGGGGTCATGGCGCCATATCCGGGCTGATCCTTTTAGATTATGTCAATGAGAGTTTTTATGCTTTGGCATAAGGGGGTATTGTGACAGTACAAAATGGGGATAATTATTTTGTATTGTGCAATAATACGATCTATGTAAAACTGAATAAAACATGACTTTTGAGATTGGGATGGTATGAATCAGCCAGTGTGACATAGATGTTACCGTCACAAAATAATAAACCTAGCCATATATGGGCACGGATTTTAGCAATCCAACTGACGTCATGAGAATATCACAAAATGAACACGTGTTTTATAATACAGAACGCAATTTGGGCGTTTACAAAAGCCTAGCACATTCGATGAACCACAGATGAGATGGGGAGCGGAGAGCGAGGGGTACCACGTGACCAGCTCATATAGCATACACTCTGAGATTGCCATTAGCCAGTCTATGAACAACAGCCAAACGCCGAACTGAGTGTTGAACCCAGTCTGTGGACAAAGTCATTTTAGGCCTTAAAAAAGTGAAAATGCATATAAAACAGTGCTAAATAAATTTCTTCGAGTATACAAGTTAATCACCAAAATTAATTAACAGTTTAGTGAGTGTTGAAACAAAAGTCAACTACAAGAACAATGATGCCACATGTGGAATAACGTCTCCAGATAAGTACTTTCGAAACTAAGTCGACCAGACAGCTATCAACAACTATGTACCCAATATTAAAACACTAAATTTAGATCGTAATGAGAGCTCAAATCTAAGGGGGGTTTTTAGAGAATGAATGAGAGCGTGAAAGCGAAGTACTGGTTCGCCTTGATAGATTAAATAAAGTAATCTTATGCAAATAATGATTATATATGTTCAGTGTTGGGTGATTTGCTAATCACCACACATATATATATATATATATATATATATATATATATATATATGGGGGTAACGCCCGTTTGAATTTGAAGAATGAAAATAAAAACCAATTTCTATAGCACAAAGACTACGTGTTGAATGTAATTATTGCACTGAAACCTAGTCTGTTTGCTGCATCCAAATCTCGCCTAATCGAATTCTAGAATCTTCTGAGTCCAGGGATACAAAGTGTTTAAATCATACAGGTACTGTTTAACGAAAAGAGTGGAATGGTTTGTGTATTAACTTTAAATATGCTGGTGACCCTGTTACGTGCTGACGAAGAATAGATCGCCAATGTAGGTAATATTTTGGACGGGTATATTTTGTAAAGATTAATAACTTTACAACATTGGTAAATGAAGAATGAATTCATTGATTGGTGAATGAACATAAATATATATATTTTTTAGAATTATTGAAGCATTTTCAATGCCCTTCTCTGTGCATTGCATTTGTGCAATGCCTGTTAATTTTTTTTCTGATTTCTCATTAAATAAGTTTGCGTTCTATAAAACACACACACAGATGTATATTTGGGGGGATTTTGTTACACATAAGTAATGGAATTTCAATTTGATCTAATCTTATTAATATGTACTTAATTACATATATAATGTGTTAAAATAATTTATGTATTGATGGTTTTGCTCATGTTATAATTCCATTATTTATGCATCACAAAAAATCTCCCTCCCTCAAGAAAATTCTATATACATCCCTGTGTGAAATATACCTGCTGTGTGTATTCTACAATAAAATTCACTAATATGGTGTTGTCTTCTAATATTAAATTGCTAATGGGTTAGTGGGGCATGTCTTGTCCATATACTTAAAAAAAAAAATAAATAAACATTTTCGAGATATGACAGGCAGGTTTAGTGGTAAGACATATTATTTCCCAATTAATTAAATGACTCATTAACTTGTTATTCAAACTACGTAATGAGTTATTCAAACTCGTAGATACATAATTTGGATATATTTCAGACCTGGAAGTATGAATGATGCATATTCTGTTATCATCAACGGTATTATTTGAGGCCTGTGCAGAAATATGATCAATTTGTGTCCACTTCCAATGGACTTTAATCTGACCTGCACTTGGATCACTTATACTGATGCCTGTTAAGGATGTACTTAATGTTCCATACAATCCTGCTAGTCCTGCAGTACGGGAATGACAGTTATCAATTAGTGATATGTAAAATTCATTATCTGAAACACAAGACAAAATGTACAATTATTATGAACGTACAGTTAAATAGGGTATACGAATTGTGATATCTAATTGTATTGTGCACATAGGTTGTAATATAAGTATCTTAATATTTGAATTACACACACATACATACAAAGTTGAAGTGTATTAAGGATATTTAGAAAAATATATTGTTTTGGAATTCATTAATAAACTCAGGTATTGGTGAATTTAAAAACTTTTGACATATGAAGTACACTTTTGTGTGAGCGTACGCATGCAAATTGTAACTATTGCATTCTGTGCAATTTTTGTATAATAATTGTAAAACCAGTTTTATTAATTATTTTTATTTTTTAATAATTTTTAATTATTAAAAAGCTATGCAGTATAATCCCAAACAGAAAGCAGTACACAGTAATTACAAAACATGCAAAATTTAATGAACAGAATTTTCCCAGTATGAGTCTATAGTATTAAAAAAATGCTCGTAGTAATTAATTAAAATAATTAAAATTACAAAAAATGGTATGTTTGAGAAATACCATTTCATAAAAATTTACAAATACTAAAATGTTTGCTGTTAAAGAAAAGCAATATTGGATGAATATTTTAGATTATATATATATATATATATATATATATATATATATATATTATAACAGGACCAAATATCATTTATTTGGAGTTATATGTTAAGTGTATACTATATTCATGTTTAAATAAATTTTAATAGTCGAAACTCCACTCGTATGTAATAGCGATCATAATAATGCATTGTAAAAGACGCACACGCAGCTGTTACATAATCAGCTCGCTGTGGAAAGAAGACGACCACACCCAAACTTTCAATTATTAATATTTCGGAAACCAGTAAATTAAGGCGAAATCCATTATAGCCAAAATGTTTGCCAAAATATTAATAATAAGGTGTGCGAATTTTACGCAATATAATTAAATAATAACAGAGTTAATTAATTTAATGTGAATAACTTCTGTAATAATTGAGCTACATTGATGAGCTTTTAATATGTTATAAATATAAGAATTTACAACAAATTGTATATTTTGGAATTAGCACAACTTGGTTTGCAACCAAGAAAATCGCAATTTAAAACTGGCACAGGAAATCCGGAACGACAATTCAGTTCCGTTGTGTTAAGAATATTAGTAATAATATAAATTCTCCGTCTGGTGGAAACTAATTTCGTTCTCACGGACTAAGGTGATTCAAATTTTGTGTAGTAGGGAGAGTGTGTCAGCCAATCAAATCATTCGAAGAAATCCCAACCAGTGCGGAGTTTTGGGGCTGACCGAACACTCTACTGCCAGTATTTGAGAAGAACAGACGTATTTCTTCGATCGTCTCAAAACCATAGTTTTGTGAAGACTCATCTGAAGACTCTACGTGGTCAACACGCATAATTACGAACATTATAACACAGATCAACTGTAACGATTCGTAATTATAGCATCCAGTCAAGATACTCTTCATTTCAACAAACAAGCTTATTGTGCACTACAAGCTGTGGTCATAAGCACGCAAGAGATCTACAAGACTACAAGACCTTACTTCAAGAATACGACAGAGAGGCCGTCTAAACCATTGTGAATCAGCTGACGAGCAGAACTACAACTCGAGACGACGCACACACACGCTGATGTGGAACGTGAATTGACGAGGGACGTGAAGCAGTTCTCGCAGAAAGCCGCAGACGTAAAAACTTCAACAAATAACAGGAGAGGAGAGGTTGCTGATTTCCGAGCTCAACGCCGAAACCCAGGACGCTCAAGTAGATCACTATCTCTAGCCGATTGGACAAGGACAGCGAGGGACATCTGGAGCATCTCTACGATCCACTTCAAAATCAGGAAAGCAAAATCAAGTTATCTATTTTTCAAACGTTAAATTTTCTTTCTTTTTCAATTAAAATCATTGTAATTTAAATCATTCAGGTGCCACAAATCAAAGACACTAGTAAATAAGAATAATTCATTTGTGATAATCTGTATAGCCAGTATAAGTAATTAGTAAGCTTTAGTTAAGAATTAATAGAGATAAAACAGAAAGCGCTATACAAATCTTAACAAACAATTAAATAATTTGCTCATACTGCAGTATACGAGAGTCAAGTCACTAGTAAATAAAGGGACGTGAACTAGACTGTCACGCCTAGTTTATTCTGGAATATATTCAATTAACTTTAGAGTTTTTATTTTCATTTGAATCTAATTTTAAAGCAATTTAATTAAATTAAAGTAAATTAATTAATTAAATTTTCAGTTAAAATTAACTCTTTCAAAATAACGAGCTCAACTTCTTAAAATTATCAGCCATTTAAAAAACATTATTCAAGATCTATTTATTGTTTAGACTGTAAGGATATTTGATCATATAACCATTTTATTCTTGTGTGTTATTGGAGTAATAAACACCGTTTTATTACCCCATATTGTATTTTTTTATTGCTGTACTACGGAGCCTACCAACCTCACAAAACTCTTCACTTTTAAAGTAACTTATTTAGTGTGCTGTTGTCATATATTTGAGTTTACATACTTGCGATATCAAATCCGAAATCCACACGCCCTAATCGGAAGAAAACCGCAAGATCGGACAGCAGGTAGGTACTCATACATTCATACAACACAACAACAACGCATATAAGTAGAGTTACAATATATACTCGTATATATATATATATATATATATATATATATATCATTTTCTATATAAGTAACTCGATGTTTCTTGCAGTAATTATATAATTTGTGATGTTTTCAATTTGTTTCTTCTGCAAGTAGTATAATTTTGTATATTCTTTTTAACACCTGACGCACGTTTCACTGAAAATATCAGTATCATCAGAGGTTTCTAAGTAAACTCTGATGATACTGATATTTTTCAGTGAAACGTGCGTCAGGTGTTAAAAAGAATATACAAAATTATACTACTTGCAGAAGAAACAAATTGAAAACATCACAAATAATATATACATATATATATTGTAATATAAATTACAAATATAAATATAAAAATAAAAAGATATAGATATGTGTTATGTGTAGATTTGCCCTGACTGTAAGCCCCACTGTTTAGGCTAGTCGATTTGTAATATAATTTCAAATATAATAATAAATAAAATATAAAGATATTGATGATAAGAATTGTGTATGTTGTCTGGATCTCGGTATTGAACTCGCCGATGATACAGCTCCACTTTGGATTCACCAAATACAAAGAATAAATTTAATATAAATATGTTTTATGATTAAGTGTGACTGATTGATAAATAACAAATAAATCAAACTTTATAAATTGTGAAAATATTTTTTCTTTTTCTTGTATTGAGTTTTGATTTAATTATTTAATTTAATTAATTAATGATTAATTAATTAATTGAGTGTGTAATTTCCTTATATATCTATTCTCTCACTGTAAATTATTTTTTTGTTTAAAAAAAAATAATAGTAACATTAATTATAGAAATAAAAACAATTCTGGTAACTGAGTAATGATTTGCGTTTATTAACATTCAAAATTATGCGCCAGTCAAACTGCGCATGACCAAGGCATTGGCTATTATTTGCTCCAGTCGGTAGCGAAAAAATCAACAAATATATTTTTACAAGTTTAGATTTGTGGTTCTTTTAACGAGTCGAAATGGTCAGAGGGCAAGGAACAAGATACATTCTTAACAGGTATTCTTAAACTAAATGGTAATAGCTGAAATAGAACAAAATTATTATTGAAATTGTCAATTAAAAAAAATTGAATTGCGAACCAAGTCGATGAAATGACGTCACTCCCTTCAAGCTGGCATTGCACTGTGCTGGTGAGAAATCCAGTATGGCCGCCGTCTCCTCGATTTTAACCGCTATGCTGTTGGAATTGGCTGAGCTTCTCCCGCAGAAATAAAATGATATTCCCTTTTCTGCGAAGTGGTGTTGGTCCAGGAGTATAGTGTAGAGTGTCCTCCCGTCTTCTGCGATGTCGTTTTCGTGATGGATTTCTTGTGTTGTGTCCGGTGTTCAAATATGTGTATTGGTGTTCTGTCAATTCGGTCCAAAATTGTTCAAAATGGCTGTTGATTTCTTGTGTTGAGTTTTATGGTGTTATTACTGTGTTTTGGAAATTTGTGAAGTGCTAGAAATTGATAGTTAAGGTTATTTTCACTTTTTAGATCATCTCCGTTACACGCCGCATAACCACACTTGGTTTTATACAAATTATTCGGTTTTCAGTACTCTGCTAACACATTTCCAACTATTCGGCTTCACGATTAACAATAGACTAACTGACGCAACGTCGTCGTTTTAGGGTAACTTGTGCTATGTCTTTTTCCTCTTTATATTGTTTAACTATAAAAATATCTGTCTAAGACTTGGTTCACCATCTAAATATACATAATAAGTTTTCTTATTTTTTACTGTATTTCAAATATTTCTTAATTTTACATAAATCTAACTACTCAGTAATATTGATTAGTTAATTTTACATCTTTTGATATATAGCTGGGTTTGTTTCAAGCTCATTTAAGCCCAAAAATTACAATTTTATATAATGATTGTATGCCTCATATTTTGTACAAATTCGGTGTTTAATGGTTTTTATTTGTTTTTCTTATAATATTTCCATGGAATATACTTAATAACTCCGTGACTACTTTGTTGTTAATAATTTGGTTGTTAAAACATTTCAATATTGATTAATTTACTGTTTAGTCTGATTTGATTACTATTATAGGCCTATTATTATCTGTTTCCAAAAGAAGTTAATTTCCTTTCCTTTGTCATTCTATTTGCTATTAACTGTATCTGTATTAATTATATTTTCAATTTCTGTATTGTATGTATTGAATTCTATTCCTATTACATAGATTGATTCTTTGATAGATAATTTTTTGGTTTATATGCCAGTCTGTGTTTTCTAAAATGGTGTCTTAGCTGGTCTGCTTGTACATTATATATGCTTTACTGTTTTGAATAGAATTATTACATTTTTATGTCCTACTTGCCTCTCTGACTTACACAATGGAAAATTAAATGACATGATCTTAAAATACAATGAAATATCTTGTATCTACTAAACTTTCTGTATAATAATAACATCATTGAACCATAACATAAACATCTTATGCCTAATTTTCTCTATACTTAGAATTATAATGAGAACATATTATTATCAGTCTTTGGCTGTCCTTTGTTTTTATGTTTCATTTTATCACAACCTTATTCTATTAAAATATCTTATTCTTAGTAACAATTTCAGTTATTCACTGTCTCTTTTTATTTACTATAACTATTTTGCTAAAATATTAACATAAAAACACCTTAGAACTACTGACACTTTCAGTGATTAACTGTCTCTTGTGTTACCTATACCTAAATTGTTCATACAATAAAATAAAAACATCTTATAACTACTGACACTTGCAGTTATTGACTGTCTTTCGTGTTCCCTATACTTAATTTGTTCATACAATAAAATAAAAAACATCTTATACCTATCATATTGTTATTATGCCTAAACACTAAAACACTTTTATTATCTAAATTACACTCAGTCATTAGACTGTCTCTTTAGTTTTTATCCAGTATTTCCTACACTAATGGTAGTCTGTTTTCATATATTTTTTATATCACACTTTATTATAAGGTGTCCTTTATTTTGGCTACACTAATAGTAGTCTGTTTTAATAGTTTTTTGACATATTATTCTTACAACTAGTATACAATTTGGTTTTCTGGGATTGTATCTTGTACCTTGTTCTGGGTCTACATATATCAGTTTTAATTTTGTTCCATGGTATGTATTACATGACTATCATTTTTTTGGAATATCTCTTCCTGGTTCTGGTCTCTGTGTGAGAATCTTGATATATTTTGTCCCTTTTTCAATATCACATTAGTAGTTTCTGGTCTTGTGGTCTCTCTGCATCTTGACCTTATTATTTTTCCCTTATTAATATGGTTTCATCCTTTTATTTCCTTTTTTATGGTCCTTCCCTTTTTACTGCTTCCCCAATCTACTGGGTATACTGCTGGTTTAACTGGTTTTTACATAGTAAGTTATTTTAATCAATGGTTTTCTTTGTTATTTTTCATTTTTATTAACATTTTATTGACTTAATATACAGTTTCTAGTGTAATCCTTAAAACAATTTATTCTTCTCACTCACTATGGAACTTTTTCCTTTATTTATGTTGCATTAAGTCAAATGTTTAGCGTGATAATTTTGTTATGTTACATATGCTCTCCTGTAAAAGTGATTAGTTCAGATCATACTCTTAGTACGGATGAAATAATTACTACTAATTCTTTTGTATTTACATTTTCTTCGTGATTACATGTTTTCACTTTATATACCTTCTTTTCCCACCGTTGCTTCCTCTCAGATGATGTGTATCTCCTTCATTAGTTTCTTTCTTCATTAATAAGTGATCTTCAATCTTGTGTATAACATTATCATTTTACATTCTTTCTTATTTGGTGCTTCCTCACCAGTATGTTTACTCCCTAATATTCCCTAACAAATTAATTGGAACAGTTCAGAGTGGCACTTTTGGCTTCAATCCCTGCTGTCCAACACTTCAATTGAGTCCAGAGGTATTATCATCTCTGCTCAAAATATAAGACTGATGGCATTTTCTACACCCAGTCATAAAAATAAATAAACAGTAAAAGTAGTCATTTTTGACTAAAATAAACATCTTTAGATTCTTCACTTCATAATACGTTATATTAATTAACACTTTTATACACTTGACTCTTCTTCTCTCTTAAAGCTTATTCCATATTAGGTGGTTTAGGTATGTGGTATAATATACATTTCATCATGTTTACATAGTAAGTAGTATTTATATTTACTCTTTCTACTATCTGGTATCCATTGAGTTATTTTTATTGCTCATGGTATAACATGAATTAATTCTTTATCACTTTCACTATAACAGTGGTTATTGCAACAACATTATCTTTATTAGTATCAGGTTTTTTTTTTTTTTGGTTTCTGGTCTCACTATTTGGTCTTTACTGAGTTGGTCCTTTTTCATTGTTCCATTTTTATTAAATTATTTTCTTTGTGAGTTTGGTTAAGTTGTTTCGATTAAGTCATATGATATTCTGGTTTCCTTTCTCCTTTAGAATTTTGTATCTCTTTCTTACAAAATCTTTTTTCATATTTCAGAGTTATTTCTCATCATTTGTATGAGTAATGATATGAGCTTAATATTTTTTAATTTTAGATATTTTTATTCAACTACATTCTTTCTTATTCATAGTTGTTTTTCAAATATTTTGGTGTAAGTTGTACTTATTATTGTTTTGAATTTTGAAAATCTTTATTCATCAAAATTCTTTTCTCATTCATAATAGTCTTTGAATGTTTGGTGTAAGTGGTACTTACTAAGTTTTTGAATTTGGAAAATTATTATCTCCATCCAAATTCTTTTTTCGTTCATAACAGTCTTTCAAATATTTGGTGTAAGTTGTACTTACTGATTTTTGAATTTTGAAAATTTTCTATTTCTCAAAATTCATAATTTCTTCATAATAATCCTTCAAATATTTGGTGTAAGTTGTACTTACTGATTTTTGAATTTTGAAATTTTCTATTTCTCAAAATTCAAAATTTCTTCATAATAGTCTTTCATATATTTGGTGTAAGTTGTACTTACTGATTTTTGAATTTTGAAATTTTCTATTTCTCAAAATTCATAATTTCTTCATAATAGTCTTTCAGATATTTGGTGTAAGTTGTACTTACTGATTTTTGAATTTTGAAATTTATTATGTTCAAAATTCCTTTTTTTTTCATTCATAATAATCTTTGAATTAGTAATTGGTACTTACTAATGTTTTTGAATTTTGAAGTTTATTATTCCTCCTCCAAATATTTTTTAATGGATAATTGATTATAAGTTCCTTTTACTTTATTTGAAATGATATCCTTTAGTACATACGTATTGTTATTATTGTTTTTAATAATCAGGTATGGGCCGGTATACAGCAGTAACAACTTTTTGGTAATGCCTTCCAAAGTACTGGGTAATTCCCTGTTTTTTAGTAGTACCTTTTCTCCGACTTCATAGCTTATTATTTTCTTAACAGCCTTTTGATATTTGTTCTTGCGCCTTTCCTGGTCTTCTGCCAATTTATTGTAGAATCTGATTCGATTGAATTTGCATTCTTGACTCCTGGGGAACTCTATTATGTCTTGTATTTCTCTCGGAGGCGGTTTTTCATACATTGCCGTGTATGGCGTGGTACCTATAGCGGGGTGATATGACAAATTAAGGAATTCTTCAGTAGCTAATAAATATTCTTGCCACTTCTTTTGTTGGTTATAGCAATAAGTCCGTAATATTCTTCCGACTTCTCGCAGTACCCTCTCCGCTGGATTGCTGCTGGGGTGGTAGACAGATGTCTTGTAAGTCTTAATGCCCAACGTATTCAGAGTGTTTCTCCACCTCCAACCCTTAAATTGCGTTCCATGGTCTGTGATTATGGATGTCGGGCTTCCTACCTCTGGAATGTAATGATTTGTTATTATTCCTAGAGTCTTCAAAGTGGTGGCTCTGTTCACAGGGTATAGTTTTGTGAATTTTGTAAAATGATCCATCATAATAATAATATACTTGTATCGATGGCGTCCGCCACTGCGGGGAAATGGACCACATATGTCCAGAAAGACCTTTTCTAGTTTGGCTTGTGAGGTAATTGGTATCATCATACCCTCCTTTCTCTCATTGTTGGTTTTCACCAATTGACATATCAGACAGGTTTTGAGGTAGTTTCTCATTTTTCTATTGATACTTTTTATATGACAATTCTCTTCTATTGCCTTGATCACCTTCATGGCTCCCATGTGACCGTATCGTAGGTGATAGTCCAGGATGATATCCTTTTCGATTGTAGTAGGGATCATGACCTTCCATATCTCTTCATCAAGGGATGTCTTGATGAATAAAATTCCATTATGTATACAATAAAATTTGTTTATTGTGTCATCTTGGTTGGAGAGACGAAGTTTAATATGGTTTAACTTCGGATCGGACTGCTGGTGTTTGTTGATGTCCTGCACTATCTTCTCTAAATCGGATCTGTCCTTAATAATGTTATAGATTTTCAAGATGCTCTCCTTTTCGCCTTCGAACGTTTGTTCTTCCAGATTCACTCTCGATAATACGTCGGCTACTACATTTTTACTTCCAGGAACATACTCCCACTGTATATCGTATTCCTGCAGGGCGAGTACCCATCTGGTCAATCTACCATGGCTTAACTTGCATCTTCTCAGAAATGATATTGATTTGTGATCTGTTCGAACGGTCACTGGATATCCGAGGATATACGTCCGAAATTTCCCGCAGGCAAAGACTACACTTAGCAGTTCTTTTTCCGTCACATTATAGTTCTTTTCACACTGGTTAAGGGTTCTGCTAGCAACGCTCACTACTAGATGGTTTCCACTTTCATCTTCTTGGTACAGTGTTGATCCCAAGCTAATGTTACTAGCGTCACAGTTTAGAAAGAAGGGTCGGTTAAAATCTGGATGGTTGAGCATTACTGCATCTAAGAACTTCTCCTTAATTGATTTGAAGGTTTCGTCTTGTTCTTGACCCCATCGCCATTTATTCTTGGACGATAACTGGTACTGAAACTGGGCCGTCAGTTCGGAATAATTATACTGGAACTTCCTATAATAGTTACACAGGCCCAAAAATGATTGTAGTTGCCTTCTGTTTTTTGGTGTAGGGAATCGTTGTATGGCGTCTACCTTTTCTGTTGATGGTGTTATTCCTTGACTGTTTAGCTGGAAACCCAGGAATTGTACTTCTTTAGCTATAAGCTTGGACTTGTCTAGTTTAAGGGTGACATTATTTTCAGCAAGCTTCTTCAAGACATACTCCACACGGTAACAGTGTTCTTCCCAGTTGGTTGATGTTATTAAGAGATCATCAACATAGACAGTCGTGAATTGGAGCGCTTCTGGTCCTAGTATATGATCCATACAGGCGACAAAAACAGCTACTGAATTCACCAACCCGAAGGGCAACCTCTTAAACTGATAATTGCGCCCTTCGAAGATGAACGCCATGTATTGCCGGCTTGCTGGGTGCAACTCCACTTGCCAATAGCCGCATACGGTATCCCAAGTGGTAATGAATCGTGTTCCGTGGAACCTCTTCAAAATCTCATCAATTTCGCCAGGTGAGGTACGATCGTTAATTATCATTTTATTTATCTCACGTGCGTCAAGGCAAAGCCTTACCTTTCCATTTTTCTTTTGTATGGCCACAATTGGGCTAGTGTATGGCGATTGACTGCTCTCGATGATATCTCTACTGATCATATTCTGGATCTCTGTGCGTACGGCTTCCTTCAAAGATTGTGCTATTGGATACGACTTTCGGTTAAATTCTACCGGTTCTCTGAATCGTATGGAACATTGGTAGTTCCGGATCTTTCCAGGTTCGTCCGAAAATACAGCTCGATATTTTTCATATATTTCGACCAATTGATTAAGCTGGTTTTCCTTTAATTGCTCGTTAGTATTGTGGCACTGGAAGTTACGTATCTCCTGAATCTTTTGTTGCCATAGGTCTTCCTCCGAATCCTGATGTACTGGCTTGTTGTTTGTTGAGTAGTTGGACAAGTAATTCACCTTATTTTGGTGGTCGAGAAGTTGTCTGGAGTCTAACGTCTTGTTATTAGTTAAATTGGCTACCCAGGTCGAACCTTCAGCAAAGAGTGATACCTTTCCTCGGCACAAGTCGATAACTGCTGAGTTTCTGCGCAATATGTCACATCCTATCATGATGTTGAAAGGTAATCCGGCTGCAACAAGAAATATCATATCCACACTAATGCCCTGACTGTTGACACTGAGGGATACCTGCTTTCTTATGGTCTTGTTCTGTCGGCCGGTAGCTCCTACAAGTACAATATTATTAATAGGTAGTACCGGTAAGTTTTTGTGGCATTCCTGCTGTATCCGGTCCAACTCATTTCGATTTATTATGGAGACATTAGCTCCAGTGTCTATCATTATAGGAACAGAAATACCCTCAATTTCTGCAATTATGTATATTATTTCATTATCATTATTATTAATATTAATCTCGCTTTCTTCTAGTAGGTCCTTACGGATATCTTTCAAATAATTGCTGTATATTATGGTAAAATTTTTTCTGTTTTTCTTCGAATTCATTCCTTCTTGGTTAAACCCAGCAGATTGGAGCAGTAAAGGGTTATTGGAGTTTATTACTGCCTCCGTTCGTTTAAATGTTCCGCTTCATTACGGATTAGGCCGTTGGAAGCATCAGCTTGGAGTCCTGAGACTGCTTCGTTTGGTTCAGCACGATCGTCCTGTTGGGCTTCTGTTACAGGTAGTCTTCGCTGATTGTCCAGGCTGGAACTACGTCTGGGCTCGTACTCTCTGTACCGATTACTTCCCTGACTTCCTTGAAAGGTCTCGTACTCGTAGTATCGGCTCCTTCGTTGAGGCTGGTACCTCCTCTGTCCACTGCCTTCCGCTCTGATGTAGTTAATATTGGGTCGATATGTCCTGTAATTATTGTTATTACCTCCATTCGGGTAATTCCGGTTATAACTACCATGATAATTATTATTAAAAAGGTTGGGGTTCCTCTGACCATTTGGAACATAGTTACGATTATTATTATAATAACCGTTGTTATTTTGTGGACGGTTATTATTATTATTATTATTATTATTGTTGTGGTTGTTGTCATTATTATTAATGCGAGGAATATTACTATTATTATTATTGTTGTTAAATCTAGGCAAATTATTGTTATTTCGGGTGTTATAATTGTATTCGGCATTATTCCGATTTGCGGAATTATAATTATTATTGTTACCCACATTCTGCCGATTATTATTATTCAAATTATTGTTGTTACTTCTTGGTTCCGGCTTTTCATATCTCCTGCGACTTTGACGGTAATAGTCTTCATGCTCATACATTTCTAAAAGCTCGGTCATAGCTTGCACAGTCTTTATTTGACTGTTTCTTCTGGCTCTTATAATATCCTCCTCATAATGGTATGAGAGTTTGCTGACCAGGCATTCTTCCGGTATTCGGGGCTCTAGATGTTTGGCCACGCACACCTTTCCCAAAAAGTACGCCGTTAAAGTCTGGTTTCCATACGGGTTGTACTTTCCATGACAGATCCCGTCTCTGGCGATATTTTGTGTTGATTCAGACCAATATTTGGCTTTGAATAGCCTACTGAATTGTTGATAGTCGGTCACTTCGTCTCTTATCGCCATCCACCAATTATCTGCTATCTCCTTGAACGATTCGTAAAGCACCTCCTTATTCTCCCTCCAGCGATTACCTCTGTGTTTGGTGAAGTACTCTTCGATTCTGGCTAGGAACTCCATTGGTTTGTTTTTATAAAACCTGAAGTTAATCCCTTCACGATTCTCACTATTGGGATAACTGGTAATGCTTGTCGGTCGACTATGGAATAGGTCTATATCTGTCTGGTTCTGTCGCACCTGACTGTTGATACTGGTCACAGTAGCTTCAATGCCGTCACATTTTTCTGTGAATCGGTCCTGCACTCGCTCCCAGTCTTCCCGTGTTTCCTTTAGTCTTTCCTCCAATGTCTTCCTAGTCGTTTCTTCAATGTTGTTAACCTTCGTATTTATTTCTGTCTTGATACTCTGTACTTCTCGTTCGGTTTGACTCCATCTTTCGTCAGCTCTTGTAACCCTTTGTTCGATTACCGTTATTTCTTCTTCTACCTTCTTGCTGATTGTTTCATTGTTTTCAGCTATTTTCTGGCTCAATTCTTCCTTCAATATTTCCATTCTTCCGTCTAACCGGTTCATGTTCTCTTGGTTCGTCTCTTTCAATTCTTCTCTCAATTGCTGATTATTGCTTTCTATTTTTTGACTTGTTTCTTCCATCTTCTTGTTGGTCTCTTCCAGTTTTTGGCTTATCTGGGTTAATTCCTCCTTTGACTGTTTATTGTCAGTCTTTATTTCCTCCATTTTCTCCTCAATTTTCTGAATATTTTCTTCCATCTTCTCTTCTATCTTCTTACTGTTTGCTTCCATCTTCTCCTCCATCTTCTTACTAGTATCTCCAATTTTATTACCCAATTCTTCCTTCAATCGTTGGTTATCATTCTTCATTTCCTTATTATTTTCTTCCATTTTCTCCTCCATCTTCTTACTATTTTCTTATTGGTATCTCCGATTTTATTACCCAACTCTTCTTTTGTCGTTTTAAATTCTCTGAGTAACATCTCCATCATTCTATCCAATTTTGTATCTTCCTTTGCGGTGGATTTCTCCGGCTGTTCCTTCTGTGGTGCAGGCTTGTTCGGTTCTGCTGGCGGTAACATCGACTCCACATCTTCCACTGGTGTCGCCTCTTTATCCTCCATGTCTACCTCCTGCTCGGCCTCCATAGCTCTTTTCCTTGATGTAGCTCTCCTGTGCATCTCGCTCCTTCTTCCGACCTATTGACCGCTGCCAAGCTAAAAATAGGAAATTGGACAATCGTCCTTATTTTACAACTCTATTACCTCCTATTTAAAGCCCCTTAAGTTGGGCGCCAATTTCTAATATAAATTACAAATATAAATATAAAAATAAAAAGATATAGATATGTGTTATGTGTAGATTTGCCCTGACTGTAAGCCCCACTGTTTAGGCTAGTCGATTTGTAATATAATTTCAAATATAATAATAAATAAAATATAAAGATATTGATGATAAGAATTGTGTATGTTGTCTGGATCTCGGTATTGAACTCGCCGATGATACAGCTCCACTTTGGATTCACCAAATACAAAGAATAAATTTAATATAAATATGTTTTATGATTAAGTGTGACTGATTGATAAATAACAAATAAATCAAACTTTATAAATTGTGAAAATATTTTTTCTTTTTCTTGTATTGAGTTTCGATTTAATTATTTAATTTAATTAATTAAGAATTAATTAATTAATTGAGTGTGTAATTTCCTTATATATCTATTCTCTCACTGTAAATTATTTTTTTGTTTAAAAAAAATAATAGTAACATTAATTATAGAAATAAAAACAATTCTGGTAACTGAGTAATGATTTGCGTTTATTAACATTCAAAATTATGCGCCAGTCAAACTGCGCATGACCAAGGCATTGGCTATTATTTGCTCCAGTCGGTAGCGAAAAAATCAACAAATATATTTTTACAAGTTTAGATTTGTGGTTCTTTTAACGAGTCGAAATGGTCAGAGGGCAAGGAACAAGATACATTCTTAACAGGTATTCTTAAACTAAATGGTAATAGCTGAAATAGAACAAAATTATTATTGAAATTGTCAATTAAAAAAAATTGAATTGCGAACCAAGTCGATGAAATGACGTCACTCCCTTCAAGCTGGCATTGCACTGTGCTGGTGAGAAATCCAGTATGGCCGCCGTCTCCTCGATTTTAACCGCTATGCTGTTGGAATTGGCTGAGCTTCTCCCGCAGAAATAAAATGATATTCCCTTTTCTGCGAAGTGGTGTTGGTCCAGGAGTATAGTGTAGAGTGTCCTCCCGTCTTCTGCGATGTCGTTTTCGTGATGGGTTTCTTGTGTTGTGTCCGGTGTTCAAATATGTGTATTGGTGTTCTGTCAATTCGGTCCAAAATTGTTCAAAATGGCTGTTGATTTCTTGTGTTGAGTTTTATGGTGTTATTACTGTGTTTTGGAAATTTGTGAAGTGTTAGAAATTGATAGTTAAGGTTATTTTCACTTTTTAGATCATCTCCGTTACACGCCGCATAACCACACTTGGTTTTATACAAATTATTCGGTTTTCAGTACTCTGCTAACACATTTCCAACTATTCGGCTTCACGATTAACAATAGACTAACTGACGCAACGTCGTCGTTTTAGGGTAACTTGTGCTATGTCTTTTTCCTCTTTATATTGTTTAACTATAAAAATATCTGTCTAAGACTTGGTTCACCATCTAAATATACATAATAAGTTTTCTTATTTTTTACTGTATTTCAAATATTTCTTAATTTTACATAAATCTAACTACTCAGTAATATTGATTAGTTAATTTTACATCTTTTGATATATAGCTGGGTTTGTTTCAAGCTCATTTAAGCCCAAAAATTACAATTTTATATAATGATTGTATGCCTCATATTTTGTACAAATTCGGTGTTTAATGGTTTTTATTTGTTTTTCTTATAATATTTCCATGGAATATACTTAATAACTCCGTGACTACTTTGTTGTTAATAATTTGGTTGTTAAAACATTTCAATATTGATTAATTTACTGTTTAGTCTGATTTGATTACTATTATAGGCCTATTATTATCTGTTTCCAAAAGAAGTTAATTTCCTTTCCTTTGTCATTCTATTTGCTATTAACTGTATCTGTATTAATTATATTTTCAATTTCTGTATTGTATGTATTGAATTCTATTCCTATTACATAGATTGATTCTTTGATAGATAATTTTTTGGTTTATATGCCAGTCTGTGTTTTCTAAAATGGTGTCTTAGCTGGTCTGCTTGTACATTATATATATGCTTTACTGTTTTGAATAGAATTATTACATTTTTATGTCCTACTTGCCTCTCTGACTTACACAATGGAAAATTAAATGACATGATCTTAAAATACAATGAAATATCTTGTATCTACTAAACTTTCTGTATAATAATAACATCATTGAACCATAACATAAACATCTTATGCCTAATTTTCTCTATACTTAGAATTATAATGAGAACATATTATTATCAGTCTTTGGCTGTCCTTTGTTTTTATGTTTCATTTTATCACAACCTTATTCTATTAAAATATCTTATTCTTAGTAACAATTTCAGTTATTCACTGTCTCTTTTTATTTACTATAACTATTTTGCTAAAATATTAACATAAAAACACCTTAGAACTACTGACACTTTCAGTGATTAACTGTCTCTTGTGTTACCTATACCTAAATTGTTCATACAATAAAATAAAAACATCTTATAACTACTGACACTTGCAGTTATTGACTGTCTTTCGTGTTCCCTATACTTAATTTGTTCATACAATAAAATAAAAAACATCTTATACCTATCATATTGTTATTATGCCTAAACACTAAAACACTTTTATTATCTAAATTACACTCAGTCATTAGACTGTCTCTTTAGTTTTTATCCAGTATTTCCTACACTAATGGTAGTCTGTTTTCATATATTTTTTATATCACACTTTATTATAAGGTGTCCTTTATTTTGGCTACACTAATAGTAGTCTGTTTTAATAGTTTTTTGACATATTATTCTTACAACTAGTATACAATTTGGTTTTCTGGGATTGTATCTTGTACCTTGTTCTGGGTCTACATATATCAGTTTTAATTTTGTTCCATGGTATGTATTACATGACTATCATTTTTTTGGAATATCTCTTCCTGGTTCTGGTCTCTGTGTGGGAATCTTGATATATTTTGTCCCTTTTTCAATATCACATTAGTAGTTTCTGGTCTTGTGGTCTCTCTGCATCTTGACCTTATTATTTTTCCCTTATTAATATGGTTTCATCCTTTTATTTCCTTTTTTATGGTCCTTCCCTTTTTACTGCTTCCCCAATCTACTGGGTATACTGCTGGTTTAACTGGTTTTTACATAGTAAGTTATTTTAATCAATGGTTTTCTTTGTTATTTTTCATTTTTATTAACATTTTATTGACTTAATATACAGTTTCTAGTGTAATCCTTAAAACAATTTATTCTTCTCACTCACTATGGAACTTTTTCCTTTATTTATGTTGCATTAAGTCAAATGTTTAGCGTGATAATTTTGTTATGTTACAATATATATATATATATATATATATATATATATATATATATATATATATATATTATAACGTTTTTGACTATGTTGTCTATCTATATCGTTGACGATACTTACGTTATAAATATTCAATGGGTGTAATCGTAATAATAATAACAACGTGAATTATTTAGAATCTTTCAAAACATTTATTAATTAAAACTTTCATTTAAATTTCGAGCTAAAAACTCATTATTATTTGCATGTGTATTGTAGCATGACAGATAATGCCAATAATTCTGAATGGTAAAATGATCATGAAAATAAAATAAAAAACATTTTTAAATCCGAGAAAGCAAAATAAAGAATTAATTAAGAACCACTGTGAAGTACAATCATAGATTAAAGCAAAAGTTCATTTAAAACCAATGGTACAATGAGCGATGAATCATCAAAATAAATTTAAAAACTAAATATGAAAAAGGTAATACCCAGGTAGGATAGGAGTAGGTAAGGAAGAAACCCAGAACAAGACAACATCCACCATAAAAGGTGAGACATTTATAAGGAACAAGAAGAGTAGGTAAGGAAGAAAACCAGAACAAGACAGCATCCACAAGAAGAAGGAGTGCTCTTATTAAAAAAACCCCAAACCCCAAAAGAAACTAATAAACATAATAATAAATGAAAGTATAACAAACTATCAAATGTAGAAACCACATGTACAATAAATGTAAGCCAAAAAGTGTATAAAGTAGAATTGAAAGTGAACCAATGTGAAATAATTATATAATGCCAAAAGACAAACCTTCATTATCTTCTATAAATAGATTTCTTGATTTTAATAAAACTATAAAACTATTTAGAAATAAAATCCAAGAATGAAAAGGGGATCAGTGCAAGTTTTTGTGTTATAATAAATAAACCTTAGTGTTAATATTGCAGTTCACAAACTAAGTAAATTGTGAAATGTTACAACTTTGAAGTGCTTATATTGTGTCTATGAATAATGTAAAATAAAGTATTATCATAACAGGTAATACATGTGTTTTTAAATAACTGCCACTCTTAATTATACAACATTCAGTAGAATGAACAAAAATAAAACAAGAGCAGGCATACATAAAAAGTGAAGTGACAAGGTATCATTACCCCAAAATCCAACCAAAAAACAGATAAAAACTGATAATAGAACCTAGTGTAAGAAATATAGTATAAGATTATGATAATGATGTTTTGTTTATATAGAATAAGTTATTAGAGATAATCAAGTTTAAAAATGTCAGAATCAAATAACATTCAGTATTTATAATATATTTATTGTGTATTACAAAAAATAGTTAAGTATAAAATGTCTGAATTTGAAAGACCAATGTTAATTTGAATTATGTGTTATGTATTTAAAGTATAAATAATATACTTATTGTTCTTTGTTAAAATAAGAAAATATTAATTAAGTCATAATAGCAAAGTCAGAGAGGGTATAAACCAACATGTATTATTTAAAAAACTTTGTATGTAAAAACTGTTAGAAATCTAGGCCAAATGTTAAAAAACTAAACAGCCTCAAAATTGATGAAATAAGTACAGAAAAACAATTAAACTGAAGGAATTTATACAAGGTAAATCACTCATAAAGCCATGTAATTGGAAATATAGTTAAGAAAGATTTTGTAAAAAGATAGCCAGAATTATTGTTAAAAATGCAAATGTAAAAACTCAAAATTCAGATAGGGGAGTCATATATTACTGTATAATATTTTAAAACATAACCAATTAATCTAATTACAAGAAATTAAGGGAAGATAAACCTTTTATTACAATATGAGATTTAATACGATCATTAATATAACTTGTAAGATGGCAACATTTTTGGAAAAGGACAGGGAGTGATTTTTAAAACTTATAATTTTCAAAATGAGGTAAAAAATACCATTTTAGATCAAAAACTTAATAAAACTACATTATTTGGTATCAAATTAAGCAGAATGAACTGAAGAAGAAGATTACCTATGTGTTTAATAGTTAATAAATTTGAATAATTTCAAAAATATAATCAGTTATATAATGTAAAATTCTCACTTGCACAGGATGCCAATAATATTGAAACAATGGATTGAATAATATTAATTTGGCTAAGATTTGGACAAGACGGAGGAAGTAAATTAGTTCATTATTAGATATTGTGAAGCACACTTGACGAGCTCTTAAGCAAATTTTAACCTAATTGCTGATGCATTAATGGTGCATGTTTTTTTTAAGCCTAGTCTGATTCGAAAAACGCGAGTTTTGTGAAAACACATTTTAAACGCAAACACAGTGAAACAAACATCATCAAACATTAAAATAACTCGAGATAAGAACAGAACATAGTGAATACACCAACTAAACGATTAAAACAATAATTAAACAACACGAAACAGAAAGTGCAGTTCTCGACCCATACACTGAAGTGGAACATAACTATTTACAACACATTTTACCGAAGTGGAACACTAACACTCAACAAAGAACACTCCACCAACACAAGAAGGAAGAATCGCAGCACCAGGAACGAGAAATCATAGGGAAAGCATCTTTTATTAGTAGAAGAAACAGCGAGCCGTCTTCATCTTACGTCTGGACGAGCAGCGGCCATCATTGATTTCCCACAATTCAACGCGACACAGTCTATTCAACAGAACGGTTTGAAAGCATCTTACTTAACATTATATATTGAATAACCTATATGTATTTTAATTTTTAAGTCGATATAATTTTGTAATGTTATACTTTTAATACTTTGCCCTATTTCTCTGACTATCTCTGAAATAACTGTTAGAAGAACCCGATATTAAATAATTGTACACTATTGATACCCTGAGAATCGATTTATAAATCGATAGAGAGTCGATAAACTAAATATTTGTTAATAAAATTCCTTATTTACTACAAAACTGAACATTATTTATTCCTAAAAGATAATTAGCATAATACGTAATTTTAATTGAGCTAACTACCAGAATTTCACCACCAAGAAGGAAGATAACCTCCAAATAAGAAAAGTTCCCATATTGATTGTTCTTGGAGACAATTCTATTAACTGGTGAAAGGATTGGCAAATACAGAAAACGATATAATTAAATTAATACAATTAACAAAAAGTTCGAAACAACATGGAACCTAATTAAATAATTAATATTTAATTAATTTAAATAAAAAAAATAAATAAATAAAAAATAAACAAAAAAAAATTTTTTTTACACAAACAAATTCATCTCATTATTTGTAAGTTGTTACAGTATATATACTCGTAGTACCTTCCTTGTTAATAAATACAAGTAATCACATATTACATAGAGACATAAAATAATCTTATAACTAGGCCTATAACTAACATTGCTTATTATATAATAGGGTGGGCCGAAAAATAAAAAAATTAATATTTTGTAGTGCTATGCCACGGAAAACTTGCCTCTAGAACAGTTATGTGTAAATAAAAAAGATAAATTATATTATCTTACACCTGGTGGTAGCGCATTAGCCTGAAACTTTGAGAAAATATACAAGTTTCGTACTTTTTCCAAAAAATAAAGTAGAGATAAGAACTCCTGGTACAATCAATTATCGGCTCATTTTAGTAGGACAACATGTAGTAAGGATAAATAAATTGAAAAAATAATACATTTTACTTTATTTTATTAGTACATTAAACTTCAAAAACAACATAACAAACCAAAATTGACATATTTTAAAGAAACAAATAAAAGTTTATTTTCTGTCACTTGGAATGTTTAGTTTGTAAGGCAATGTAGTCTTTTACTTGTCTTATTCAGGTAGTTTGAATTTAGATTTGCTTGAAAAACTTGGCATTGATGATCTTGAAAGAAGTGTCGTTCTTATAAAACCATCTCTTCAACTAAATCCAACCACCTTTTGAGATGCCTCGGTGACAAGCTTGACGCATCGTTCTACTGCTTGGGTATGACATGGGAATTTGTTAAAGTTCCATTCAGCTGCTGTTCCACTTGATTTGACCTTAGACCAAATCTCTTGATCGGTGACTCTTCGCAGCAAAGGTGGTGGTGAAAGTGTAGTAGTGCCCCAGTGAATCATTTCGATGTGGTCCTTAGCTTGGTCCTTGGCCAGGTTCACGAGCAGATAAATCTTCAGGGCAGTTACCTGCTTTTATAGCACAACTAATGTCCAGCAGGTACTGTTGATCTCTGCTTAGTATTTTTCAGTCAATATCTGGAATCTCACACTCAATACTGTCAAAATTTACCACCGGGAGTTTTTCACATTTACTGAGTTGTGTGCCAATCGGACCACTAAATGATTTTGGTCCCATTGTTCCACCACCTAAAGCTTGAAACAAATGCCGGAATGGCAATTCATTAAAGTGTAAGAGACACACCCCCCACTGTAGTGGTCTTTTAATGTGTTCTTCGATTTTACGAATGACACCTGTTTTCCAACCCGTATTAGTAACGGTGCCATCACATCCAACTACGTCCAGTTCCTGAAGTGAAAATCCAGTTTCAGTTAAATAAGAGATAATGCTGTTAGCAATGTCTTCAGCAGAACCAGAAGAGGGTGAAACATGGCCGATGTAAACAGAACCTGGTTCTTTTAAAATCGTGTAATGCTCCTCTTTTATTGTTCTTCGAAACTGCTTTGAGTTAACTTTTTCAATCACGAGAGTGTTATCCTTCCTTCCATCAAAATACAGTCCTTGAAGTGGGTTATGCTTTTCCTCGTTTTGCATTTTGAAGTACTGAACGGTTAACACTTTTTTCCCGTCTAAGTTTATTTTTGTCAACAACATAGGTGTTGTCTTCATCAGTTACAATACCAAAATCCTGCAACAGACTTGAAGCCACAGCTGCCGTTGCTCTATCTGACAATCCAAAGCGATCACTAGTCAGCGCAGTATTTTTCAATTTAACGTGCATCTGCCATGGTGACTTAATTTCAAACTTTGGTAATTTAAAATCTTCATCGCTGTCATTTTCAGTGTCTTCAGACAAATTACTTACTACCTCTTTTGGCAGGCAAGTTTCTGTATCTGTTTGTTTTGAGCAAGATGGCTGTGCTATCGCGTCAATTGTGGAATGAGTTGTTTTATGTTGGATAACCTTTCTTTCAAGTCTTTGAGTAATTTTTTTTTTGTTTCCTTTACGTCCACGCTTCCAATTTTTCCTATGCCATGTTTTCTTTGCAAGTACATGAATTTTAGTTCAATGACTGGTATTTTTTTTGCTTTTTCACACGTACAGGTAATAGACACAGGGCACTCACAAACTTCAGTGGCCTTTTGGCAATTGCAGTCTAAAGTTATTTTGCACTTACAAGCAGAGATATCAAATAGTAACAAAGATTTCTGCTTGAATTCCTCAACTCTCTTTTTGAACTTTTCCTTTTCCTTATCCAGCTTATAAGACTTCATAAGATTACGATAACTGTTATGGTATGCATTAATTAAATGAACAATTCTGTAAAGCGTAACTGTTAGTATTGAAGCTTTATCAAACACGGCTTTAACTTGTGGTGCCAATATTCGAAACTTAAGAAAAACTTACTGACCTGTTGTTTGCTTTCAATGCCAAATTGTAATGTTCATTGAAAAAACACTTGAGAACGTCTTCATACGTCGGAAGTTTACTCGCAGATAACTCCTTTGGGTGACCGAATAACGGACAATTAAACTCGCTGCGAGTAATTTTCTTAGACACAGCCATTAGGACACAGTAATAAAATAATGTTATAAACAAACACTACTAAAACAAACACACTTATCAGTTATAAACTAACATTATTGAAGCAAACACTACTGAAACACACCGTCACGGTCATTGCCTGGCTCAACACTGACAGATACTGTTGTGTCACGGAGCTCACAAATGGCGGGAGGCGCGCGCGCTTTGCATTCCATTGTGGGTAAATTCCATAGCAATGGTGTGATGGGGGGGATGCAGTACAGGTGCAGAGCGACAACCGGAACTCTTAGAAGTGGTGACGGGCTGCAATAGACACCATTGCGCGTCGCGTACGGTTCGTAAAAAATACGTTAAATTACAGATTTGTAATGCTTTGCGCTACCCAGAATAAAGCAATTTTTATAGTTTTCTTAATCCAATGTGTTTTTTTGCATTACTTTTTAAGCTTTTTCAATATAGCAATTTTTTATCTTGTATTTTTATAGGTCCAAGATAACCTTGTATTTTTCAATAAATTTCAAATATTTAAGCACAATGCGCTACCGATAGATGTGATATTTTTTTTTATTTCATCTGCGTTTTCCTTAGGTGCCCTAGAGGCAAGTTTTCTGCAGTATAGCGTTTCAAAATAAAAAATTTATGAAAATTCGGCCCACCCTATTATATAATATTACTCTCGACTTGCTCAATTTATTATGATTAAATTAAATTTTCTAATCTTACTTTTTTCAAATTCTTATTGTTGTTGCATATGTATTTTTATTTATGACTTATTAATTACTTTAGTAAAATTACTATTCTTTCAAAATTAATTTAAATATTTCCAATAAATTATCATTTCAAAAATATACTTTCATAATTCAAATATTACTATAATTACTATACAAGAACAGTTACATTTACAAATTATTAATTACATTTTTTTGAAATTATATTGTCTTTCTTTTTTCAATGTTTAATTGTCTTTGATTAAGTCTTTCGTTTGGATGAATACATGGCTTTCTTTCACCTTAATCGTAGCGGTTCGTCAGCTTATCCTCTTCTGGTCCTGAGTCATTGATCCTGGTTGATTCTGTGTAGTCGTGGAGTCCGTTCCTCATCTTCCGGATCCTCTCAGTAGTCCGAAGACTCATACTCTATGTCTGGAATCTATGCCATGTAGTGTGCTGCTCTCTCGTCTTCCGTACTAGCCTCTGGCTGCAGTGGTGATCTCACGAAAGTGAAGATGTTGTCGGACATAGCCTCCGGCTGCCGCTGTGGTTGATCGAGAAAGAGTTGAAGTTGCCGGGCATAGCCTCCAGCTGCCGCTGTAGTCGAATGAGAAAGAGAACAAGGCTGGTGTGCCTCGCGTATTTGTTGTCTAGGGCGCAAAAATCATGTTTCAACAATTCTCTGCAGGAATTAGTCTGTCGTAGCGTCGTTTTACAAACACAATTATTTACACACTTATTTCACTGATCTTTGCAACATGCGAAGTCTTTTGCAAATTACCCGATATTCATCTGGTCGGTAATTTTTATGTGTACAACTGTGTGTTAACCGTTTTTCTCTATCTCAATTATTATGGGTTTTATTTATATTTATTTGCACTGTATTTGCACTTTTTATTATTTTTGCACAATCTTTCGTATACGCGTGCGTCTTTATATTATTTACACTGTGGCGTATTTTGTTTTGTGATATTTCACATACACTTATCACAATTTAAATAATTTCTATATTTATTAATGTTTATTTAGGGGTGATGCTTTGCAGGAATTAACTGGCTGCACTCACACACGTAAGATACACGTGTACACAGACGCAGCTGCGTGTATGGCACGACCTACCTGTTCAAGCAGGCAAATTTGTTGTCCCCTTTACAGCTTTCTATCTGAATTATTATTACTACTGACAAAATTGATTATTTATTTAATTTACACAAATTATCTTAACTAATTGTGCAATGCACAGTACCATATACAGTCGTACTGTTGCATTATTTCCCTGCTAATAAAAAAAATTTAATAAACTTTTTACAGAATTAGACAAAATTGTACAGTACATTTTACCAATACAATATTTATTTACATTAATTATGCTCATAATAATGAATACTGCTTTTACCATTAGCCTTATGTGAGGTGGGCTGAACAAAATATTCCCCTCCCATACATGTCGACTTGCTGCATGATTTCATAGTATCCACTTTAATGCATGTTCACCTTTAACTGTCACAGTGACCCTATTTATTCATTCATAGAATTTCCGTAAAGAGCTCACATGGTACTTGCCTACTTCTCTCTGTCTTGTGTCATCCCATACAAAGAAAGTTTGTTTGCCAACTTGTCTTAGCAAAGTGTAAGGTCCATCATACACTCTGAAAAATTTTTTAGCAGTATTGTCAATACGTTTTCCAACTGGATTTGTTTTTAATAATACTCTCTCTCCCACATTACATTTCTGCAAATTGTGAGTTCTGTTGAATCTTTCTATTCTCTTATTACCTTTTTCAATTATTCTTCTTTTAGCATGTTCAATCTTAATGCTTAAAGGTACCGGTAAGTTCTGATTAGCAGGTTTGTGAACATACCGCTTCCAAAATCTGTTGGGTTGACGATCTTGTTCAATCTCTGTTGGTGTGTAGCTCATTGCTTTGCTATAATGATCATTAATGGCTTTTTCAAAGAATGGTAAATATTCTGCCCATTTATTGTGTTGGTTATGGCAGTAGGTAAAATACGTAGGTACTTACCCAATTCTTCATTCACTCTATCGGCTAAATTTCCCTGTGGATGTCTGATGGATGTGAGTATGGGTTGGATTCCATTTTCCCTTAATACTCTGTTCCATACGTCACTTTGAAATTGCACTCCTTGATCACTAAGAATCCTCTTCATTTTACCATATAGTGGAATATATTTTTGTAACAGAATTTTTAGGACAGCTTTCGTTGTGGTCGCATAATAGGATACAGATGAACTGTCTTAGAAAACATGTCTATACAGACTAGTATTGTGTTTAACCCCCCGACTTGATCATGGTAATGGCCCTAAAAAGTCCACTGCAACTAACTCCCCTTTCGTCTCCTTCTGTATACTTTGCATTTCCATATATGTGTGAAGATTAGGTTGCTTATCAGTCTGGCAATCATAACATTTCTTCAATTCATGTTTAATTTTTCTAAACATGTTGTTGATAGTAAAATCTTCTCTAAGGGATAAATAACATTTTAATGCCGAGGCATGAGTTAAGCTCTCGTGAGTTGGTGTTATCAGTTTAAATAACATCTCGTTAGTCAACACAATTTTCCAATCATGTCTTATTAATTTGAAAAGAATGTTGTTATATAGCTTATATTGAGCTGGTAGGTGAGATTGACATTTTAAATTTTGTAAGGTAAGATTTTATCTTGTTCTTCCGCTAGATTTTGTAGCATTCTTTTTACTTCATTACTAGTTTCAAATCGTATAGGTATTAGACGTACTTCGTTATCCTCCTTATTGTAGATCTCCTCACATTCTTCTGTAACATAATGACTTAATATATCTGCAACGCAATTATCTTTCCGTTTGCAGTACTTGATAATGAATGAGTACTTTCCAATGGCTAAAATCTATCTCAGTAAACAAGAGTTCGTTACTTTACATTTCAGTAGAAATGACAATGCTTGATGGTCAGTATGTATTTCAAAATGATTACGAAAAATGTAATATCGAAATTGTTTAAGTTCGTAGACAATTGTGTATGGTGTTCTGCTTGATTTACACCCTCATCCGTGCTAAGGAATTCTTCCCGTATATCAGCAGGGCATATGTACTGTACTGCCGTGTATGCGTCTCCAGTCATTGTTGAGAAGTTGATTGTTCACTTGCTTCCGTTTCACACCCTCTTTTTCTGCTATTGTTCATTTGTACCGCATTGAGTAAGCGATCATATGGTGTTGAGAATTTCTTTGACGACGAACCCCATACATAACCTCCCTTCTTCTTTCCACGTTCTCTCTCTCTCTCTCTCATATCGGTCTCTCTCTGTTTCTCTTGATGAGCGAATTGCTTATTAGCTTGTGTTAGTGAAACTTGTGCGGTACTCACATTAACGTATGATTTATTTCACGTTTGTTGCATTTGCTGTTTATAATTATTACTGCTGTGATTATAATTAGTGCTGTGATTACTGTGCGGTTCATAATTGTGTTGTGTATTCTCACCGCGAGTGATATTTTCAGATTGCGTTACAAATATTAAAAATTCTTCAATTGTTTTAATACCTTGTGTGTAAACAGCGAGTTTGATATTTTTCTGAAAATGGTAGACAGTTTGGATATTATTTCATATTCTGAAAATTTAGGTTTAAGATGTTTTACCTTTCAATTTGTGCTATCGTGTATTGTTCAATACTCTGGCGACCATGAATATTAAATTTACCATATTCTAGCTGATCACGTACCTGACATTGCGTAAGGATATTCCAATACCTATTTTCAAATGAATCACGAAATTGTTGATAAGTAGTGACATTATCCCGTATGATAGTATACCACTGTGCTGCAGAATCTTTGAAATGGCAAACAACAAAATTTATTTTCTTGTTATCATTCAATATTACTACCAATTCGTTCCATTTCTTTTTTGCAATTGACCAAAAGTTCCATGCTGTTCTCCCATTTATTTCCTGCAAATGTTGGTTTCACCCTATCTTCTAATCGTACCGGATAAGCCATCATCTGCACTGGACGTCTATGTAGCTCAGTTCGAAGTTGATCAATTTCAGTCTCACCTCTTCTTTCATATTGGACATCTCTCCAGAATAATCTTTAGCAGTCTTGGATGTTTCTTCTAGCTTATTCTCTATTACAGTAGTACGTGTCTCTATTTCACACGTTTTACTTGTGGTCGCTTTAAGCTGATTATGGACATCTCGTATTTTACTGTCCTGTTCATGCTTTGCTACATTTAGTTTCTCATTTACATTTTCAGTTATTTGTTTATGAATGTCTTTTAAATCTTTCTTCCATTCTGCGCGTAATTCTTTATGCTTGTTTTCTATCCTAACAGCTTGTTGGGGCTTGTTTAACTTTATTTTCAAGTGCATCTATGCGCATATTAGTGTCTATAATTTTATCCACTAACTGTGTAGTATTATCTGTTATATCTTGTTTTAATTCTTCTTTTACTACACCTAGCTTATCATTTAAATCTTCTCTTAGTTTGAAATTATCTTGTTTTAATTCATTTAAATCTTCTGTTAGTTTTACATTATCTTGTTTTAATTATTCTTTTAGTTTTACATTATCTTGTTTTAATTCATCCACCATGGCTTGCATCATATTTTGAAGTGCCACCATACTGAAGTTACCTGGTTCTGCCATGTCGAATTATATATATATTGTATAATACTGTATTTTACGTGAGTTGTTATGTCACCCGTTGTAAGCGTCAATTTGTAACAGAAACGAAGTATTCCCGTATTTGTCTTTACCTTAAGCCCCACTGTTGGGATTGTCACTAAAACACTGATCAGACCTGTTGTTACTTATGCATCCGAGACATGGACTCTCGTAAATAAGGATATAAGTGCACTAAGAATTTTTGAAAGAAGAATTTTGAGACAGATATTTGGACCGGTGAAGGAAAGGAATATGTATAGGATCCGAAATAACGGTGAAATAAATGAGTTGATTGGTGGACAAGACCTGGTGAGACACATAAAATCAGCTAGAATTAGATGGCTGGGACACGTATTCCATATGAATGTTACGAGGATGCCCAAAACTATATTAAGTGGAACAATACTGGGCAAAAGAAGAAGAGGAAGGCCTCGAAGGAGATGGCAGCAGGATGTGGAAGAAGATCTAAGAAAGATGGGCATTAGGAACTGGAGACTGAAGGCAGTGGACAGAGATGAGTGGAGACGGGTCGTAGCGGAGGCCAAGGCTCACCATGGGCTGTAGTGCTGGAGAGTAGTAGTAGTAGTAGTAGTAGTAGTAGTAGTAGTAGTAGTAGTTGGGATAGTCACTTTGTAAACTAGCGTATGGCCAGTGTTGTTAATTTTTTATGGATGTGTTATTTACTTACTTTTGTATTTAATAGTGTGTATCGAGTCGTTTTATACTTTTTCTTAGTACAGTACTTACTAAGTCGACCGTATTTTCGTCGCTCAGTTCAAATTTTTCCACCTCGCCGCCTGATTGGTTCCCGCTATCTGGCCGAGTCGAATTCGTCAACTGTCATATGTTTATTGTTTATGTCCCAAATTCTTATATTACCTTTTTTAAATTAATCAAACCTACAGCAATTGAGAAATATGAAAATTTATTGAACCCTTTCTTTATATTATCTGGTCAATTACAGTTGATAAATGAAACGTATATTTATTTTAACTCCGGCGTTTACAAGTTGCTCAGTTGGCAGTGTCCGGCTTCGTCCAGTTCATACGTAAAAGCCACAATGGCGTACAGGTTTATTTTTTATAAAATAATCTCAGGGATAAGTTCTTTGGACTACAGAAGTTGGATTACAGACTAATAAATGCACATAAATTTATAATATTCCTTATAACTAATACACAATAGTTGATATTTTAAAACATGAAAAGTAAGTTATTGGCAATGAGAAATAGTGCACGCTAGGTTAACATTTGTTAACAAGTTATGTTTTTAAAATTATTTTAATATTAAATCAATATTCAGTGGGCGATATGGTTTATCGAAAGTGATTATTTAATCAAGTTTAGTTCAAAAGTTAATTTAGTGATTTGTGAAGTGAAAATAAGATTGTTCGTTTACTATGGGTAATTGAAAGTTTAATTTTGGGGTGAAGTATTTAATTTATACTCATCGATTCCTTAATGTAGCTTCTCTTGCGATCCTCTTCTTCTTCTGAAACACGTCTAAGAGTCCTTTCTTCTTTGGATTTGCTGAGATCCCCGTTCAAACGATTGAAATTCAATGTCCAGCTTCCATCAGTTCTTGTAGATGATCTTCTTCCTCAGGTTGAGTTAGGTATTTTCAGTTCTTCCTCCAGAATTGGTTGTTTATTAATGTAATTTACTTCCTTCCAGTTTTGGCCATAATATTTTTTATATAAATGTTTTAAATAATGATCATCTCATCAATGGTTCCTTCAAATATTCTTTGTGCACTTCTTCATTAGAATTTAGATAAACTTAAAGATTTTAAAATTTATTTGTCATCAAGGGCTCCATACGTCCACCCTCTATGTTAGTCAATAATGAAGTAATTAGATTTCAATGGTCATAATGTGTAACAAGCTTGAGTTGTCATGGTAACTCTTCAAGTTTTACTAGTTCTCATTGGTCAACATCTTATAACATTGTTACATTCTAACGTTTTATTTCTGTTCAAATATGTAAAAATCCTTTAAATTATAATTACTTTCTTATGCTAGTAGTAATATGAATTATACTAACACCATTGTTTTGCTTTTTTACTAAAGATTATTTTGATATCCCTCATGGTTACTTTTGATTAGTTAATAACATTTTCCTTATTTTCTTATTGATATTTCCTTTGTAATTATCTTTAAACTGAATATTATTTATACATTTTTATATCTGAGATTGTTACTTAAGTACTTAAACATTTTATATACTCTAATTGACCCTTGGTTATTGTTTTCTCTTTAAACTTACAAAATTCTTTCCTTCATGCTAGGCCTAAAACCTAGGTTTCACAATACTCCTATTCAACATTCTTTACAATTCATTAACTTTATTTAGTGGTTCATTAAACATTTCTATAGAAACTAATTAACAAAAAAACATTGGTGCCTTTAACAACACACCTTTTATTATTAAAATATTTTCTTACCAGGTCCAAGCCTGTAATTAAACTTCTAATTATTATTGGTTTCTTACTTCTATCTCACCTATCTTCTAAGTTTATTAATACTATGGTTCTTATAATAACAAAACTCTTATAATAATAATTTTTCACACTAATCTAAACAATAAAACTCATTCACAAATTCCTTCACTAAACCTAGTATCTCCTTCTCCCATCTTCCACTCTAATATTTTAACCTTTACCTTATTTTTGTAATTCTTACCTTCTATCACTTAAATTAATAATGGTACAATTAGTTTAGTATTCTTACTATCTTACATGTTTTTAAAAATTGTTTTACTATATCAATATAGTCTGCTTTTTTTCTAATTCTACACTGTATGCACTCACACTGCACTTTTCCTTTCACTTGAGGTTTCTTTATCTATTATCACTGGGTGGTTATTAGTCATTAATATTTGTTTTATTCTCATTTCACATTGGTCACTTTTGGTATTAATTATTGTCTTTACTCAGCTCAATTATATTTTACTTGCTTTTGGCTAGTTTATTATTTAATAGGGTATTTTTTTATTTCTAACGTCCTATATTATATTTATAAATTCATGTTTCTTTTCTTTTTTGTTTAACATGCATAATATCTATATTTTATTTTTCATGGTTTATATTTTTTACATTTTATTTATGCCCTATCTGTTTTAGTGCATTCACTTTACATTTTATTTATTAGTTACTTCTTGGGGTTACAATGATTGTGGTCATACTTTGGGTTACATTCTGGTTTCTCGTTCCTTTATTCTTGTTTCTCCAATCTATTGGGTTAAGTCATATTCAGTTTCTTAGTCAATTGTTATTTCGTAGTTGGGTCATCAATCTTCCAGTTATAAGTTTTTTAACATTTCTTCCTACCTTCAGCTTTTCCTTTTATTAATCATTAGTGGTATTTTGCGCTATCTTATGTCATGTTACAATATATATATTTTTTTAATATTATGTTTTTAAAATAATTATTATTGGTGAACCCGGTTATACTACTCTTTATTTATTATTTTGTTTTCTATTATTATTAATATAATTATTAACATTACTATTACAATTACACCTTTTCAATTTACAATATAATTACCTGTTTAGCACCAGTTGTGCTATTATAATACACAACAATTAAAATAACGTACAAATAATATTTAATATAAATAATAGTTATCACATATAATATATTTTTCATTTAACACACATTTAATTTTAGAGCATACATTTAACTTCTAAATTTTTAAAATAATTAAATGGCATGGTCAAGCACCACGTTCTTGGGAGCCATTTTATTTATAACGTTTTTGACTATGTTGTCTATCTATATCGTTGACGATACTTACATTATAAATATTCAATGGGTGTAATCGTAATAATAATAACAACATGAATTGTTTAGAGTCTTTCAAAACATTTATTAATTAAAACTTTCATTTAAATTTCGAGCTAAAAACTCATTATTATTTGCATGTGTATTTATACTCGTAGTACTTTCCTTGTTAATAAATACAAGTAATCACATATTACATAGAGACATAAAATAATCTTATAACTAGGCCTATAACTAACATTGCTTATTATATAATATTGCTCTCGACTTGCTCAATTTATTATGATTAAATTAAATTTTCTAATCTTACTTTTTTCAAATTCTTATTGTTGTTGCATATGTATTTTTATTTATGACTTATTAATTACTTTAGTAAAATTACTATTCTTTCAAAATTAATTTAAATATTTCCAATAAATTATCATTTCAAAAATATACTTTCATAATTCAAATATTACTATAATTACTATACAAGAACAGTTACATTTACAAATTATTAATTACATTTTTTTGAAATTATATTGTCTTTCTTTTTTCAATGTTTAATTGTCTTTGATAGATTAAGTCTTTCGTTTGGATGAATACATGGCTTTCTTTCATCATAATCGTAGCGGTTCGTCAGCTTATCCTCTTCTGGTCCTGAGTCATTGATCCTGGGTGATTCTGTGTAGTCGTGTAGTCGTGGAGTCCGTTCCTCATCCTCCGGATCCTCTCAGTAGTCCGAAGACTCGTACTCTACGTCTGGAATCTATGCCATGTAGTGTGCTGCTCTCTTGTCTTCCGTACTAGACTCTGGCTGCAGCGGTGATCTCACGAAAGTGATGATGTTGTCGGACATAGCCTCCGGCTGCCGCTGTGGTTGATCGAGAAAGAGTTGAAGTTGCCGGGCATAGCCTCCAGCTGCCGCTGTAGTCGAACGAGAAAGAGAACAAGGCTGGTGTGCCTCGTGTATTTGTAGCCTAGGGTGCAAAAATCATGTTTCAACAATTCTCTGCAGGAATCAGTCTGTCGTAGCATCATTTTACAAACACAATTATTTACACACTTATTTCACTGATCTTCGCAACATGCGAAGTCTTTTGCAAATTACCCGATATTCATCTGGTCGGTAATTTTTATGTGTACTACTGTGTGTTAACCGTTTTTCTCTATCTCAATTATTATGGGTTTTATTTATATTTATTTGCACTGTATTTGCACTTTTTATTATTTTTGCACAATCTTTCATATACGCGTGCGTCTTTATATTATTTACACTGTGGCATATTTTGTTTTGTGATATTTCACATACACTTGTCACAATTTAAATAATTTCTATATTTATTAACGTTTATTTAGGGGTGATGCTTTGCAGGAATTAACTGGCTGCACTCACACACGTAAGATACACGTGTACACAGACGCAGCTGTGTGTGGCACGACCTACCTGTTCAAGCAGGCAAATTTGTTGTCCCCTTTACAGCTTTCTATCTGAATTATTATTACTACTGACAATATTGATTATTTATTTAATTTACACAAATTATCTTAACTAATTGTGTAATACACAGTACCATATACATTCATACTGTTGCAACACACACACACATATTCGAGTCTATATAAAATTATTATATGCTTATATTGGCAAAAGAAATTATGAAACTATTTATTGCTTATGTTTTCCTTTCAATTTAAATATTGTAGGTTTGTAAGGGGTCACCCCACCATGTAGATACAGATATGTACTCATATATTCACAGCATTTCATTATCAACTACTTTGTGTAAATTATCATTTATTAGTAAAAGGTGCTAATTTAGCACACAGTATTAACACATTTTATTTGTGTGTGTTGTAGTAAATTTGCACAGGTGTTTTGTGTAATACAAATATTTGCCCATTAATCTTAGTCTAGATGAGTCGTAAAGTAATTACCTGATACTGTATAGGGAGACACAAAAGTACGTATTCTCTGCATCCATACTTGTGTTTCAGTTTCTGTGTTTCCTGCAAGGAATACAACTGCCTGTCGACATGTCACACTGCTTGAGCAAAAAATTCCAAATGCAAACCGTTTAGATCTGTAAATATATATATATATACATATATACTTTTTTAAAAGATTTTTACACATTTGTAAATAGTTTTATGAATTTATATGTATCCATTGTATAGGCTAATTACAGAAACATACATAATTGTGTTACAATGACTGATATCATGCTGTGATTCCCAAATACCATTCTTTTTTCAATGAACTATGCCTCTTATTCTGTACAGTGTCCCTTCACAACTACCTATAATAATTTTTTGTTCCAGCCCTTGTTGTCTTCCTTGTATTTCTTTAATGATATAATTGGAATCCTATTATTAATAATCATCTGTGTGTGATAAGAGCATCAAAGACTTTTGATGTAAAGTCTTTTTATTAAAAGTTTTCTCTTGCACTTTTCATATATTACATCTTCTGAGCCTGTTACTTCTTGGATGTGTTTTTTTGGATACCTTTCTATATATGATATTTTCCCTAACCTTATAAAGGATTTTGAGAACTTGTTGATAGTTTGATCAAGAATGTACTCATGACTACCACATAGTGACAGCACAGTCACCAATGTAACCTTGACTTAGCTTCATAATGCATAGTTTTCTTTTTCCACAAAGTCTTCCACTGCCATCTTCATCAGCTAGTAAGAATAGTGCAAACATCTGTTCCTGATTTATAAAGCATTCCATTCTTTTTATATCCTTCCAATTTGCCATCTACTTTGTGGTATATATTCCTCAATAAGTGTGTTTTAAAATTTAGTACAAAACATTGTACAAAGCCATCAATTTATTGATTTTAACACAGACAGGAAATAAGTGTAATCCCGGTCATATATGCACATTTCTAGCAGTAGGATAGTGAAACTGTTGGAAGCTTTGCTTCTCTTTTTGAAAATCCACTATTAAAAATAGCTTAAATTAATTTAACAGTGGTGTATCAGAGTAATCAGTGATACAATGAGGAAGTAGAGAAGATAAGTCAAAACTTAAGTTATGTATATATAAGTTTGGCTGGGTGAATGAGAAGATGCTGCAATCCAGTGCATTTTAAGGATGTAATTGCTGTTGGCAGTGACATTCTGTTATGCGTTCACGAGTGGTGTTGTGCTTTACTCATGTTTGCACTTTCAATACATTTTATTTAATTTGTAAAATTTCAGCTTGCAACCTTGTATTATGCATTTTTAGCTTTGCAAATTTGTGTAAATGTGTATTTGAAACACTGTAAAGTACTACTGTCATTAGTAGTGGAAGCGGCCACTCCAGGGGAATATCTGCCAAGAGTACACTAGTCTATTCATTTATCTCTATGGGAACTGAAGTTGTATGTAACTGTTTGCAGTGGAAACAGTCTTTTTATAATGATGTATCTAATGGACAACTTCACAAGCAAAAGTCAAAGAACTATAGCTAAAGAACCCACCTAAATTGCAAATAATAAGACAAAGAGTTTACACAATATTGGCATCTATTTAACTTAAAATATACAAATAATGAATAAGCTCAAGTTTTTTTTATATATAATTAAGTACTGTTTGGTATATGGCCCTTAACCATGAAGAAGAAGGTCATATTCCTTAAGAACAAGATGCTTCCTCTAGTTTCAGATCCACCCCTTACTATTGATTTCTAGTAACTTTTCAAATGCAGCCATTTTGAGAAAGGTTATTTTAGAGCCAGAGTCATAGCTTGGTGTTGTCTTGTGTCTATCCAATTTCTCATCTCTATAAAAGCACTGGAACTAACTGCACCCTTATAAAAACGCCATCAGTGCTGCATTCAAGATTTTCCTCTTCAGAATTTTTTCTTATAATAGAACGCACAATTTGTAGTTGAACAAATTTTCCGCCCACATCTCATCATAACTTCATTCTTTGTGAAATGTACAATGTTCTTTGTAAGATATCTTAAATAGTTCCTTAACTATCAGCATATACCAGCATGCTGAAAATGGTATCTGCTGTAACAATTCCAACATATATTTAAGTTCCCCTTTCTTATTAGATTGTCTGTATACAAATTAAAAAGTAGGCGAAAATGGCTTCCCTCCTTAAAATTCATAATGTGATCAGATAACATTTGTCACACATTCTCTATACCAACATTCCTTTACAAATACCCTTTATACATCCCTTTATTGAAACTGAATGTTGTTAGTCTGATGTCAGGGAAATCCTTCATCAATTCCTCTTTACCTTAGCAAGAGCCTTCTGTTAGACTACAAGTACAAGATGTTTCCAAATCAGTTGTATCAAAATTAAAACATCAAGTTACCCTGTAAAAGTCCAGAGCGTTCATCTAATAAAATTGTATTAGAGATAATACAAAGTTTTTAAATATTATGTTTAATACTGTATACTCCAAATTTAATAGAATAATGCTGCTGTAATTTAATATGTACCTCTGTCCCCCTTTTGATTATGCGGATAACCTTTCCTGGTGTTTGTAACACTAAAATTTTACCAGATAAGGATCAACAGATTCAAAACTCAACACTTGAATGTTTTATAAAAAAGTCAGCCATATGTTGTGCATTTTGAATTATCTATGGGTATCACCTTGTTGTGAAAAATGCATAAATCTTCATGTACACTGTAATGGGTGTGAATTCACTGAAAACCTTTTTATCGCTTTATGTAACTGATATTTTATCAGATTTAACAAGGATTCCTTCAGTCATGATAGCATGAAATTATAATGCAATATGCACAAGACACTTGCCAATAAATATATGTAGTTGAATTGGTTGGCAGCTGAACAAAAATCAGAGCAACTTCAGCTCTTCTTTAATTAAGGGAAAATAAAATTAATTAAGTATAAGACTTAATTGTATTCTTAAACCGTCATTGGTCGCTACCTAAAGAGTCACGTCATTGGTTGCATGAGAGTTTCTCATATTTGTCAGTGCACATTTGTTACACTTTGAAATGATAAATCAGGATTCTGTTGTTATTTATTTGTTTCTTATAATTTAATATTTTACTTTTATTTGTTGATCACGTTTGACATCTTCAGTGCGTTGTTCTTAAATAAATTTGTGTATATATTTGTGGAATACAAGGTAATACATACTTGTACTTCACTGTGCAGAAACCAGCTGTAGCTGGGTGTTTTGTTTCTGTAGTTCATTTGTTTCTTTTTTGCCACAAGTTTTATGCCTGGTAGATGTATTACAATATGTTCTTCATTTAGTGTTCACAGAAGGACTCAAACCAATTTGTTTTATGTTATTTTCCCAAATATGAAGATTCTGATTATACACCTTGTCTGACTCATGAGTACAGGATTGTTCAGTATCAGTACAGTGGTTACACTTTTCTGATATATCTATTTGATTATATGTTCACATGACTATCTTGATATCTTCAACATCATTTTGCACCAATATATCAATATTATCTTGTCTAATAAATTCTGGTTGAAAAACAGCGGAAGTCATACATTTCCTTCTTTTCATTCCATTCAAAGCACTAAGTCAAACATTTTCTTCCCTCTACTCGTGTTAGGAAAACTTACTATAATTCAATTGAATATAGTAAGTCACAAAATAAAGAACTTAATGATAAGGAATTAACAGACTAATAAAGCTAGTTACTACTATAGCAAAAGTTAAAATAAAAATAGTTTGTAAAAATTAACATTAGAAAAAAATTACATGCTCTGAAATACACGCAAAGACAAAACATAACATGATTTTTCTAAAACATAATTTTAAATAATTTGATATCATGGTTGGTCGCGTAATGAGAGAATTCTCACAAAGCTGTAATGCTTAAACAAAGCTTCTCCTAAAATTCACAGACACTACAGATCAGTTACACAGCCAAACACAACATTGACAAAGATCCCAAAGTCAGCTAGAGAAAGAGCCATTCCCATCACTTGCCATCTCCCTGCATACTTCGTGTGGAAAAATCATTGTGAGAGAAACTCTCATATAGTGACCTATGATGGGTTAAAATAATTACAATTACCGATAAGTAATATATAATATAATATACTTACTTAATGCTAATATTTATGTTAGTAATACTTAAACAAAGTACTGTGCTGGTGGAAATCAGTGGCGAAGCTAGTAGTTAATGAATGGGTAGGTAAAAATCTTATCTTAAATTTTTTTTAAGGAATCACTAAAAGGATGGTGGTTCAAATCAGACGCTGAGGTAAAGTTTGCTGTAAGCGAATGGTTCCACAAACAGCCGTAAGAATTTTACTATAACTAGCAGGGAATCTACAGGTTGGTGCAACAGTGGAACTCATGTCTTAATGTTAATGGAGACTTCTTTTAAAATCGTTGAATAAAAAATGCTTTACAGCTCTATACGTGTTTCTATTGAACAATCCTTGTATTAGTCATACACAATAATACAACTGATTGAACTTCAAATTTTTAAACTTGATTAATTTCTTATATATGTTTAATGTTACAAATAATTCAAATAACAATCTTGATCATCTGTTAGTTCAGCGGAATAACAGGGACACTTTTAATAACCGCATAAAATAAACACACTTATAAACAACACAGCGCGCTTTAACTTGAATGTTTGGACCACAGAAGTGAGGCATGGCTCAACGTTCCATGTGTACAGCATGGGACAATCCCCCCTCCCTTCTCTTCCCTATCACTCCGGCACATTGCTTACGTACAATGTACACAAAAAACGCTGAGGCAAGTTCAGGTTGCCTCATTCGCTTTAAACGAGCTATGCCGAGTCTCACCTGTCACCATCTAGCGGTCGCTCAGTAAAGCACGTTTCACCCTAATAAATTCGACAGTCGCGGTAACAATGTATAATCTTTACGTTATGTAGTTCATACATATTTATAATTTTATTCTACAGAATTTTTTAGGGTAGCCATTGCCTCAATTGCCTCCATGTAACTTCGCCACTGGTGGAAATTTACCTTGATTCAGATCTACACAGAACAGCATTATGAGGGACTTCTAAACAATTTGTTACATTGCCTCTCGTGTTGCTCAGTTGAATATGTATTGTACTTTTGTCATTATGCCTTATGACACACCACTGTTTTTTCCATGCCTGAAACAAACCAAAATTTTGCTAACAGAGAAAACATTTTATATTATGAATTTCTTTATAAGAGATTAGCGCTAAAAGAATAGATAATAGAAATAAATTTACCATGATAACTATATAGACTTCTATAATTACCTATATAGACAATTAAAATAATGTGACAGTTATTTAACTGATTTTTATCTTCCTCTTCTTCTTTATGTATCAAGTATGTATTATAAAGTGGGTGTGTCAGTCACACCAAAAAGAAATCTTTTTTCCTTTAAATCTTTAGACTTATGGGTACATTGTATATTTTAATGTGCATATTTATTAATCCGTGTCCTTGACCTCAGTCACATTTAATGTCAATCACAGTAATTGTTCTTTGTTTAAAATATGAAACAAGTAGAATAATGAACATTCTTGTTAATGTATAAAAGATCAATTCTGATTCATGAAGATCTATCACTAAGGCATGGAAACTTCACAATGATGAATGAGAACTGCAAGGTTGGCTTAAAGTAATTTTGCTACATATGATAAAAATAGAAATATTCATGCAAATGCATATGTCTGCTTAGATAATTTACTTACAGCTCATGGCATGAAAAATAAAGTTTTATTTATTTATAATTTAGAAGTACTGTAATTGAAGTAATGATGATAATAATAATAATTGGCTAGTATCTCTCTGGCTGGGGTGGGGCATGAGTTCTATCACGGCCGGAGGGCGCAACAGGTCTATGACTTAATGCCTGAAAGTGAAGATGATGATAATAATAATAATAATACAGAATTAAGTGTTAAGTTAATAAAAATATGGTTTAAGTTTAGGATTATGTGAGTCATGAATTTCGGACAATTAAACAGATAAAATACAATTTTATCTGAGAGTGACTGTTAATCAAAAATAACATTTTAAAGCATCAAATGGAACAAAGTATAAGAGCATTAAATACCCTCCAGCATAAATAGAAGGATAAAATAAACAGAATACTGTGTGTACACACTAAACAGGATTGCCTTCAACTGGACACTGTATGGACTTTCACACTTCAAGGCACGGAATGATATAGTAGGCCTACAATGGTGTCTATTGTGAAGAAACTCTTAGCTACAATGTTTATGAGAGAAATGTTTGTTATCTATAAAATATATTTAAAACTTAAAGTCAATATGAACATTGTGTAATAATATTATGTTACTAATTTTACATATATACTTTAATACTACTAAATTTGTTCACTTGGTGGTTATATACACATACAAAATGACAAAGTAATACATTTTAAAATTGTATTTTTTGAAGGTACCTAACTTTAATGTTTTTTAAATTAATTTTTTATTGAATCAGATGTATTTTCATGAAAGTCAGGAAATGGCATTTATTTTAAACCATTATTTAATTAATTTCCATACTTATACTAAGTATCCAATATTGCCTACCTACAGTACCTTAGAATTACAATGAAAAAAAAGTTTTTCTTACTCCAGAATAAAAAAATTGGAGTCCAGATTCCAAAAAGGGAGCATTTTGGAACTTTGACAATATGGAAAGTTTTTTATATGGTACCAGTAAACAATGTTTAAAAATGTAAAAAATGTATCATTTAAGCTGTATCGGATACACAAGTATGCAATATGGCCTAATTTCATTTTTTACTCTTATATAGAACAAATGCTAGAGAAATGAAAATTTAGTAATGTAATATTTTTAAAATAGAGTTATTGACATATTGCCATTTTTATTGAAATGTAAGACTGTGACATTTAAAGTCTTTATAGTTTTCATATGTGTTGACTTTGTGTTTTGTGTGTTGACACTTACACAAAAACTAACTAACAATCTAATTTGTATGAAAAATAGGTTAATCAGTATGTTAAACCTTAAGAATCATAGTCAAGGCAAATAAAAGCTCTCTGTATCTTTCTTAATTAGTCCAAAATATGGTACATGCTCTTATCATCCTATATTAGCCATATTGGACCTACCTCACAAGTTATGAAATGTTAGATTGCAAAGGAAGTTAACACACGATGTCCTGCATTTGTATTCACTGTCAACAATAGGATATACAAACTAAGTAGAAGTGATGAACACAGATCTCATAGACCATCTAGGTGACATACTGTCATCTGTGAAATTTATCATGTAACTAGCTGCATAGGTTGATAGGCCACATTAAGTACAATTATTGTATTTTAATTTGAATACTACACGAGAAGAAATTATTAAGATTTCTCACTTTCATATTATCACATTTATTATTTACTCTTACGTGTTAGTGCTCTAGGCCTTTAACTGAACTTGTTTATTCAAGTTATTGTCATATGGTCATCTCAATTAAGTAATGCCACTACAGACAACGAATATTTCTAATGAGCCCTGTTGGTTGGTGTTTTCAGCTACAATACACATTTATAGGTACAGTACAAACAAACAAACTATACATTTATGGGTGGGACATGTTTTCTGAATGGATAGGAAAAAAGTATAGGAGCTATAATATAGAGTAAATTCATAGAGTCTAGGCAGATAGGAGGACCAAGAAAATGGTGGACTGAGTGTATTGAGGGAGAGCTGAATACAGGGGCGGATCGCGGATCCAGAGAGGGGGCAATTGCCCCCCCCTGAGAATCTTACTTGGTAAACAGTGGCCCTATTTACACATAGTAAATTTTTAGTAGGTTGGTAACCAACTAACCAAGTCCTGTTTACACAAATAAAGGCATTGTAACTTTATTTTATGCGTGATATCTTATAATGTTAAAATATTTTTAAATGCATTTCCTACACATATACAGTATCCGCCAATGACTCTGATTCTATTAAGTGGCTGATTCGAACAAGTGGTAAGAATATTAAATGCATTAAACGGCATAGGAATAAACTGGTACCAGTAACTGTGATCACATTAAGCGGCGGTCACCGTATTTTATTTTTATTATTTTTTAAAAATATGTTCACCGTCCATTTAATAGTAATTTCGTGTGTGTAAAATTTTAATATAATACTGTTATAAAAAAACGATATTTCTTCTTTTATTAAATAGAACTTATTATGATTCATTCCATCCCATCCCATAGCTAGTAATATGTCATACTTTATTTTTTTTTTATAAAAATAGGTTTGAAGGTAATAACCAATTAAGCTATTACCGTGATCTACAAAATGAGTGCAAATTTACTGAAGAGTAACATTATGACGAGCAAACATATACTACAATCTTTGTGTAACACTTGTATTAGATAATAAAGAAAAGTAATATATGTCATAAAAGTTAATAAAGTTTACGCTTACACATGATTTAATATGTATAAGTAGACAATGTGCTTTTATGACTTATGTTTACAAAAAAAATTTTGGGGGGAACCCCCGACCACCGATTTGCCCCTCCCGACATTAACTTTTGGATCTGCCCCTGGCTGAATATCATGTGAATTAAAAGATGGGGGAGTTTTGGTGAAAACATAAGTATTTGGTGTAGAAATGTTGAGGAGGTCAAATCCCACAGAGGTATGTAGGGCCAAAGATAGAAGAAGATTTACTATCATTGTCATTCTTAAATTCATGCACTATAGTATTTAGATTAGTAATGTATATATGCATTTTGAGGTGCTGTTTTTGTTTTATATAGTTTACATTTATCTCAATGTGAAAATTATAAATATTTTAAATCACAAAGGAAACAAGTTTTTGTGTTTAAGTATTGTATAGACATTGTAATGTTTGTGTTAAAAAAACCTGACTGTAGCAGAAAAATCGTGAAGAGAAGAAATAAATGAAAGGGAGAGAAAAGATAAAAAAGCAGAACAAAACGGAAATGAGTGTATTATTATAAAGCAACAAAACAAGGAACGTAATCTTGAAACAGATTGCATTACAGCATTTGTCTAACGTGGTGGGCTGAATGGACTACAATAATCAGCATCTGCTTCTTCGGTGTCAAAAAAAAAAAAAAAAAAAAAAAAACAATGAAAGCAGGGCCTGTGAGATGTACACAGTCTGTATGAAGTGTGAAGAAATTAATTTCAAATATAACATTCCAACTGACAGAACATTGAATGTTTACGTAATTAAAGAACCTGAAGTAAAGACATTATATAAAAATGGTAATTACACTTGTTAAGTTCATTCTCTTCCAAGAATGTGTCTTTCTGCGCTTTCCAAATAATATAACGGCCCTTCGGACATTCTAGCGAGAATATGATGTTATGAAGTATAGACGACTATTGTTTCGTAGTTCTGTAGCATCCACTTTCTAAAGTTAGGCTAATGGATCTAAACTTGGATTGGGCAGCATATGATTCAATGTTGTCATATGAGGTAGACAACATGAAATTTTTTTTCCTAATTAACAGTCCAAAGATAATGTACACGCAAATCTATGGACTGAATAAAATAAAGGTCTTTCACCTCTCTTCATTTTTTAGAGCTCTATATCTGTCTAATGTATACCATGAAGTGCGGGAAAACAATATTTTTAAGAAGGATTTTGCAAAGATAAAAGTAAACAAAAAACAGTCTGATTAGGTTACCATGTATATAATAGGGGATGAATTAAAAATAAAACACAGATGGAAGGAAGTCTGATAAACTGCTGAATCTAAAGGTATCAATTACAAGGGAAGGAAACTCTGAAGAACAACAAATAAATGACGATCATGTGGAAGATCCCAGTCTGCAGGAAGTGGAAGATATACAATATTTGAAGAATTTTAAAGCCCCAGGAGTTGACTCAGTTTCAGACGAACTAATAAAATGTAGCGGCATAGAAAGAGAGATGCATCAATTGATTCAAAAAATATGGAAGGAGGAATATATGCCTGAAGAATGGAACATTAGTTAATAGTACCTATTCATAAGAAAGAAAATACGTTAGACTTCAGAAATTGCAGAGGTATCGCAATGTTGTGTACAGGTTACAAAATATTCACTCGAATATTGGAGAAGATGCTGGAACCATATGTTGAAGTATACATGTATCTTTCTGTATGCATTGGGGGAATACCTAGGTGTCTTCCGAAATAGAAAATCCACTACAGACCAAATCTTTACAGTCAAAATATTGATGGAGAAGATTCGGGAAAACAACCTGGACCTAACACAAATCTTCGTAGATTTTAGGCAAGCGTATGAGAGCATAGATAGGAATAAACTTTTTGAAATTATGCTGTACTTCCAAATTCTCATTAAAATAGTACAACTGACAAGATTGACAATGTTACAGATGATAGCCGCTAACATAGTCAATACCTTTGTAAGGAGAATTTTGTGGAGAATATATGGACCAATCCAAGTTAATGGGATATGGAGAATATGTTAAAATGAGGAACTATACAAACTATATAACAACAACGATTTGGCCACCACCATCCGACTGCACAGACTACAATAGGCAGGACACATCACTAGGATGGAAGGCAACCGAATACCTAGGAAGTATTTTTACTTTTTAACAGAAGTATTTTTATAGTTGTTTTGATTGTTCATCATCTTTTATCACAGCACTACACTATATAGAATATTGAAACTTTCAACTTGTGAAACTTACTTGTCTTTTCTTCTCGTACACGTTTTGGCGTGGTGTTCGCCTTCGTCAGCTTTGAGACAGACTCACAAGTTGAAAGTTTCAAAGCTGACTAAGGCGAACACCATGCCAAAACGCGTACAAGAAGAAAAGACAAGTAAGTTTCACAAGTTGAAAGTTTCAATATTCTATATAGTATTTTTATAAACGTAGGAGGGACTTTGATTTATTTAAGTATGATTTTTTGAAATTAAATGATCAATTTTTGTTAACAATACAAATGGAAGACAGTTCTTATTTAAATATTGCGCACTTATTTTTAAGTCGTTGGCATCCTTGAAAACTAATCTGTGCATGCGAATTTCGAACGTCCGCTATATTGCCCCCGAATTTATACGACCATGGTACCACCCTTGTTTTGTTATTATTGTTTATCTGCCTTGTGACTGAACGGTTTGCGATTTGAAGTTATGTTTTTATTTTGTTTTGAATGTAAAGAAGGTCTTTACCTTTGTGTGGTGGGCAGCGTCTTGTCACATAAATATTTATTAGTATGAAAGCTTTAGAAAGTAGAATTGAATCCGTACATGAACAAGCTACTGAAATAAATTTCTGAATAAGCTTAGTTGAGTTACTCTGCTTAAAAAATAAATTAATTTGCTCAATTCTTTTGCATGGTTCTTAATATTTTGAAAAAGTTTGGTAAATGAAAGCATGCTTTTTTATAATAGCCTACTGGTTTTAAATTTGATAGTATTTATCTGACATCAAATTATTTCTGCAATACATATATTATTACTTCAAAGTCACAGCCAGGGGGGGGCTCAGAAAACTTGGCCTAGAGCCTCAAAAACCTTAAATCCGGCACTGACTGAGGATGATTGAAATCGTTCTTTTGATCTGGTTTGTGAAGATGGAATGCGCTCACAAGCTCTCAAATTTATAATGACATTCGTATATCATCATCGAGTACTAGCCAACTGCAATATAATTTTTGCTGTAATCTTCTAGTGTTTTTAACATATAGAACCATACCATAATAGGTTGGGTACCTCGTTCTGTTCTTTTTAATTTGAGTTTTCGAATTATCACAGTTTCTATGAAATTTGTATTCATATAACGTATTCTGTATAAGCAAAACAATAATTTGAACGCAATACAATAATTTTGTCGACTTTCATTTTTTAAATAGTGAATAGTACTAAACTTAAAATTGTAAAACACTGTTATAATTACGAAATACAATACTTTTTAATAATATTAGAATTAGTCCACTAATACGAAATTCTCTATTTTTTACTTAAATTATTTAACTCAGTTACGATAACTGAATTAGAAAAAAATAACTAAAAATTAACAAAATAAAATGTTTACATTAAATAGTAGTACAGATCTTATTTTTATAGACTCTGTTACTGTGTCCGAATATTTTATATTTAAGGCTAACAGCTTAAGCAAAACTGCGTGGCAAACATGTTTAGTAAATAAACTACTCACGCGCAGTGCGTGGGCGCGATGCGGGTGTTTACAAAGCTTTGTTACGATCGCTCGTTAAGAAATTCGTTTGCGATTCTAAATCGTGACCAGAGGGTACAGAGCTCGTCCCTCTCTTCCAAAGATCTACCTCAGACGGTTCACTTAGAAATGGATCTAAGCCGCTACTTCAGTGTAACTTGGGAGGCCCGCGTTTAAGTCGGTGATATCCTGAGGGAAGATTAAACATGGCGCCTTCCCCCCAAGTAACAAATGTGACAGTTCTGATTTGGGAGGGATCTCTTCCCTTTTACTTTTAGGAACCTGTCTTTATGACCAACATAGTTTTCCTCTTGACGGTCACTGAACACGACCCGGAAGGTCAATCAAGCCATGGGTACAAAGACGTCCCGCCCAAATAACACGGCAGAACGCAACGAGGGATCTCTCCCTCGTCCTTCCGACGGATACTTGTTCTGTTATCCATCCTGCTGCTACTGCTGCCTATCTGGCAACTCCTAAGCACCCAAATCTAATAACGTTTTTTTTTACCTTAATAAAACATATATGTTAAACATATAGGCTACTGGGCAAGGATGCTATCATTGGACCACATACTAGTTTTTTATTATTTTGATCGTATTTTCAACTTAAGTTTACAATGTGCAGATATTTACTCTATTATTTTCTGAATAACCGTGAGTTTTTACTTTGTTGACGTATTTTGTAATTTTTTGTAGTATTAAAAATAATTATTTTTAATTACCATAGTACAAATAAAAAGTGCCATTTTTTACAAATGGCCCATTGATGTTATCTGGTTGCTATGAATGGACCATCAAGTTTCCATCGATGGACCCATAACCAAAGTAAGAAAAACTGTATGTACATATTACGTTTTACTACATCTATCCACTAATGGTCGTTCAAGATTTAATTTACAGTATTGGTTATATGGGCTACACTGTTGCCGGGTTTCGTGTGTGGAAATGCGTATTCGGCGCATTGAAGGCGTTTGAAATGTATTTCTCCCGAACAGCGACGTCGATTTACTGCTACCTGGAGTGAATTTTATCATTGAAGGACTACACATTGTACAGTTTTATTAGTGTTTTACTTATGATGTAAATAATTACGTGTTAACAGTTACGTGATCAGTATCACTCAGTCCTATGTATGAAAGTAACATGACGTTAATTACCAAAAAAGCTTTACTTTACCTATAACTGGAAATGTGTTTATATTATTTAATAAATAAGGAGTGTAGACAATCAATATAAAATACCATGTAACTAAGCAAGGACGAAACATTTGTATTACAGGAAAAGCAATTATCTAAAATAATAATTGTGAATTGTAAACGTGTAAAATATTTTAATCTTAAAAAAATACGTGACGTTAAAAGTAATATAAAATTTATATTATATACTGTAGGATTACACACACGCACACGCGCGCGCGTACACCCCAGGGTGTAACGTAAAAGATGTCCTCACTTACAGATTCGAATATTTTGTGTCAGTACAAGAAAAAAGTTCGCATACATACACGTCGGAAACTTTATTTTCAGTCTGGCCGCCATTTTGCACTTTTTAAAGAAAACTTTATATATCAAGGGGTAACAGAGATATCTTAATGAAGTTTGGCACATATGTTTACATTAATAGAAGTTAATAAATTAAAAAATATTCTTAATTTCACAATTAGGACTACGGTTCCTTCAGTATAAGAAAAGTTTATTTAAAGTTATTACTACTTTTTAAAATTGCTTCACTAATAGTAGTTTATAACAAAGTAAGGGCTGGGTTTTTAGCGAAATTAGAATTAATAACTTCTAACGAATTTAGAAGCACTTGTGTGATGGGGTTTTTTCTGCCCAGTACTGATTATCATGGACACTAATAATTACATTTCATGTAAGACTTCTTCATCAGTGAATATATCAGGGACTAAATAAGTGCGGATCAATTGCAATTTTGTGTAGAAAAGTAAACAAAATGCCCGTCTCTGTTCATAGTCAACATTTTCAAGGGCTTGTAGCCTACCCTTTGTAGATAGTACGGCTTTAATCTTCTGTGGAGATCCATCTGAAATAAAATCAGGAACAGTAGCCGAATGGAATTTTGACAAGTTTCCATGTCATACACAAGCAGTGTGAAGCGGTGTGAGAAGGTGGTGATAGAAGCGAAAAAAAATCGTTGTTGCCAAGTCCAGAGATGGGTTCATCAGAACGACGGTTCTTTCACGACCCATCATGCCACTTTTTCGCACAAATCGGAGTTTAAAATAGCTAGTACCAAAAAGATTGAGTAAAAGGCTATTGACATAATGCCATAGCTCGTAACAATCATCATTAACTATTTTATGTCAAAGTGTAAAATTTGCAATTTTAATGTTAAAAATGTGTTTTTGAGGTGCAATGCGCGACCAATAATAGTTGAAATATCTATGCTTTTTAAATTTATTTATCTTCCTTTTGCTATTTTTTACTTATCTAAAGCTGTAGGCCTACCATTTGTCTTACATAGAAAAAGTTTCGTTTTTTTAAGTACGAAAAATTGTTAAAATTGATCAGTTTTTATGATTTTCGGGGTAATGCAAGACCGGAAGATGTTAACCGATTTTGTATTTATTTAGGCCTATTTATTTTTTTTAATTTTACTTATGTGTCCTAGGAGGAAGTTTTCCGCGGTATATAGCGAATCGAAAAAAAAAATAGAAATATTTTTCGTCCCACCCTAACTTCTATCGCCTCTTTAGATATAAAGTTTTCTTTAAAAACAAAGTGGCGGAGAGACAGAGGAAAGTGAGACTTTTTCGGCCTAAGGTTAATAGGAACTTTTTTCTTATACGGACGCATAAATTCGAGTATGTACTTATGTACAGTGAGGATATCTTTTTCGTTGCATCCTGCGCGCGCGCACACACACCCACACACACACAATTAGGTATAATAAATAAACTTACAGGGTAAAAATTAGGAAAATTATCTCAAAAAGCTAATTAATCTGTTAGTCTACAAATAGAAAAAACGTTTGTAATTTTCTTATGAACACTAATCTTTACAGTCCGTCAGTTTGTAACTCATGTTTTCTACAAAAACGTTATTTAAAGAAGCTATTAAAGTTAGGCTATATTGGAATTGTTTTAAGTTCTGATTAAAAAATCATTTAAAGTAAATCAAAGAACCAAAATATCCAAACCGATTTACATATTAATTTGTTTTAAGATTTCTTTATTAAACATTTTTGTACACTTAAAGCATATTTTTTTGATTGTTTACGTCTTACACAGAAATACTTGTCTGTATTTTCTTAATACCTGCACATTCTTCGTACACTGAACCATATCTCGTTGATCATCCTCTTTACATAAATCGCAGACCCAGCTAGACGCACTTTCTTTCTTCAGTTTCTTCACCATTTTATTAGAGGTAAACTGAAGTGACCTTGTCTTCGGTTTCCATTTTTGGTTGACGATTCTCAAGCTGTGACGTATAAGATGAATGCAGTTTGACGAACAGAGTTTCTTCCAGCTCGCGGTAAAGAAGTCTGAGACATAGGCAGAACAAGTGTTGAGCTATAGTTTTTTTGCATAGAAGCGCTTGTAGTTTTATCCAGTTCTCAACTGGTGCCGGGTTTGAGACTACTTAGATACAGTTTCAATTACTGAAATATTTCCTTGAGTTACGTCCTCATTGTGTGATACTGTAGACTGAGATTCAAAAACGAGAGATAGTAAAAATGGTGATCTTGAGACACGCCCCTGTTGACCGACCATAATCCCGTTGTTTTGAAAGAACCAATGGCTGTGGTAATTGTGGCAGCCCTGGCATATGCTTTCCACTTACATCTGAAACTTTACACACAGTAATTCCAACTCTATCAGGATGTTAACTCCCAGATGCTATTCAATTCATCGCAGAGAAAATAAATAAAGGCTTGAAAAAGCAATAGCAAGTGGCTGGAGCCTAGGACTTGTATGGCTGGGCAGAGCCAACATAATTAGGCTACTCCATTATTTCTGGCCATTTCGATGGCTTCAAGATTTTTAGGGTGATTGGAGTAGCTAAAAATGGTAAGTTAACTTACCAAAACTTGTCAAAATATAAAAAAGACAAATTATTTTACGCAATGTACTTTACGAAAATAATGACAATTCACAAAATCTGTGCACGTTTCCACGAATACATCGCCCGACAAACTGGTCCAATCGAGGAAACAATAAGTGGTCCAATGATGGCAACTGCCCTTTGGAGCAGCCGAAATGATGACTTGAATTAAAACATAAAATATAGGATTTAACCCTAGAAAAAACTTTTTAATATCAATATTACGTGAAATTATACAGAGACTGATGTGCATGATAACTGATGTTTAGAAAACTAATAATTGTAAAAAAAGAAGACAGAAATCTTATTTGAATTTTCAGCTCACAATGAAGCATTTTCAACTTGATTACAGTACTGCAGACGACTGGTGGGAAGGAAAGGGAGAGATTACAACTACTTGTGAGTGTCCGCAGGTTTTGGTGTGAAAAATACATAAAAAGTCTATCCATGGAACCGGTCTACCGATATTATGCAACAGAGTTATTTCACAGTTATCATAAATCTCCACACAATTCTGAAAACTGGAAATTTTAAGGATCATGAATTATTTACATATTTGTGTCCATAGAATCGGCTTTTATGATTCATAGCACTCTCTTCTTCTTTGAGATGCGCTATGAGATTGCCGATGATGCTTAGAAAAACAAAAGTTTTATTCTGGGGTCCATATCCAATTAAACTGTATTTTCAGTTTGTCATCAAATGCTGTTCCTTTTAAAGTTTTATTTAAAAATCACGTTTCATAATTTGAATTCTGTTTTTTTTTTCAAATTCATTTCTACGATGATTGATGGTGGCTCCTTTTAGGACAACGGAAGCAGTTCAAGTGTTAGGATAGGCTACCTCGGCATGCAAGGAAGGTAGAGTGTGTAGCACTATGCTTCAGCTGCCCATTATTATCCCAGGTACACTCATTCATGACTATGTTGGGTAGTCATTATGTTTCTATTCTCTATAAAAAAATTGAAGGTTTTCACACGCACACACGCACACGCACACACACACGCACACATATATAACACACACATTTAGCAATGCGGGATCTTATTTATGGCTATTGAATGTGTGTTTTTCATTTCTGTCCCTAAAACGAAGTATGAGAACAAAATACGAAAACGAAATTCGAGAAATGCGCGATATACTGGATGTTGGCGTGTTTGAATATTGTCACAGTTCCCGCTATCTTTATTAACTTTTATTTATTTGATTTTAGCTTAACTTATCTTTAGTTCGTTTTCCAGTGACAAGCACAATTTCTGCTATCCCATTGTCAGTTCCAACAGATAATAACGAAATTATTAGCATATTCACAAATTTGTGCAGACATATATCCAGTGCAGCCAGAGGGTTTCAGTTTCCTGAGCATGATGGAGGATGGATCACCTTGTTGAACGCATATATTGATGTCAAATGATGTAGTCACTTCAGCGTATACTTTTACTGCTACTCTGGATCCGGTCAGACTTGCTTCAATTAGTCTAACATATTTGGCTTAGATGCCTATATATTAATAACAAACCACTGAAGGACTTATCTCTGTCATGTGTAACCAAGCCTGTTTCTTTTGCTTACCGAGTTAGAGTAGCTTATATCGAACAAGCAGTAATTCGGAAGTCCTCATTGTAAGTACTCTTCATTCTACCTCTTTCTGCTTGACTATTGTTTTGCTGGCTGTATCGATTACTGTTTAAATTATTTGCCATTCTTGGCCAATGTCAGATCCTGTGCTTTTTCCTATGAAGTGCTCAAGCTGACTAAATATGATAATTTTCCCTTTTTACATCTTTAGGATGTTCTTCCATACTATAGATCATTGCCCCCCCCCCCACCAATCCATTCTAGCTACAGTAATGATTCTTCATATTTTCATCAAGCAGAGTTGTTAGCCCTGTGATCAACCTCAAATTGATGATCAGGAACTCTTCTTTTGGATCCTAAGGCAGGGATGGATCCTAAGTCACCACTTTACAAAGACAAAAAGGAATAGAAGTAATAAAACGATTGGTAAAAATGGGTAAGGATATTATTGGTCGTACAAGATGGGTCGTTGCGGCACATATTTCGCCTCGGTTGAAGTCTTTCGAAAAGAGGAACCCTACTCTATCGCTGGCAGAACCCTCAATTTCACTAGAGCACGGAAATAATTTTTCCGTTTTATTCGCGCAATTTCGCCTTGTAATGTGTCTAAACACGATTCTTGGCTGCAACCATCACTTGGCCGAAAACGCTCACCACTGTGAGTTTGCCATTAATTTTAATATATCTTTTGTGTTTTTCTCTCATTTTTCAGGTCTTATAACTTAAAATTTCTTCTATACTTCATTCCGTCAAGAACTCCTACACCTGCGTTTGCTATCTGCTCCTTATTTACTCCGTTCCAGATGTTCTCCACTATGAATAAGTTTTTCCCAATTCACGTAGGCTATTGTAAAGTTGTAACATAAAAACCGTATTCAATATTTATTCATTTAGAAACACTGAAAATACACAACACAGAGTTATTATAGTTATTAGTTTCCTAAAAACAATTAAAAACACAACCCATACTTTTTACTTATCAAAATTTTGCTTATTAAGAAAAATAGATTTTTGTTTATTATTACAAAATATATTTGTTTAAATTACACTATTCACAGCTTACAATACTACTGTAATAACCAACTACAAACCCCACACTGGTCACTGGGGTATAAGCCACAGCCACTGAAATATGATACTTAATATTGCGTCTGACAGGGACAGCTCATCCGTCACGGTTCAATACTGTCTAACTTGACCATGTTTGTGGACTTTAAATAGGATTTGTCATAATTGGTTTGAGATTCTATGACTGTTTACTTCATTTCTTCATATCGGATCTACGGTCAAGGGCAGAATGCTCTCTAGTAGACCTATTCGTACACCACATACTATGTCTACATACGTATTTTGGCCCTTTGCACAGTTTAACCGATGTGTCACAGAAAATGACAAATGATGTATAATATTCAAGACAGTGCTTTACTGTCTTGAATATTACATTTCGTTCTCTTTCTTTCTATGTCCGACAGAAAAAGGATAATTTTGTTGATAACATTTACGAATAAAAGGTCAAAAGAAGCAATTTACTTGTAATTACAAAAAATTGTAAATTTGTGAATTAGGCTACAATTTGAAACTTACAAATTTATATTTTAAACGTAAATTGCTGTTAACTATAATAAACAAAAATCTATTTTTCTTAGTAAGCAAAATTTTGATAAGTAAAAAGTACGGGTTGTGTTTGTAATTGTTTTTAGGAAACTAATAACTACAGTAACTCTTTATTGTGTATGATCATAGTGTTTTTAAATGAATAAATATTGTATAAGGTTTTTATGTTACAACTTTAGTGTCCATATTAAGTATATGGTAATGTTCAAAATGTTTAACGTACGTAATAAATTTCATTAATAAAAGTATAGGAGTAATATTAAATTATATTGTATGAAATCTGTTAAACATACGATCATAATTACATGTTAGCCTATGACTTCTATGGAATCCCAAAACTTAGTAAACTCTTGAAAATTTATAATTAAATTCGCTTAATTGTACGGAAGTTATGGAAACTAGGTTGATAAACATTCCAACTGGGACAGACTTGTACAACTTCTATAGGACTTACTGAATGAAAATAGAATTAGGCAAAAGCTTCTATTGCCCCCCGTTATCAAAGAACCTGTTCAAAGTACCTTAAAATAGTGCTGTTGTATCAATAGATATTCGGTTTAGTAAACCTTCTGCAAGTTTCACATTCTCTTCACTGCGTTACGTATAATAAGTTATAGTTATAAGAAATTAAAGTTCAATAGAAAATCATGCTGGTGTCCATACCTTCCACTGACCAAACTTCCGGCCTTTGCTAGGAACTTTGACGTCTATGTAGCCGGATATTTCTTGGCCTGTCATGCCCTGTAAATATAAAAGCAAACATAATTTTACGTGTACATATGAGACTAGAACAATATCAGTACTGTCAGTAGATATTTTGACTTGTCAGTTTATTCTCAGGCAAAAAAATTGCATTTTGCATATATAATTTTTCATTAATGTTTTAACACTACCAGTGGTTTCATACATAACTTTTGTAGGGAACAAATCGGAAAATATGTTTAGACAGCATTTATATTTTATCTTAAATTTAAATCACAGAAGTTGGCGAGTTCAAGTAGTTTGTTTCAGGTATAACTAAATGAAACACTGACAATAGCGCTCGTTGCCGAACACAGGTAGCCATCATGTTTTAGGATATTATTTAGAAAGCGCAGCCACTGCACTCGATGCTATCCAAACTCACCTCATTCGGCAGTCAATATCTATTACAGACTCTGTTATGTTAAAGGCATTTAACATTGTAATTATATTATATTGTAATTATTTTAGTTCAACGAAGTTTACTTATTTTACTTCGTTATTATTTTCTACTCGTAGGTATTAAAAAAAAAAACGGAAAAATAATTTATTTAGAGAAAACACGAGAAAAATATTGGAAATGCTGCATTTTATTTTTAGATAGTACTGTTTCTAAATTTAATTTCTGAAAAATGTCACTTAATTAGAAATATACACATTGTACAGCAGTAGCCTATTCAGTTGGATTACTACAGAAAAATAGAAGCACAGGAGTAGCCTACCGTAATAGCATAAAGAAATGTTTTCTAAAAAAAAAAAAATTATCTTTGGTATTTCAACACTGTAGAAACAATAATTCTATCTTTTTTAATTTTGCTTTAATTCTTGAGTTTTTGATACGAGCTCTTTTATACGTTTTTTTCTGAACAAGTTAATATTATTGATTAACATTAGGCTACAACCTATTATTAGCACAAACTAGAGAATGGTTTATAATTTGACATCACAACTTCCATTTTTTACTTTATTAAATGGAATTATTATTTTTTTTGCATAAAGTAAATCATAATCAGATGAACATTGATGGAAATATTTTCGTGAATAAATTAAATTAGTGTGTTTAGGAACAAGTGTGTTCAGAATCAAGTTTTTAATCCAATCTGTGAATGTGAGGAGAAGAGATAACAAAGCTTTCACCGCTAACGTGCTCGTGACGTTCACTGACGTTCCCGATTAGGGCTTAAAGAGTGCTGTTGTCCCGAAAAAGACAAATCCTGAATAACATCACGTATGTTAACAGCAGGTGTCTATACAAGATATATATATACATATACTAGACCAAGATACAATCTTGGCCTAGAATCTGTGCGTTCAACTCACCGACCGAGCACGTTTTTTATCTCCAATTGGCTTTTGCAGATAACTACCAATTTACTGATTTAATTAATTTACGTATTATAATTTACGACATGATACTATCAAGCCTTTTGGTACCAACGCAGGTTCTAATGAAGACAAGAGACGTACGAAATCTTTAACTTAATCAGAATTTAGGAACACTATTACAATTCAAACAAATTAGTATACAGCGATTTCATTGTATCAACACCCACAGCTATCTCCTGTTAGTTTTTTAATCGCACCTGTAAGGAAAATATAATAATTAGTAGGCATTTCTAGTTATTGTTTTCAGCGGAAATACTATTTGTATCAGTATCTCCTGAAAGTTAACTAATTATTGGTATCGTTTTACCAGTCGGAGCTGGATACCGCGATAACTGTAGAATAGTTAAGTTATCAGCTTTAAATCCGAATCACATATCTTTTTTGAAGGCTTATAGATGTGAATAGGAATTCAAATAGGATAATCAATTTTTGTGTCAGACGTAGTTTTTGAGAAAACTGATATTCTCTCTAATTAAAAAAAAAAAAATAAACAAATAAAGTAGTCCACGAAGGGCAGCTGAGAATACACGCTTGACTCTGTAGCATGGTAACATTTCTTACTTAGGTTATGAACGTATGTTGATTCCCTTGTTCTACTTTCGTATGACGTAATATGGAAGAAAACAAAAATGCACGTACTCTACACGTATCACGTAACCATTCAAGAATAGCCTAATTAATTGTACTGCTGGACTTAATGACTCACAATGTGCCGCCATGTTTTATAAGACTTCGGCACATTCTGAATATAATCTAAAAACTGTCTAGAGATGGAAGGAAACCCCTACAGCTTGCGAAAAATAATGGTCTCATTCACTCGGCAAGCGACTCTTAAATGATCACTCAAGAGTGTTTCTATGTTCTTGACCTGGTGCATTTGGAGATGAATTCACTGATCGTGAGAAACAACTACAATTTCAGGTAGATTTATAGCAAAAAAGTATAGCAAAACTCTTATATAGCCTACTTGTTCTATGCATTTTTTCTAAAAGGACGACAAGACCTTTAAATTGAATGGGTTGCTTAAACAGCTTAACATGTATTCAGAGAACGTGGGAAGTCAGAGGGAATTAATTATTAGGTAAACGTTTATAATAGAAGTCTCACCTAAGCAAGAGTCTGAATCTTCTGGCCATAAAATGTGTAAGTCTGTGACTATGAAAAAAGAGGTTTGAGCTTCTGATTAATGGAATTAGTGAAACCTCAATGACAATATGATTCGTTACGAATTTAGTTTCTCTATGTTTATTAATTTTGAGATAATTAAAAAATATTTACGTTTTAAATAACGGATGCCATATAATGGTATATAAATTGTTTTGTTTTGATATTTAATCGGTATGGAAACATTAAACGTACCGATCGTAATTGGACAAAACATTTTGAATGACAATCGCTTGAAAAGGATTGGAAGGCCACCATTAGAACAAAGAACAGACTAAGCATTACGATGCTGGTGAAAATGAAAAACGATTAACTTGTACAGGAGAAAGTAAGAAAGACAAAAAAGAAGAGAACAAGTTATAGAATAGCATTAACAACAATAACAAAACAAAAACGAGAACGGGAAGAAATCTGATGTGAAATTTCTCGTGCGTGTCGAAACATACAACCACAAGCCGAGGCGGTCGTAATCTAGTAGTCTAGTCTAATAAATTCGCGTGAGGAAAAGAAAGCATACAGAAAAGCTCAAAAACACTTTATAAGGTAAATCTCGTAAGAACTATATATTATAATTTCTCTACGTTTCATATGAACATCATTTGATATTGTACAAGTGTTCGGTTTGATATGAAATTTTACTTCAGCAGCTGTGAAGTATATTATAAAGGATATGCTGCCTGATGAACGTACAGGCATTTCTTGAAATATTTATTTATAGTTATTCTGTCATTAATATATCATAAAATATCATTAAAATATAATAGTCACTGCATCTTGAATTGACGGTTTTTGATTGCCATTGGCTCCTCCTTAACCTTGATGTCTCTTAACCTGTTAGAAACGTTTTAGGTATGGTGTGTGTTGTAAATTGCCACATGCACAAACATATGTGTGTGTGTATCTTTATTGAATGAGTACAGTAATAATAATAGTAATTTTCTTATACAAGTAGTATCTTACGCACAGGTCTTGCAGAGACAAACTGAAATGTCAGAAGTTTATAATATGAATTAACGAGTAACCGATTTGTATTTCGTTTTACTTATTTTGTGCTGACACAGTATAGTGTATAATTAATACGAGGCTCATTCAATAAATAAACAGACAAACAGTTGTAGAAAAGAAATTAATTGTAGCAGCTGATTGAAACTTTCAGGAGTGTTACCTGGCAACGTCGTTGTGAGTTTTGATCAGCTGTTCAATAATACATTGCATAAACATAACCAATACAGTTTTATTTACGATGGCGTGTCCTCTCGAGGACAGTACTTTCGAAGAACAGCGTTCTGTTATAAGATTTTTGGATTTGGAACCACTGTAACCATTAACTTGGATTCACTATTTTGAACATGAGTCAAAGCGACAAAGCATGGAGTGGAAGCATCCCAGTTCACCCGCCAAAAAGAAATTCAAAACCCAGCCATCGGCTGGTAAGGTGATGTTAGCCATCTTTTGGAGCTCCCAAGGCCCAATTTTCTGTGATTACCTACAAGACCAGCGTACCATCAATAGTCGGTACTATTCCGACATGATTGTGAACAAAGTTAAGCCTGCATTGAAAAAGAAATGTCCGGGATGGCAGAGGAAAGGTGTGATTCTTCTTCACGATAATGCCCGCCCACACACGGCAAAACTGACGCTCGAAACAATAAAAAAAGTAGGTTGGGAGATCCTGCCTCATCCCCCTTATAGCCCCTGACCTTGCCCCATCTGACTTTTTCTTGTTTGGCCCACTCAAGGAGACTTTGCGTGGTGTCAAGTTAAATAGCAATGAAGAAGTGAAGGAAAAAGTCGAAAACTGGTTTCGACATCAAGGTAAAGAGTTCTTTGCTGAGGGAATAAAAAAGCTTGTAAAGAGATGGGACTAGTGCATAGACGTTGCCGGAGATTACGTTGAAATAAAAAAAACAATTGCATTGATTGAATAAAAAGTTTTTGCTCTACAGCTGTTTGTTTGTTTACTTATTGAATGACCCTCGTACATAAACATAAAACACAAACGCGCGCACACATACAATTAAAGTTTCAGTTAAAATAGCTAATCAGAATTAATTAAATCCAGATTTAATTGAATCAATTTGTTGAATTGGATAAACTGAAAGTGGGGTAAGGGTAGACTGTTCTCTATTATTGGTATTTAACATATTTGTGTACAACGTTGATAAAGACGACAGATGTCTACAACAAGCAAACAGTCTGTATCCCTGTCATCACATGTCTACAACAAGCACACAGTCTGTATCCCTGTCATCACATGTCTACAACAAGCAAACAGTCTGTATCCCTGTCATCACATGTCTACAACAAGCAAACAGTCTGTATCCCTGTCATCACATGTCTACAACAAGCAAACAGTCTGTATCCCTGTCATCACATGTCTACAACAAGCACACAGTCTGTATCCCTGTCATCACATCTACATTGCAAGTTTACGTACGTATCAGACAATCTCTTCACAACCGCACGCTTTTCATTTGTACGTATGTGTTACGTGCATGCAAAAAACACAAAATCAGAATTATTTTCTGATTACTATCATTTTACTATACTAGTATTGTATTGATACTATTATTACCGGTATTTTACTTCAGAAGTTTTTTGATAAAGTACAAAACGACATGTTGTCATTATAGTTGACTGAACTTGTTAGCTTTACTGATAAATCTAATAATAGTCTAGCGTCACGAATTGACTTTCGTAAAAATAGGTTTAGAATATTTTACATGGGATTAGCCTTTCCGTTATTATGACTTTCATTCCTAGATAATAGTGTGTCTTTCTTTACGTCTCTCAGTCAACCATGTGCTAATGAAAACGAACTATTGACACAGGCAGTCACATCGTATTTAGTTATTGTCTATAATTACGAACTTAGGTATAGTTGGTGTAGTATAGGATGGATAGTGTCTTGTCGCCCACTGCACGGAGAAGACTTCAACACTATATGCACCTTTTTCAAAAGTATTCTGTGTTCTGTTCTGTAGTCCAAGATTTGTGATTAGCGATTTATTTTATTTTGTTTGGGACCCCATTCAATAACGCACAGTTTTTTGGTGTCGTTTTTAATACCAATTTTACATATTACGATGGTCTCATCGATCGTCGTATGTCCAAATGCAATAATAATGTCAACTATAAAGAATTTCGCACTAATTATAACACAACACTTCGCTACAATACTTCTACAAACACTTGACACGCGCTAAGGAAATCGCTCACTGTTAACTGATTGACAAGCCGGCTGCTGTAGCTTTTCATAGATAGCGCACGTCTTCTAGAAATTTTCCATCCTCAATGTGGTGTGTCAGCTTATGCATATTTAAAATGTGCTCTAGAGTACTCTGGATCGTACTTGCGAGCGGCCTTGACTGAGGTAGGGCTACACCTTCTTGACTAATAAAGGCGTGCGGTTGGAGAACGTTCTAGGCTGTTCGATACTGTTCTCGTTACACCATTATAAATAATAAATAATCAGGTTAATTAAGTATGTGAGTACGAACATTTTTAATTGCATTACGCTAACCAGACCTGTAAGTACGAAATCGCTTCGTGTTGCTAGTTGTCTCTAGGTGGCTGAGGGATAGTTCAACTTTTTACCCTAGTTTTTCAGGTTATGTCCTCTTAGCGAGTAAGAAAGAACACTTGCCTTAGAATGTTTATTCAGCCTGCAGTGTATCCAACTCGGTTTATGAGATGCTTAAAAATTATTCTTAATTAATTATGTATACAATGTTTTACTTCCATATTCCTTAAGGAAATGGAAGTATGGTGATGGCAAAAAAAATCGTGTTCGAGATTATTGCAGATTCTGATTGTACTACACTCAAAACATGAAAAAAAGTCGTTTTTCGAAAAGTGTCTGTCTGTGTGTCTGTGTGTCTGTCTGTCTGTCTATCTGTAGATTTTTTTTCTATGGCAAACGATAACAGCCGCAAATTCAAACAGAATCAAATGATGTTTTGCATACAGCCCTGTATTGTAGAGTTCTCAATACCTATTGGTGTTTGTGAAGATCGGTTAAGGGAAAGGGGTAGTTTACAAGCAACGTTTTATGTTTTAAAATGCATATTAGTTCTGGTATCCAAGTCACGTATGAACAGTAAATTATTATAAATAAATCACCTTATATCCGTCGTGTGACTTCGTTACGTCCCGACGTAACGAAGTCACACGACGGATATAAGGTGATTTATTTATAATAATTTACTTTTATGTTTTAAAAGGGTATTTTCTATGGCAAACGATAAGAGCCGCAAATTCAAACAGAATCAAATACGTTTTCGCATACAGCCCTGATTTGTTGAGTACTAAAGACCTGTTGTTTTTGGTGAAGATCGGTTAAGGGAAAGGGGTAGTTTACCAGCCACGTTTTTTGTTTTATCAAGGGTATTTTGTATGGCAAACGATAACAGCCGTAAATTCAAACAGAATCATATAATATTTTGCATACAGCCCTGAATTGTAGAGTTCTCAAGACCTGTCGTTTTTGGTGAAGATCGGTTAAGGGAAAGGGGTAGTTTACCTGCAACGGTTTTTATCAAGGGTAATTTTTTTCTATGGTAAACGATAACAGCCGCAAATTCAAACAGAATCAAATGATGTTTTGCATACAGCCCTGTATTGTAGAGTTCTCAAGACCTGTTGGTTTTGGTGAAGATCGGTTAAGGGAATAGGGTAGTTTACCTGCAACATTTTATGTTTTATCAAGGGTAATTTTTTTTATGACGAATGATAACTGCCGTATATTAAAACAGAATCAACTACTCTTCTGCATACCTTTTTGAATTATACAGAACTCAAGGTCTGTTGATTTTGTTGAAGATGGGTTAAGCGAAGGGGTAGTTTATCAGCAACGTTTTATGTTTTAAAAAGGGTAATTTTTTTATGACGAACGATAACTGCCGAAAATTCAAAGAGAATCAAATATTTGCACCCTTTCCTGAGTTGCACAGAGCTCAAGGTCTACTGATTTTGGTGAAGATCGGTTAAGGGAAAGGGGTAGTTTACCTGCAACATTTTATGTTGTAACAAGAGAAATGTTTCCATGACGAACGATAACTGCCGCACATTCAAACAGAATCAAATATTTTTTTGCATGCATCCCTGAATTGTAGAGAACGGAAGGTCTATTGATTTTGGAGAAGATCGGTTAAGAGAAAGGGGTAGTTTACCTGAAACATTTTATGATTTAACAAGAGTAAAGCACTTAATTTTTATAAATAAAGTATCCTGATAAGAAGCTCATAGTAATCCACTGTAGAAACGTAGATGAAATATCTATAAATGAAGAGGTTAGGTGAACGGGGTGGGGGTAATTTTCTATTATTAAAAATTATAGTTGAAGGTGGAGGGGAGAATTTTTTATATGTGTACTACGTTATCGGCAACAAAGAAGTAGTTTTTTGTTAAAATTGCTTCCCGGGCTCTTTAGCCGTAGTCCAATGTTTTCTGCAAAAAACCAGAGTTTTCGGCAGTGCCATCGACTGCCATCATCGGTGAAAATCAAGTGCGAAAACGTGAGGTGGTATACGTTAGTGACCACAGTACTGTGGTTAATGCTGAAGCAATAAGTAGAAAGACGTAGTTTTATGGAAATATTTCATTTCGAATATAATTTTAAATATAAATCTTAGAACATGGAAGTCATGTATGGTTCTCCATACCGATATTTTCTATGACGAACGATAACTGCCGCATATTCAAACAGAATCAAATAATTTTTTGCATACATCACTGAATTGTAGAGAACTCAAGGCCTTTTGATTTTGGTGAAGATCGGTTAAGGGGAAGGGGAAGGAATTTTTAACAACAGTAAAGTACTTGAAAATTCATTTAAACTTTTTCAAACAATGGTAATTGTTAAAAATAAAATAATTTTGTTGCCAGGCAATAAAATTATAATTTTTTCATTTTAATGTAAATCATGTATGAGAGAAAATATATCGTTCGTGGTAGGCAAGCATATCTCAGTTATGTAATGTTTACGTTTCCATTTTATTATTATGACTGCCGCAATAAAAAGGCAGGGAAGACACACACACACACACACACACACACACACACACACACACACACACACACACACACACACACACACACACACACACACACACACACACACACACACACACACACACAAATTCGCGTTATTTCTGGCCTCTTTCATGTTTATTTTCTTACATTTGCACGCTTTTTAAATGGAAAGTGCCGAAACCCATACCAACATAACGCGTGCAAGCCGAAAGTGTCCAGCGTGGATAGCGATTTGCTTCATGTGGATCGCTGGGCAGTGTAACCACGTGTTTACAGAGGAACGGTTCATAGACAGACTTTTCGTCTTTAGGGAATGAACCCTCTGCAAGATGCTGAGGGTCCATGAGTGACTTCGGAGCGCTCCTTCTTTTCCGCGTGTTTGTTCTGTGAAACCTACACTGTAGATTCGCAGCTTTACTCTAAGCAACACTCAATAGGAAATGTTGAAAATTTTTGTCCACGGTGTACCCTCATACACACTAAACCTGCTCTGATGTTTTAATTACGGACATCATAATATTAAAACTTTGGAAACTTGAGCACTACTCAATGGAGATCAATCATTAACTTATACAAGCCATTAATTTTATACATATTTTATATATAGGTGTATATATATATATATATGTGTGTGTACAACGTTATCGGCAACAAAGAAGTAGTTTTTGTTAAAATTCCTTCCCGGGATATTTGGCCGTAGTCCAATGTTTTCTACAAAACCAGACGTTTCGGCAATGCCATCGACTTCCATCATCAGTGAAAATCGAGTGCGATAACGTGAGGTGGTATACGTTAGTGACCACAGTACTGTGGTTAAGGCTGAAGCAGTAAGTAGAAAGAAGTAGTTTCTATGGTAATATTTCATTTCGAAAATGATTTTAAATATAAATCTTAGAATATGGAAGTCATGTATGCTTCTCCATACCGATTTTTTTTGCAGGTTATGAAGAAGGAAGCATATCGTGGAAGATTTTTAATACACAGATTGGGTCCATAACTGAGAAGATTTTTAATCTACAGATTGGGTCCATAACTTGCTGACACTAGAAGTTATTCTTAGTGTCAATATAACAGAGCTCCAATCAGTAAACGGTGAAACGTTTTGTGGGTTTGGTCATTAACTAGACACAGTTCCCTACTCATATGGTAACTGTTTATGTGTGTTATATAAAGAGTAATAATATCGCACAAGGATTATTATTCTTAAAGCCTATCAATAAGAAACATTACGATATTGTATGCATATTAATACTTATTATATGGATTTTTTTTAATTAATTATTTCTCTATAGGTCTATCGCCTGTATACAGACCCTGATGATGGCAATAAATTTTGTCGAAACGTCGGCACAAATGTTTTAAAATTGTGTTTAGTCAATGACCGAACCTGCAATACCTTTCATCAGTAGAAGTTATCAAACACTGTATTTTGCCAGACGCCTTGTGACCAATCTGTATCTGTATCTATCTGTAAAATGTTAGTTAAATGTATCGAGTGCAAATTTATCTATAGTTGTTGGTTAAATGTGTCCTGTTAATTCCTATAACATAAGGAAAATTGAAGAAGCGAAAGACAAATCTATTAAAGTTATTTGAATCTCCGAATGAGGAAAGAAAGAAGAAAATGCTATTAGACCTACAGGTTCGGGTGACTGAGCTAACAATTACAATTCATAACTACGCATAGAAACAGTTACGATTAGTGGTATGAAAGAGACAGAATATTAACGTGGAAGAAATAATTTTTGGGCAGTAACAAAAAAGTAGGTTTTGAATGAAAAGAGGAGAAATAAGTTTTTTTTATTGAACGACAGAACGAGATCTCTGCTTTCTCGAATGTTTAAAAAACGTCACAACACAAAAGGAAACCAATAGCTCACATGGATGAAACATTCACTCCTCCCCCGAATCCCCTGTACCGAAAATTTTGGGCAAAATAATTATAGCGATGTCGCCATACCTGGAGCTGCAATGTTATGTTAACACGTACCGGACAAAGAATGACACACGAGAAGAGGGGAGGCATCGGAGGGGAGGCAGTAAAGTAGATACAAATAGCCGAGACATTCTGATGGGAACTAGAAGAATTGGTTGAAATGTGGTTCAGCTCCTTTTACTACTGTTCAGACGTAGGACCTGAACATTTTAATGTAACACACAAAACATACCGAACATCATATGACCACACATTATATGGTTGCGTTAGGGTACCACTGTCTCGAACGCATTACAACAAATTATTGTACTCTGTATTATAATGTACTGTATGGCACTGCCAACGAATGGCATCGCTCAATCTGAAACTTAGACTGCACCGTTCTACGACAGTTAAGATTATGATAAAGAAGATAAACATGGATCGAATGATTTTACGTTTTGTTTATTGCAAGACGTTTTCCGAAAAAAGGTAATAGTAAAATTTACCCATTTGATGTGCGTTAAACGTTAAAAACATGTAGCAAACATACAGGGATACTATGAAGTATAAGCCAATGTGTTCTATACAATATAAAACAACTATATAAAATGTTGATTGCGATTTACTTTATTGTAATTACCGCCTAGACTAATTTATAGGTATATAATGATTAAATTATTGCTAACAATTAAATTATTTGTAATTATCAATAATCAGTTGTTCTTCCTTAATACCACGTAGAAATCCATTTAAGGCTATTCTGTACGCTATTGTGCGACACTTAAAAGGACATTTCTATAATTACTTTGCGTGCAGATATTGACATATTGTGGGCTGTCAACAGTGACAATTTGATTAATAAAGTTATGGAAATATATAACATGACAAGCAACAAAGCTTCTTCGCATATAAAATAGAAAAAAAATCAGTTAACGTCAAAACAGCATTAAATTATTTAAAAACCATCAGGATATTAATTAATTTTTGTTTTAAAAATATTAACTGTACGCTGTTGATTTCAAGTGACACCACAAGTTAATATTGGAACAAGGCGACAAGACCACATAGTAAATGCTATTGTAACGAACGAGCACGCCTCCCCTCCTCCCACACACACACAACTGATCTTCCATCACATAAACGCCACGCAGATGCAAATGATTTCGATAGATTTTTAGAATTTAATTTGAAAATTTAAATTTCTGTGTCTTTTTATTAAATTAAACAGCAATTGATCGAAACTTTATTGAAAAATGTAAGATTTAATCTCTATCCCATAGTATAAAAAAAATAAAATGAAGAAACGCAACGTAAAACAAGCAAAATACAATCAGTTACATAATAATTATATAATACTGTGACTGTTACTGTTTACTGATACATAATACTGTTCTTCATAAAAAAGTTCATACATTTTTATTTATAATGTAACTTCCTTAATAAATTAGCAAATACGAGGAGGGATAGGTACCTTCCATACAGCTCCCTTGTAAGCTTGATGCAGATATGATATGACAGGAGCTAGAGAAAACACAATAATATATAACACAATTATTTATATTTCTTAAAAATAAACTATAAATTGCCTTTAACAGTTCTGCACTTTAAAGGGGTTATTAAAGTGTAAATTCACAAATTTACATTTTAACAGTACTGCACTTTAACATGTGGGACCCATTCTAAACCAATATTAACAGCCAAAGTAAAGTTTTGTTATTTTTTTATTTATTATTATTTTTTTGGTAAATTAACGTTTATTCTTAAACAAAATGTTTCCATAGAAAAAACTTCAACGTCCTTCAGTAACAAAACCAATTTTTTTTAGCGGTTTAAAAATGCGGATATAAGTTGTTTGGAAGAAATGCGAAGTAACACTATTTGGAAGAATATAAAAAAATATTGCGCACAAAAAGTAAAGAAGAATTAATTCACTTTGTATTTACATTAAGTTAATAAATGTTTATATCACATTTTTGGTTAAGTGGACTCTTGACGTTTTATCGTACAATAAATGTAATAAAAAAGGCAAATAATGTAGTAAACTCAAGTTCAGCTTCCGAAGAACAATGTACGGAATGTACAGCAAAATATTAACACAATTAGTACAGTAATTAATAAAAACGCATTCATCTGCAATATTTTTAAGAGGCTTAAGAGAAACTAATTCTCTAACAAATATATATTTTTGGAAGGAAGTATCGAGGGAATTCAATCAATACAAACAAGTACATAACTTTTGGTATCATAGATTGTATCTGTTCTATCTGTTGAATACTAATATAAGGCTAAATTTGCGTCCAAACAGTGTTCAAATGTTGGCTATATATCCACAAGACAATAGGCCTAATGTGTGCATAAGGCAAAACCCTTTTGTAATTTACCGCTGTCCTGTCTACACACATTTGGCATCTGCCGCACATCCCTTACATGAACCTTACATCTGAATCAACATGTCCTCACAAGGGTTAGACCCTAATTTTGTACAGTTTTATTCTCGGTTAAAATAGCTATAAACATGTCGTTTAGTATTTTTTCTTATTATTTACTACTAAGATTCTATCAACCACAATTTAGGTTGTAGGAGATTTACGGAACACATACAATAAAACGGAGATTTACAACGCATAAAATAGGTAGTTTTTTGTCACCAGACAAATCACTCGAATTTTCACTTACATATTTTTCAGCAGGCGGTGTAAAAGTCGCTGTAGATAGTCTTATTTGCTTTGATTAATACATAATTAGGGGATACATGTATTTATGCATTATTTATTATCCTTGTACGCACTTTTTTGGCAACTTTGTCGGTAAGTAGTAATTTTTCTAAATAGGGAGTAATTATACTTTGTTATGTGTCATTTCTAATTCTTATGATTATACTTTATAGAATTTTCTTAGTCTTATGTAAATGTATTAAATTTGTAACCTTACTGTATCAATAATATACAAATGGCGTTTCAATATTATAAAAATCAGTAAATAAATTATTCTTATTTTAAATATATGATTTATAGTTTATTTAGTAGGAAACTGTTTTTCCAGTCTGACAATGCACGTAAATCTTGTAACTTTTATTATTAACTTTTTGTTATTAACTTAACACTGCTAATCCCTCTGGTCTACTGTTAACTCAAGTTAACACTCGAGTACATTCGATGGATGTGCTCACCTTGAAAATCTCTTAGGGTAAGGTTGAGATTATTGACAGACAACCCTGAGACACTAAGATGATTTTAGCTTCTAGCTAGAAACTTAGTTACCTGGAGACAAGTATTAACAGTATTTAACAGTATTAAATATTAACAGCTTGTCTTGTTTAACAGTATATATTATGGCATTCAGTTCGAAAATTTTATACTTTATTCTTAATAATAAATATATTTTCTTGTATCACGCTGAAGCGCGTAATAATAAGTAAACATATTATCTTACTATATTTTTCTTGTTTTCGATTTAAACATAAAGACACTTTCAAATTTCTGTACAATAGCGCTACATTTACAGACGTTTAATGAGAGTAAATGTTTGTAAAAGTCAAAATGCAATAATTTCCATATGTAAAGTCTGTTACATGTATTGACAAAGTTTCGAATTATATAAAAGTTAAGAATTTGCCAAACCAATTTTTATTCATTACGAAATTACCAGTGTATTAGGTCAAAGCCAGTACTACAATACAATGTAAAACGAAAGCCGTTTACAAAGTTAGTTATTCACAAAGACCTCGAATTCACAACTCATGTTTATCTCAGTACAATGTAGGTTAGACAGATGTTCAGATTTCCATGTTCGATACGAATAATCCTTATATATGAAGTAGTAGTGAGTGACACTGAACTTGTGCGGTAGTGACAGCCTTCAGATTCCGATACAATCAGTCACTTTGGCAGCATTTTTCTTGACGCCTTGTTAGACTATACTGCGACACTAGTGCAGGAATCGATTTCATTACCAATCGCTTATTTATACGATTTAACGTTATGAATGAAGAAGTTCTAAAAGATGTAGGCCTAGTTACTTACAGGATGTTTATTTAAATAATTGTGCTCTATTACAGAGAACGGGTAAATTACTTTTGTTTACTATTTATGTTTTCAAAAATATAAAGTATATGTTTGGCAAATATGACTTTGAAAAATTTTGAGTGAAACTGTTAAATAATGCCTATGTTTGATCGGGATAAAAATATAACAGCCGTTGATAGTATGAAACGTGCGAACTGCGAGAAGGGAGTACAGAGGAATGTTAATTTTTAAGTAGCCTAATTCGCAGTGGACACAGAACAGTATACTACTGTATTACTGTACATTCACAGTGTACTACTATCTATGCGTGTTATGAGCAGGAGATTGGAATCAATAATAAATAACCAGTAATTTCTTATAATTCTTGAACACAATTTTTCTAAAGTATAAAATGATTTAAGGATGACGAAATAAAGGTCCAAACACACACACACACACACACACACTCCGGAAAAATACAAATAGGACATATAAGTCATAAACGAGCATATTATGGGCTAAATCATTTAGTACGAATGCAACATTTCTAAGGACACTTTATAGCTAATTTCGATTACATTGGTGGATGAGGTAAACCTAAGGGTAGTGGTTTATTGAAAAGTTTAACTGTTTCATACACTCAATGACTAACGCATTGAATTTTTAGAAGATTTGAGGAAGGTAGGTTTCCATGTCTACGGAAACAACTGCAGAAACATGTGCCTTACAAGCAACTACGGAAACTGAATCTAGAATTGAGGAAAATCAAGATACCAAATAGAGGAATAGATTGAATCATGTGCTGTTGACGTTGAGGCCGTGTTTAACACCTATTTGTTGTACGCTTCCAAATGTTAATCTTCTGGCTGTTTTAGTCATACTGACGTATATCTGATTCACTTGATAACAGTGTATTCGCTCCACTTTTTCTTACCATTTTTACAATAAACGATTCTTAGAATGTTCGCCTGAATGGGATGTGTAAAATGTCTTTCTACAGAAAATTACACACAGTAACTTGAACATATACTTATGTGTTTCGTGATGTGACCCAGTGTTATTTCCATGCTCACGTTGCCACAATTACGAAATAAGTGCTATACATTTATGAAATGTTTGTTATCGATTTAAAATACATTCTTAGACGCGTAGCCTCGATAAACTGATGACACAAAGTAGCGTCATTGATCCAGGAGCAACGCGCCGCCACTTGTTATGATGGAGAGAGGCACTTCACAGCCTCTGTGAAAGAACAACTTTCAACAATTGACACCTGAAAACTTCAAACGTACTGAAAACGCTATAAATAGATTGGCGATGGCGATCGCTTGCATTATCGAAATGTCAATATAAGCTGTAATAAATATAACAAATTGTAATAATATTTAATTATATTAAATGCGAATTATTTAGCTCAACACCGACGAAATTGCGGAATTGTTAATTTGATGAGAGACAATTGTTAAATAACTCATAAACTAGTTTCGAATATTTACAGAGGGTCTGCGACACGTACAACAACTCAAAATGTATTTTTATTTTTACCACTTTTGGAATAGAAAAGCATCAGTTATTATTATTTGCTTTTAACAGTAACCTAACCTAACGCTATCAACACTGACAAAGATACGAACAGTACTTTCATTACAGAGTGCCTAGTTTCAACCTCACTTTGAATTCCTTAGTAATTACTTTCATAGTAACTAGAATTTTCTTATTACTATTATGTACATTAGCAAAAGCTACTGTATCAATTGTTCATTCTTTTTTATTACACAATTTAAAAAAGATACTACCATATTTCTTAATTTTTGTGAGTTCAAAAACATTTTACACATTAAATTTACGGTTACTTGCACTGACTGGAAGAAATAAGAAATTTTTAGAAAACACTGAATAAATATTAGGAATTTCAGTATATGCTTTGAGATGTCTGTTATTTCAGTTCAATAATCTAAGAATATTTGTTGTGGTTAGTACTGAGCAGGGCTGTAGGCCTACGTGTTGACGCGGCCTTGCACACGAGACCAACGAGGGTGAAACTACAGTAATTACCAGTAGCCTACATGAAAATAAGATACAGTAAAACGTTTAATAGAAAGACGTATTCAGCGTGAGGAATACTAGAGGACCAATACGCAGTGATAATCCCATACACAGAGAAAAATGTATACTTTATTAGGTCTTAATACTTTCTAGGTATGCCTACTATTGCTGCAGAAGATTATAATTAGTGCTTAGTGAATTACAGTTACCTTTTACTTCTGGTCACCACACACACAGATCATGTTCAAATACAACATTATTTATTTGCACTGAATTAACCTCGCTATTATCGGTAATAACAGCGAACAAAAAATGTTCATTTTATGCCAGATGTTCAACTAATTTGCTTTAAAAGGAATTATAGATACAGTATCCGATTGACTGTCAGCTGACATGTACGTAAGCAGAAACAAAATCCTTGTTTGCGCGTAGTGTGTTGTCTCATACAGTCTCACACTTTATATTTCTGGCAAGTTGGTACTTACTTTTTACTTCACACTACTCCTATCATTAGATTAAAACAATTATAACTTTATTTTTCAGTCCGTTTCTTAACAGGAATATAAAGCAAACACTTAGCAGGTAAACATGATTATTAATGATATATTAATCAGATGAAATTGGCAGGACGGCCCAATGAGCTATCTCCCACCACCGGCGGGTCTGGGATTTTTCTGAGGGATTATCATTATCGTCTTACGCGTTACATGAGTATCAGCAAACGAGGGTTAAGGAGCAATTTAGTTCATTCCAACATATTTTAAAACAAAAATTCTATTAAGTAAGGTGAATCAGACAAAGTATCAGCATCCATTGCAGAATCTTTTTACTTACAACATTTTGCTATTTTATATCAATTATTAAGGTATACATAGGAAAACCATATTTTTAACATTTTTTGCTGCTATTTTGAAACTGCAAGAGATACTGCATCTAAATGCTTAGGTTTAAAAACTCTTCAATAAAATGTACCACACAATGCAATACGCAATTTTCGACTGGTATTTTTGGAAGACGCTTACTTAAAAATTGAACGATAATATTTTCCTGCGATAACTCATGGAGTTTAGTGAAAAATAAGTTTGTTTCGTGACTGTAAATCAAACCGTCCTACCGTAATGGAATCTTGTATCCGATTCAGTCTAAGGCTGCCAGGCATTTATGAAATAACCATTAGCGATTAAGGTTTTTAGTTTGATTGGACGAGAGAAGCTAGTTCTCAGTTCTAACTAAACAGTTTGACATTTGTTTATCTACCTGTCTAACTTTTCACTTCATCAATTGGTTTTTGTAAGACGGAGTTCATAATTTCAACTCACAGTCGCCTATTGTTCTTGAAATTGATCTCAAAAATAAGGAGGCAAAAGTTTAAGGGGGCAAAATTTTTTTAAACTGCAAAAATTCGTCTGTAGTATCAAATTAAAGAGAATTTGAAACAAAATCTGAATGTAATGTTTACTCTGAAAATGTAACTTCAGGGACCCACCGACTAAAAATGGGAGCCAGATTTTAAGAAAATTATAAAAGTCTACGTGGGGCATCAAGTCATGAGGAATTTTTTCAAAATACAAACTCGGTACCTTCAATAAATTAACAAAATGAATATCTGTCAATATCCCTTGCAAATTTTGGACCATCTTCGAAACGTCTGCCACCTATGTTTACGAAAAATTTTACATATTGTTGGCAGTTATATATTTGTTAGAAATGTTGGATGTAGGCCTACGTATGTGTATGGAAATATACATAAACCTAAAACAAAGGACTAAATTATTTGTTATTTAGACATTGTGACTATAAATTTAGCAAAAAACCTAATGCAGAAATTTGGAATTTTCGTGTTCATTGTACGACTGCCTGCTTTACAATTGTCACTTTACTAAAAAAAAAAGAACCATAAAGAGTAACTGGGTTCTCTTGATTTTTCTCATAATTTAAACATTATCTAATATTGAAATTTATCTAAGAGTAAATGCATTTCGTTCAAAATACTGAGCGAGTTCTGAGTTCAGGGAGCTTGCTAGTCTTGCGGCATGTTACATATCCAATTATATCCAGTATCCAATATCTTCGTTACTACAAACAAATTTGACGTTTTTGTATTATTTTGCGCGCTGCGGGAGTCCCACTGTGGCTCCGCCATTGCTATGAATCTCGATTAATGAAATCGAATTGGAAGGTCTACTTGCTTCTGTTGTTTTAACCGTTTGGTACCGCCGCTTTCGTCTTCGTCCTCCAGTACTCTTTAGTGTATTTGGATGCAGTGCCAGTCTGGTTTTGTATTTAGTTAAAATATCTTTTAAATACGCTGTTCACTTTGAAGTCCTTTTCAGTGACATGATTTGGCACATATCACGGGCCGCTGACTATTTTTAAAGTATGTAATTGCAAGTTAAATTAGGAAAACTGAAACTCTGCTTGCTTGGTTTGACGTGTACAGCAGGTGGTTTGCGTCTGTAGTTAGCCGCTAAATGTCGTACGATGTTTTGTGCTCGTTTATTGCGCTTTCTTCTCTCCATCATATAGTCAAATATTCTTTACCTTAGAAACAGAAAGCAAATTTTCATAAAATTGCTTTGATTGTTTTAAGACCCGTATGCATTGTATCTGAAGTACACATTTTCTGTTTAAAATATGTAATAGAATAATTTGTTTACACTTATTGCTAAATATACAAATACTCCACTCACTAAAGGCTAATGTGCAGTTTTGTAAATATTTTTTCTGGCACAGTTCTATTTATTATTTTCTGGGTTAAAAATGAAAGCTGATCTGCACAGATACGCAGTTAATTAACACCAGATGTATGTACGCTCGCGTTACACGCAATGTTCACTTCTTTGTTTACTGCACACAGTGTAAGTCTAATGTATTTCTACGTAAAACAAACACATTTATAAACCCCCACAGATATTCATTTAATAAATTACATACTTAACGCTCACGTGTATAACTTAATTAATTGCGTTATTTATTTTAAACGATAATTAAATACTATTATTTAGAGTTTATATTATAAATGTTATTATTGTTGTTGTTGTTATTAACTATTACTATTATTATCAGTAATATTATTACATGTAAACGTTTTCATAATAATTATATAAATACTAAATAAAGGTAACATTTTGAAAATTTGTAGTTATGTTTATACATTTCAAAGTGTTCTTTGCAAATGTGGAGTTTTATATTATATTATATCAAATTTATAATTACCTGTGTTATCTAGTTACAAATAGGTAATTCAGTCTTATTTCATACACTGATATCTACTATTAGCGGTAGCTTATAACACATCAAAAAATTATCTTCCTTAAACCAATACAAATAGTTCCAAGTTGGTTTGGTTCAGTAGTGACTGTGACATGCGTCGCCGGTTCAGCAACGAGCGTTAATTGATAAGTTAATACGCTAATTACTATGTTCTTCATTGGGCCTTCCGAATTCCTTCCCTGCAGGTTTTTTGTCTGGATAGACGTGTTCGTAAAGGCCCGTATATTCGTCAACTCAACAGTACGGACAATGGTTTTTCCACATGAACCCTGTCTGCATCGCCCACTACCTTCCCGATAACCTCTGAATCGCTGCCTAGCGCAAGTCAGGCAAATCGCTTGCCTACACTCGGCTAGTCAGTTCGGCGTCTGCCAAATGCGAAATCGGACAAACAGGAGCTGTTCGAATGCACTGTCGTCCCAAAGACGGGAAACCGCGAGATGTGCAAGCGCCTCCTTACAGGAGCCATTTGTCTGGGCGTGCCAGCTCTCCAGCCTATCATCCACGCCAGTACTGCTCTAAGTTCCTGCGGATGAATCCTTAAAACCATGGAGCTGTACCTCAGACGTGGGGACAGACCGGTGCAACTCTACATACAACTCAAACCTCAAAATTTAATTAAATCAGATTGCAACTGCTCGAGCCGCTTCGACTAGGCAGTCTCCCAGACATGGGAAACCGCGAGGTGTTCAAGTGCCTAATTGCGGGAGCCATCCACCTAGGCGTGGCAGCTCATCGATGCGGCTGACGCGTTCGGGCGGCCGAGCCTATCGACCACATCGGCGTATCTCTAAGCTCCTGCGGGTGAGTCCTTGGGGACCACAGAGTCGCGCTACCGGTCTGGCTGCAGCAATACACGAACTATTCTCCTGCACGTCTCATCGTGCAAATGGGACCCGCAACCGAACTTCTTGTGACGAGCAAACGTATAAACTTGGCGTGCATCGGGCTCCGATCGGAACAACGCAACAAACCAGGACGCGAGAGGTCCCGAGCAACTTCTGTCTGTCTGTCTGTCAGTAATGACTAATTACACTACACAAAGTATTCTTCAGTAAAATGCATTTAAGCATTTATAGTCACATAGTTAAACTTCAATTGGTAGGCCTTATAACTATAATTTATTAATATTACGTTTATTTTGGTTGCTTATTTACTGTCCCGCGTGTTGGGACGCCAAACATAACTATTAAACGAGTTGTACCCGTTTACGCCCAGCGGTGGACGCCAAATGTAACAATTATTGTGTTTGCCCCTAGTGTGGGCGTCAAATACAACAATAAATGTGTTTTGATGTTAATTACGCGTATGTATTTATTAGAAAATTATGATTTAGAAGGCGTTGTACAGTTTCTTGACGTCATATACTAAAATTTAATCTTTCATACTTGATATCACTAGTATTCCATCTTTGGTGTTTTCAAATAATTGATAACGTATACCAGACTTTACGAGATTACCTTAATTTATTTACAATTATTACCATTGATGTCACTTTCATGATTTCCTGAAAATAAATACAACATGTATCTTGCAATGTGACTTAATACATCAATTTATCATTTACTACTTTGTCAACACTTGCTTAATCTCCTATAATCTCTTTCTTCTAGTTACTTATTAAACATTAACAATCATAATTATAACCTTTCATTCTGTATTAAGGTATTCCTAATAAATGGATTCATAAGTATTGGATATAGTTAAAATCATCTGTAAAAGTTGTTTTTTAATTTAACCTGACTAGCTACTAGGTATTATTCTCTTTAAATATTATTCGTGAGTTCTTTCAGAGGAACAGACAGTGTTTTACTTAACATTAGTAATGCATGTATATTAATTTTACTTGTTGGTACGTTAATCCATTTTACTGCGAAGATTCCTCTGCGCTGTCATTCTGTTTCCTTCTCTCTCCAGGTTCCCTGATGTCCTTGCGGATGGCGTTATCATCTCGTTGAAGGCACTTGTACAAATCACTTATTCTGTCGCACTCCGACACATATATAACTTTTGGGTTATTTCTTGTTATTGAAATCTTGACTTTTAACACCTGTTATTCGATAGCTCTGTTTTTGCTGGATCATTTCTATTCAAGTGTCATTTAATTATTCTTAGTATGTTACCGGATTCTTTAAATTATACTAAGTGTTGGACGCTCTGTGTTTTTAATTCGCATTTTTCTTCCGCGACTAACTTTGTTTATACGTCATTTGATGATGCTTAATGGTGTTAGTAATTAAAATGGTCTCTCAATTAATTACCGTCATTTGTTCATGTTACCGGTTCTTTTTAGCTATCACGGTTTCAACATTTTGTCTATCTTTTACACATTGACGACACTTCAGATCGTATTAACGTCTTTGGTTATGATATTAATTTTAGACAACAAAACTAATTCGATTTTAAGTCGTACTTCGACATGTCTGTTAATCACTAAGTCCCATTACCATCTTCCGATTCTCAACTGTCCGCACTTATTAATTCGAGCCGACTCTTCACCGGATACAACATTACGCCGCTAAGACTTCCGCACTCAAGACAGCTCCGATACATAAGTTACAAGACTTAAGACTCCCGACATTAGATATAGCCTAAGACTTACGACTTAAGACTTAAGACCCTCGCTCGCGGTAAAAACTCCAGTTTATACCCCGAATCCCACTACATTCTCTACTTTCCACTCAACTTCTTCACTTCTATTGGTTTTCTGTTATTTTCTGGTGGAAACTCCTCCTTGTCACTCTAGATTTTCTTCTGGCACGGTTTTCATTCGTTCCTCCAGTTCGTCTCCTTGGCAACCTCTTCTTGTAGGAACGCCTTCCTCAATTCTCGATTCTGATAGGCTTCCTGATTCCCTACCTTAAAAGTTCCTGGTTGGCTCCACCCATCGTTTGCGGCAGATGACCAAATTTAACGCCTGTCCATCATCCTTTTATCTTCGCGTCCTGTCCTTTCAGACAAAGTACGCGTAATTGCTGCATGGCCTCTCATCTGCCCTTTTGTTCAACACGTGTACCGCTGCTTACCCGTGACCAATTCTCGCATTGTCTATCAGCTTCTTCTAGCTGTTCTCACGACTGGTGTGGTCGTTTCTGAGTATCACTTACATCTGCCACATCTGCTCTGCAGGCTTTCCTTAGCTGTGCACCCTTCTGGTAAAGCTGTATGTCCTGCAGTTCGTTAATTGCGCAAACGTATTGTCGCCATTCAGTCCGAGCCTTTCCTGTCTATTGTGGACAATGTAACGCCGCGTTTGGTGTTCAGCTCCACGCACGTGGCGTATTGTTCCCGTATAGCGTCGTTATGTCGCCCTGTCAGCCTTTCTTTGTCTCTTCTCAGTGATACTTTTACTCCTTTGTTTTTCTTAGGTCCAGCGCGTCACCCGCAATTCTCTTAAACGAACAGCTGCTACGACAGAGCCATTGTTCTTCTACACCCTGCCTTCCCTTTTCTTGGGCGACACATGGTACCGTGCCAGCGTATTTCTTTGTCAAGCTGTCAGCAAACCCTAGTTACGATGTTCACTTACAAAAAAAAAAAAAATTAATTAAAAATTTGTAGTTATAGCCTACTTAGTATCTGACATCAGGAACAAGTGCATGCCTGAGTGTAGGGAGGCTGCAAGCGCTTGCCTGCTTAGGGCTACCCGGCCATGAACGTGTTTCAAACATGGTCGTCACTTTGCCTAACTAGTTTCTATAATTTTATCCTTACGAAAAGCATAACATTGTACAAAACAAATTAAATAATGATTGCTAATGGTACAATACTTCTTAACGTGAATAAACAACGTCGCAGAAACATTTTAAACTGTTAGTAATTAACGACATTTTGAGGCACGTAGTCATCCACTGGCTTATCTATTATATGAAAATATAATTTACGGATAAAACTTAAAAAAAATTGATTAAAACCTAAAGAAACTTACATTATTAAGTGAAGAGCCATTACCTACATTATTAAGTAAATAAGATTAAATGCGTACAAATTGGGAACAATACAGGATGTTAATGCAATAAGTAAATAAATGAGCAGCTCCATAAACGTTGGAGACGTGAATTAAGTGGTTAACTTCCTAGTTATATTACATTAAGTAGTTAACTTCCTAGTTATATTACATTCGGATATCAACTAAACGACTTTCTACGTATGCCAGACAAAACAAAATTATTGTGATCACGCCACCATCATAATGTCTTGTAGTTACAGGCTTATGGAGTTAGCTTCTACATTTATTTTAATATGATAAAACATCAGTCGTGCTTGTAACTTGTAACTAATAAAATCTTTAATATAAATTTAATATAGAGTGGCTGTGGTATAGTAGCCTCGCTGAATGTGTTTCCAGGCGGCATCAAAGAACAGTTAAATAGCCCAATTAGCGAAGGCACCCCCTGCTGCTGACAGCTGTGAACAAAGCTAGCCGCTTCTGAAACATCTCCAATGATGCCAAACGTATTTTGAACTTGAATGAAATGTGGACCAGTCTTTGCGCGACATCGGAAGTGCCCGCTTGTCTGAATTTCGAGTCCGTTGCCAAAGAAACCACTGCTTTAGGAATTATTAATTTGTTACCTTCTTACAGCACATAGTATATTTATATTTAAATATCACAGTAATACTGCTTTACTTTATTTATAGTTGTAATTTTCGGTTCCGTGTTCACGTGTTTAAAATGTGGAGACCTTGGGAGAGAGAACAACCATATCCTCAGCACGCTGATAATGAAGAAGGGAGTCATCGTCATAGTGATAGTGAAGAAATCGTTGTTGTAGTTAGCAACAGTGATAGTGGTGATGTAAGTGACAATAATGGGGAGTTTTCGAACGACGGGGAAATCTCGGCCACTCCAGGCACTAGTAGGCTAATCAAAAATTCGATTAGAACAATTTAGAAACAGAGCCAAACTATAGTGTATAACGTGCATGAATATGTTGTAAATAACAAAGTAGGTAAGGGTTCAATTACTGAATCAGCCAAAATTGTGAAATTAAGCCGCCCGACTGTTCGTAAAATTGTTTCTAGAGGTCCCGTGACTCCCAAGAAGCCAGGTAACAAAAGAGCGCGTTTTAATAAAATTGATAATTTTGTTTGCGACATTATCCGCCAAGAAATTTACAAATTTTACAAGAAAGGACAGCCACCCACAATTTCCGAACTACTCCAGCATCTTCAGAACATTTCAAGTTTTCCTTATAAAGAAACAATGCTAAGATCCCTTGTGAAGAAGCTCGGTTTTCGATTTCGGACACTTAATAAGAGGCGTGTTATAATGGAGTCATCAAGAATTGTGTCTTGGAGATACAAATACCTCCATAGACTACACCAACTGCGTTCACAGGGTTATGATGTCGTGTATCTAGACGAAACTTGGTTCGATACACATGACACCGTGAAGAAGGGATGGGATGATGGAACATGTGGCTGCGCTATTAACGTCCCTGTATCTAGAGGGAAGCGCATCATGGTGCTACATGCTGGTGGAGCTGAGGGGTGGGCTCCTAATTGTCTTTATTTGTCTGCCAAAAATATTTCAGATGCTAAAGCTGACAGCCACGATGAGATGAATGCTACAGTTTTTGAGAATTGGTTTAAAAATTTGTTACTGCAAAATCTTTCAAAAGACAGGAAGTATGTCATAGTTTTAGACAATGCGAGTTACCATTCTAGACAACTTATCAAAATCCCAACTAAATCGTCAAACAAGTCCGAAATTATTGAATTTATGAAGAAATTTGATTTACCAGTACCGGACCCAGTCCCCAATTAAATTAATCTTGCTCGAAAGAATAAAAGCGGCGAATATAAACAAAATGTACGCAGTTGATGAGATGGCTCGAAAGACAGGTCATGAAGTGTTACGACTTCCCCCTTATTACTGCATATTAAATCCAATCGAATTAGTCTGGGCACGGTTAAAGTCTAACGTCAGGAAGAGCAACATAACTCCTCAGTTAAGTGCAAGTGTCTGTGAAGCCCTACGGAACTGTACTGAGAACATAGATGCCGAATACTGGAGGAAATGTGTGGAAAAAACTATGAAGGTAGAACGGGGATATTATGCAGACCTGTGGGAAGAAGACCGCCTCATCATTCATGTTGCAGACGACAGTGATGATGACTCAGACCGCGACTCCAACTAAACGGTGAGTAGTTTACTCCCAGGCTATGTATTAATTATTTGCGATTTTTTCTTGTTTTACTCAGGTTTATTAATTTCTGATATTATTATTATTATAGCCTTCTGATATTGCAGGGATTTGCTTATCCCAAAGCTTTGTGATATTTTAATAATGAAAATCATTTTGAAAGTTATGTCGAAAAGGTATAGACCTATATTTTGTAGGTTTTGTTGTATTTTTATTCTTTATAGATAATGTAAACGTCAGGTTTACTTACTTAAAACTGAAACTTCTGAGAAGTCCTGAGTTGTATTATTATTATTATTATTACTACATGAATTAATTATACGTATAATAATAATAACACTGAAGAGGAGAATCATTTCACGCTAAGTTTCACTATAGGTGGGAGAAGAACTTGGCAACATTGTCAGCTTGTTTTGAGTGACACTAGGGACAAGACCATCTGGTTTCCTTTGAGTGAGAATCAAAGCGTTCGGCCTGGAAACGCTTTGAGCGCGGCTACTATATGCTTTAGATGCCAGATGTGAATAAACTGGTTAATGTATTAGTTATACTAAAGCTGGCCTGAAGTTATAACATTCGTGCATTTTGCGATTACTACTCTGTTGGATTCTTTTACTTTATAATACTGTACTTAAATTCTTATTTATATTCGGCGGAAAGTTTGTCTACTTCTGACGATCGGAATTAAAGTTACAGTAGGCGCGTTTTCTTTGTTAATGAACTACGTTTGACGGACACCGCTGGTCTAATCAACTCAACGTTTAAGTAGTCTGAAATTTCTACAAAATTATTAACATGGAATTTTTAAAACATGGTATGAGGGTTTCAATTTCTACTCTTTGATCCATTAGGTAGTGAATACAACTTCTGGCAGCCATTGGACACGCTCCAGATGCTGCAAATAAGCCACGGGTGCAAAGACACCCTGCATCCATAATGCAATGCAATGCAAGTGAATACAAGTTTAGCTATAATATAAAGTCAAAATGTATTAGGTAGACAAGATGGCTAGAATTCCAAGGCCCTACACAGTATTTTGTCAAATCCAAAAATATGTAATGAACAAGCTTCCCAATTCAGTTTGTTGAATTGATTTTTGGTTCCTCGGTTACCTTTGAATGAGCAATTTTTAAGTTTTAGTATCCTTATTTTTTATACTTTAGTACGTTTAATACAGTACTACCTATATTAGAAATGCAGTCTTCATTGATTCAACGTAAACTTTGGCTCAATAAATACTTGATATTGACACATACAGGGTCCGCCAGTGAAGCGGGAAAATTAAAAGTACCCAATTTTTTCATGAAACATTTATTATCAGAATTTTTTTTATACAGATTTGAGTTGAGTAAAGTATGCCATTATTTTACTTTTTAAAAATAACGCCGCTCAAGTGAGAGTCATTTCTGTGTAAAGATTCTTCTAATCTTGACCGAAAATTTTCCGTCTGATATTCGTTTTTAATTCCGGTATGGTGTGTGGTCTATCAATGTACACCCTGCTCTTCAGAAATCCCCAAAGGAAAAAGTCGCATGCGAACAAATCTGGGGATCTTGCAGGCCACGAGATGTCGCCATATCTGGATATGAATCCGTCCGGGAAGAGTTCTCTTAAAGCAGCCATGGACACACGAGCAGTATGACTTGTGGCCCCATCCTGCTGGAAAAAATTAATTTCCGGAAACCTAGGGAGCTGTTGGATAAAAAATGTTCTGACCATGTGTGTGTAGCGGTCTGCATTGACAGTTGCGGTGTTTCCTCTATCGTCTTGGAAAAAATATGGCCCAATAATGCCAGATGATGAAACTGCACACCACACCGTAACTTTCGGACTATGTAATGGCTTTTCATGCAACTCACTTGGGTTTTCATCATTCCAATATCGACTATTTTGTTTGTTTACATATCCATTCAAGTGAAAATGTGCTTCATCTGACATAAACATGCGGTGAATAAAGTTTTCATCATCATTTACACGTCGCAATATTTCATCGCTGAAAATCGTGCGAGCCAGCATATCGCCATCTTTCAACTCCTGGATTACTTGAATTTTGTAAGGATGAAAAGATAAGTCTTTACGCAAAATTCGTCGTAACTATGTGTCACTAATGTTTAGTGCGGATGCATGTTTCATTGCAGGACGTTGTGGACTACGCGTCAATGCTACTCGAACTCTTTCAATGTTTTCCTCTGTTCTTACAGACCTTGTTGCTCCTCTATGCTTTAAGTTTAATGTGGAACCAGTTTCTTCAAACTTTTTCACCCATGACATAATTGCATGAGCGGACGGCAATCTTCCATGTCATGGAATATTGAAATGATTACGAAACAATCGTTGTACAGAAGTCACACAGTCACCATTCTTATAAAACGATTTTACGCAGAAAGCACGCTGTGCACCGGACCACTGCTCCATGTTTAACAAATGGCATTAAATGTAAAACAACAATCGAAAACCTCCACGCCCTCTCGTCAGGAGAAAATGAACTATTGGACTTTCAAAATTTCCCGCTTCACTGGCGGACCCTGTATTTTCACAAAATGTGTGACACACAAACACAACTCTTACTATTAGCTCATGAGTTTATTTCTTGAATAAGCACCAATGGCTTTATAGGAAACTACACAGTGCATAATAATATTATTTATATTGAATTCAAAAAGTATATGATTGTCTGTTGCCTTTCCGACAACAGGAAAACCATATTTCAGCCGTCCGTAATTGATAACAGGTTTGGAGCTGTAAATAGTATAAAGTATAAAGCTGTAAATGTGTATAAAGAAGTGAAAATAACAAATTGATAAGAAGGCTAGAAAGACAAAAGCTCCGTCCTTAGTGTTGTTAATTTTTTGCATTCATCTGAAACTTAAGACACTAAGAGAACAATATAGAGTAAACTGGATAAGTTAGAACTGTGGCTCTACAGAACGTTCCTACGAATGACGTGAACAAAACGATGCATCTAAATGTATAATAGTACAAGTTGAGAGCATTTATAATAGTATAATAATAACTATTAGCATTTCAGAGCCGAAGTGTTTCAGGCAATTTTGGAAGAGTGCCGAGAAGCCAAAACTTTGGGACCATTACTTTTACAGATTACATTAGAATACGGAACAGACAAGATTGCTGTATATTTTCTTGAAACTAATAAACAGTTGCTCATAGAAGATTGCTTCCCTAAGAATGTGTACTTAGCGTAACTGAAATGTTTATTTAACTAGAAAACAAATTTCTAATTAATGTCCACTTCTGGTATTGGATATATGGCGAGCTTCATTTGAAGTTCAATGTGTTGACATACACAGTGGCACGACTGATGTTTTATCGTATTAAAATTAAAATATAAACAAGTTCATAGACACCTATTGACAGTGCCAAAACAAACTGTCGAGACAATAATAGTATAAGCACGTGCTTACCGGATGAAAGTCAGTAGTACTTGGCATTTGTGTGTAGGCCTATTTCAAGGGTAATGGATGAGATACAACTGAACAAATATATATGCTTATTTACAACTGCTTCGAATTTACTGCCTAATGGCAATGAATTTTTTACACAGTAGAAACTCGTTTGTCCAGATTTTGTAATTCAGGTGATTTGTTATCAGCTAATGTGCCAACATTGTTTATCTGTATGTGGTTCACACGCCTGCGTAATCGGACACAATTTCTATTTACTTATTCTTATCTTTATCTTATTTTACGTTTCCCAAAACACATTCCTGTGAACGGTTATTTCTTTACAGTTGTGTACTCTTTTCCATTTTACATATGTTCTTCATAGGCTGCACAAAATCGTAAAATATCAAATGACGTCACTATCAAGTTGTATATATTACTGCTAAACGTCGGTAATCAAGACAATGAATAATGACTGGATTTCGCCGTTGTTTATGAACGCAGTTAATAGTTGTCAGTTCGAGAAAGTTCTTTCCTTCAATTACACTCTATTGCTTTAATTAGCTTTTTTTGCCGCCATTCCGGTTATGTTGTACACCAAAATATTAACAGCTAGTCTTAGTAGAATTATCGAATGCTGTTCTGACTGGAGAAACAATTGTGAGAACTAAATAAAATTTAATCATCGTTACACAGGAGAAGTCCTTGGCGCTAGAGCTCCCACATTTCGGAAAACTGAATCTATTGATTACAAAAACGTTAATTTTTAAAGAATAAAAAATTAATGAATTGTAGTTGTAAATGGTGAGAAAGTGACTAAATAGAAATGAAAACAGAACATCTAATTCATAAATATAGAGCTTAACTATGTCAGATTTTACTTTTTTTGAAATAAATCCTCCTTAATCACTATAGTCTACTTAGTCCTTTTTGTTCTCATACAGACAACTTTCTTAAAACTTTATTAAAGATTACTACTGTGTTTTACCAAATAGTATTGAAAATTCAATTGTAATTAAATATCTGCAAAGATTTCACTTACAGAAGCATTCCGTATCCACACTGTAGAGATATACCTACACCCAAATGGTCAGTTTTTCTACTATATTGTCGAGTATGGAAAGCGATAGTGGAAACGTGTATCATAACAAAAATAGGTAGGCTAATTCGTCTTTTTAAAAAATTACTCTTAAAAAAACGAATATATACTTTTCATTACGTGTCACTTAATTTAATTAATTAAGTAGTACTATTACGTGTGATGGTAACAACTGTTGAGTCCCAACAACAAATCCGCTCATTCCGGCTCCTTGATTACAAATTAACGTCCTAAGAGTACGCAAATAGTGTTAAAAATAGTCTTTCTTAAGTTTTACAATAACTGTTTGCAGCAGACCTGTACATTACTGCAACAGTTATACGTCACAGAACAGCTGTTCCAACGATGGTAACCAAGTCGTGACGTAAATATTCGTTGTCAGTATTGTTAGCACAGACAATTAGCATAAACCGGTTAAACAACTGTAATCACGTACCGCAAGGTGTTGATTTATTAATTATATTTCGTTAAATCATTATTAAATTTAAATTAAAGTATCATGTTAATTTAAATTTTTAAATAATTAATTATTTTGTGAGAATGTTATGTATTTAATCGGCATTCCTTCCACAAAACGTAACGACGATTTGGTATACGTAACTTACCTCCTTACGGACAAACTTATGTTGAGTCGCCCGATATCAGGTTACTGACGAAAAAGATACAAAACGGAAAAAATAAGTTAATTCTGTTATTGGAAGTAAAATTACCTATTACTCAGATAATATAATCGAGGGTCACTTAATTATACAGAACAGGATTTGGTAACTGGTAGTGTGAGAAACAGCTGCGGTATCGCACATGCTGTGCTGCGGTGTCTTTCATTGATACTCCTAGAAGAGACATATCTTATAAATAAATGATGTATATAATACACTGTTTTTCGAACTGTAGGAAAACACGATAAAGTAAAGACAGAACTTTCATAGAACTGACAAAAGATTGACGGTCACGACATTCTGAACACAGATTTGACCTCTTATTCCTTATTCTATATAAAATAAAAACATATTTTGTTTATGTTTTTCAAGGATTAAATAAGAATTAAATAAGATTTATGTTTAAATCAGAATTAAATCAAATCTTCGACAAGTAAAGTTCATTTGCTGGATTAAATTCAACCAACTAGAGTCTATGTGCGGATATCGGTCAGTTTTTTGTAATTATGATTCTGTAAGTCACCACAGAAACGACTAAAACACACAAGCATACAAACGGCTACACAAACATTCACTAAAACTATACATTAATAATTTTATGAAGATTTCTTAAATCAAGAAAAATCATGATCTTGTTTTATCAAATTTCGTTTATATATTTATTAGTTTATATATTCACGTCTATGAAACTGGGGATAAATAATTAGGAAAGGGAACAACAGAAGGAGGTAGACAATAATTATAAACACTGAACTACTGTAGGCCTATTTGTGAACTATCGTTTCTTCCGTTTTCTACCACGTTTTCCAGTTAAACTCACAATAAGTGGTCAGCAGTGCGGATATGTTATAGTAAATAATATTTTCAATAAAAACACGTAGCGAAGTCTTAAACTTAATTTTCTATTAAAAATGTATATCTATTTCGAAATCACTTAAACATAAAACATCGCATTAAATACATAAAAATTAAATAAGAAAAACACAGTTTAATGTTTAATGGTCAACATTAAAGCAGAAACACAGACAACAAACCGACGAGGTACGTTTGTGCCTTGATGCAGTTCCTGTTCAACTAGCCTGTACGCGTATATGTTAGCAAGCGAACAACCTTTGCAGGGAAGAGAACAGGGGGTCAAATAATCATCTTGTTCTGATTTGCAGACGGTTACATATTGACTGAAAGTAAAAGACAATCTATTCGTCGATGACAGGGAACTTTGTGAATTTGACGTGAAGACAGAAAGAAAACAACGGTAAGAAAACGGTAATTATAATATCTGAATAAACAAAAAATATTGAATGGATTATGTAAAGTTCAGATTACGGGTTCAAATGCGTAGCACAGTCGCTAGATGAAAGATTTACGGGAAGACATTAAATGTGGAACGGGACAGGAAAAAGTATTTTTTACCTTCCCCAGGGAGTAACCTGCTGCTTACCTACTTATGGAGGAAAGTAGTTTCCTCACAACAGGCCGTTAGTTGTACATGGCAGGCAAGGAAACAACATTCTCCAGGAAACGTTTTTCAAGGAACTGCTATCCTTCCCTGCAGACCCTTCTCCCTGGGTCTATACTCTTTCTTTTTCTAAGAACTTGATATAATGTAGCCAGTTTTATTTTATCATGATTTAGTGTAGTATACGTAAGAGAAATTATTACGTGTTTAAGAGAAATTAAACTAGTATGCCGTTCGCTGCACAAATTCGAACTAGGGCTTTCACCAGAATTATGTGATGATCTCCTGAGTTTAAAAATGCCATTTTAATAAAATGTTGTGCGTGCGTATGGTGAGCACTGAAAAACTGGAAAACTGAAAACCGTGTACATCCAAATTTGTACTATAGGAAAGAAATAACTTCCTATAACAACTTTGTACAACTTCTGAAGAAATAACAGAAACGTGTCGGATAAAATAGCAAATTAGGTATTGCATTTTATACTCTTGCTGTTTTCTAGGAAATAGACCCTAGTTTTCTAATTCACTGTTGCATTGTATAATTTCCCAATTATAGATGTATGTATGGAAAGTCTACCTATTAAAGCATTAAAATTTACATTTTCTTGTTTTTAATAAAACAAAGTAATGATTTTCGCTTTAGATCAAATCATCAGTAAAGCTTTCATGTGATGGAACGCGTACGAGGCACCGGTCCACCCACGTCTTTCATTACGTTAGTAATTATAAATTGTGTGACCGAAAGTAAATTTTATTTGTGCCCAAAATAATAATTTAACGAAGGCCAACAATTTAGGACCAAGAAGCAGTTAATACCACACGTTGCCTAAAATACCAAGTTGTACTAAATGATTCGTACTACTTTATAAGCAGAATGTATGTAAACTGTAAGAAATATTCTTGTCTTTTGTTGTCCATGATGTGTCCGTTGATTAACTAATTAGAAGTATAACACTACCAACTCGTAACACAAAGTTTTTATTGGTAAAAATGTAAAATTTTACTGATACCTTGTACCTTACAGACTATTTTACATTTTTACCAATAAAAAACTTTGTGTTCCGAGTCGATAGTGTTGTACTTATAATTTGTAAATTTTATGTGCTAAAGTACACGTGTCACATCTTTTTGAACAATTTTTGATAATATGTTTTAAACGTAAAAAGTACACCATGCCTAATCGTCTTATAATAATTAAACTCGAGATAATATAAACTTCCCCCAAAATAGTTCTTTCTTTAAAAATTATAGCAAATTTTCTATTCTTCTTATTATTATTATTAGGTGTTCTGCCCTAAGGCAGATCTTCAAATGGTAAAAGCTCTCCAAGCTGTCCTATCGCATGCCAGTCTTTTCATTTCTTCGTAACACCCTCTGATTTTAATGGTATCTATTAACTTCATTCTTCCACGCCCTCTTCTTTTTTCTCCTTCTATGACACCCTCCATGGCAGTTGTGAGCAAGAAACAATGACACCCTCTTCTTAAACAATGACCTAACCAATTCCTTTTCCTATTTTCTATTGCCTTCAGGATTCTTCTCTCTTGCCCTGTTATACATAGAGGGCCATACCATTTGCTCTACTAGGGATATCCAACATGGATCCTTAATGTGGTGGTATCCCGTTGCCTGCCACATCCTCATGCCGTTGACCAAGTGGTTCATCCGCCTTTAGGTACAGTTTTCCATCCCAAGCGCAAGAAACTGCCCTACCTCTACCCGCTCATCCGCCCTCCGAAGAGACCGTTGGCACTTGGTAGAGGGGAACTCCTTCTCCCGGGAGTCACTCGGCAGGCTGCAAGTTTTGTAACGTTAAAACTAGTCTTTTATGTTTTTATTTAAGCACAAAATATTAATCGAGAATTGTGTCTCCAATTAATATAACTTATCACCCGTAGAGCCAGAAGACGTTTAAGTCTGGAACTGACAGAAACGAGTTGTAACTATACTTAATCCCGAAAATTAATGAAAATGAACATAATTATCAGTAAATATATTAAAAATAATTTATAAGATGTAGCTAATATCCAAGTCTTTGCGTGGATTTAACAAAACGTCAGTTAAGAGTTGAAGAAAAGGGTACTTCACAGTATAATGACCTGTGGGGCACAAATATGTCCTCTTTTGAGTAAAATAGAGGTTAAAATTGGAATCGTAGACCAGATTTTATAATAAGATAAATGTAAGTTACACGGTTCGATTAGAGAACCAAAGTTTACAGTGGTGTGGTCACATACATACGATAGATGAATTGGTTATATAAAATGCCAAGTATTTTATACCCTTGACCGTCATCTTATTTGATATTCTATGTTGATTGTGGCGTGTGTATACCATATTATTCGTCTAGTGTTCTTGTCTGCTAGTATTCGTCCATAGTAAATATAATCATTACGAGCTCGTATTGTCAAAAAGAGCTCGGTTATTGAAATAATGTGCATGTTCGTGACACATGGAATTAGACGTTACAAACCGCTTACTTCCTTTGTTCCGTGAGGTCACACAGGACGTGTCACGCGCGCCGCACACGTCCCCGCAAGTTTGTTTCTTAAAATTGGCTTTCAAACATCTAACAGTGGTCTCAGGAAAGGTAGTAAGTTCGAATTTATCGTTATTAATTAAAAACTATACTATGGTTCAGCACAAACGTATTGCCGTTAACGAGTGAGTGAGTGAGTGAGTGAGTGAGTGTGTGTGTGTGTGTGTGTGTGTGTGTAACACACATACATCACATTACGTTACATGCATATGTCTATGTATTTTTTTAGATAGTAGGCCTGCCGTGTAAAAATAATATGACCAAATTATCCTAATTGTAACTAACAGGAGATAAAATAAGATATTATATTGTAAAGATTGGTTTACCACAAACGAATTTTTCTAATATTGTTCAAGTATTGTCAATGCGTTTTTTACAGACTGTGCCTATCAAATGTGTCTGCAAGCCATGTATTTTCTGCCAGGCGTGTGTTTGTCGTCAGTTATTCTAGTGACGCCAATCCTCTTCTAAAACAATAGCGCTTTCGCAAATAAATTTTCACTAAAACCAATATACGATAATACATAGCGATAATAAAACTTAAATTTTTAGCATTATTGTAGTTAGTAAGATATTGTAACGTAACATAGTTGAGGTTCCCCAACGTTACATAAAAGATTGAATGAAATATGGTCAAGGACCATACCCTGACTTAAGGTTGTTCAATAGTTCATGTGTTTGAGAAGTACCTCAAGTAAAAAGGGGTCAATGACTAATATTCAATGTAAAAGAGCCAGACCAATGAATGATTGGATGTAATGAAATGTTTGTTTTGTACTGTGACATGTTAAGGTCTACAGAGTATTTATATTGTATGTTGAATATGTTAAAAATGAAATGATGTTGTTTGATAATAATACTTAATCAATAATTATGTTTATATTTATATTAGATTTGTTTTTATACAGCCCAGTATAGTTACCAATGTTAGGCACTGTACTAAGTTGTCAGTATTGTATAAAATTGAAAAACACTGTTATTCTAATTAATGTTTATAAACTGGATCAGGAGTGTGACCAGTGTTTCAAGTCTAACAAGTAGTTCTGACAATTATGTCATTAATTAATAAAGGGTTCCAGAACCAGTTAATTAATATAAAAACAAATAACCACCAGTAAATTAAAATTCATGTAATTAACCATGTAACCAATAATTAATTGTACAGTAGGTCAGGTAAAAAAGAAAATTAAGTTAAAAAAACCAAATAATGTTATAATGGTTGTAAATGAATCTATAGGCCTAAATTCCATATTAGTGAAAGGAAATTAATACCTTTTTAGTAAACCCAGTCCAACGAAACTCTGGTAAAACATTTACTGTTTAGTAAGGAAGGTTAGGGGAGAATTTTATGTGATTCAAGATTAATCCAAGCATGGAGTATTTTATTGGAAAGGAGTAGTAATATTCTATAATGCCGGCTCAAGGATATATAGAAAACGTGGTTGTTAAGGCAACTGATATATAAGAAGTTGTTGATTTTGGATTAATTCGTTCTGATTGTTACAAGCTATTAGGTTGAGATGGACCGATATATTTAAAATATATGAATAAATATAAAGAAAATATATATCCAAATTGAAAAAGCATTTTTGCAAAACAATTATACTTGAATGTTAATGAATCATACAAATTAAATAACCCTCTAAATTATCAATGAATACAATAAAAGAGAATTGAAAGCATCTCACCTCATTCACTAAATAATTCCGCTGAATTTAATATTAAACCATTTCATGCTATAAATCGAAGACCAGTAAAGAGTTAAAACCTGGATTAACGGGATTATTGGAAATACAGAAGACTCGGTTGGACGAAATAACCTTCATTGGCAGCAGAAGCTGAGATCCTAATTCCAATTCACTGGGACCAAGACTTGTGAAGACCGCAAAAGAAGAATAGAAGCCAGAAGATCTCCTGAGGATTTACCAAGTACACACCATTATCAATTTTATTGAAAATCAGAGCAGTTCCACTGGAGGAAGACGAGATAACCCGCATTTTGACCAGATACACTGTTGACAAACGTTCACCGCCAGCCGAAGTTTCGTCGGTTTGGTAAAAAACAACTTATTTTCATTCCATTGTAATTTAAGTAAATAATATTATTTTGTAAATTGAACAACCTTAATTATGCGTTTTACCTGGCCTTACTAATGGTTCAAAGAACTATACGAACCCTGGGATAAGAATTATTTATCATTATTTTCAAGAGTATATGTTTTTAGAGTTTGAATAATTAAGAATCGATATATGTTGGGATAGTCGATTGGATCGTCTTATTGTTTGTCTGAGACAACGTAACTTGTTAAATATCAGAGAAAAATAAATAAAGTACATTTGTTGTATGGGATAACGTTTTAGTCATTGCAGAGAAAATACTATATGTAGTTGGTGTAATAATTTATAAACAGATTGATACAAACACTCCGAATAACTAACCTATAAGTACACTTATTTCTAGTAACAGCGCTTAAAATTTGCAGCTGGTGGGACGGGAGATTGCTGAACTAACTGGTTTTTTAATACTAAATTTGAATGAAATTTTTATCATTGAGTGACTAGGGTTGAAACAAATACCACTTATATTCAGTAAATACTCCATACAGTATATATTGCTCATATTACACAACCACTGAGAACTAAGTTAAGTCTATAGAATAATACCATTATAAATTCAGGAACTTAATTCTAATTTTGTTGACTTAATAATCTATGTTCTGAGGGTTTCACCGGTCACAACCGAAAGGTATATTAGTTAATAACATATTAATTAAACCAGGTAACAGCATTTTAATTGTTACGAATCGCCACCTACAACGTGTTACTTGGCATTTGTTACACAGGAGTCTCTTATAACTAATTACACCCATAGACAAGATTTCTTTACAATTTGACGTCTCCAGCTGGTATCATACACTATAACATACGTCCTCACATAATTAACAAGTAGTTCTCGACAAAATTGGTTACAACAGTGGGGTTTGAATAAGACGGACATTTTCGCTAGTACCGGCACATATTGGTTTTATAACAAATTGCTGCTTGCAACGAGGGGCATCATCATCTCATTTTAACACCTTCAACGATTTGTTTCAAATTGGCGCTCAACGAGTGGGCTTTAGTTAAGTAAAAAATCATATTATTTGTTACTTAACTTGAGCAGGCAACCATTAGAGGCACAGGAATGCTTAATACCAGAGGCAGATCGAAGAAGAGGGCAGAAGAGAAGGAGAAGGAAGAAGGTGGACAGGAACAAGAAATAGAATTAGTTACGGACAGTGAAATGGACCAACAGACAGGTGATACAGAAGAAATTGAAGTAGTTATGGATACGGAAAAGGAAATAGTGGAAGAGGATACCCAAGGGGACCAACCAGATAAGGAGGAAGCCAGAGGAGGATTAAATTGGGAAAAATTAATGGAATTAATGAGTAGTATGAAGGAGGATAATAAACAAACTAATGAGAGTTTAAGACAAACTAACGAAAAGTTAGACAGTATCAAAGAAGATTCCAGGACACAGAAGGAAGAATTAAATAAAAAATTTGAAAAAATAGACAGTATTAAGGAAAGTACTAGTGAACTTTTGAGACAAACCATAAATGAAAATAATGAACAATTGAAGGCTGATTTCAGGCAAATCAATGAAAAGCTGGAAAATAAAATAGACAGTATTAATGAAAACTCAAGAAAACAAAACGAAATTTTGAGTGAAAATTTAATCAAGCAAATGAATAAAAGGTTTGACAGGAATGATGAGAGTTTGAGGCAGATTCTGGAGAATACCAAACGAATGGATGAGAAAATTGAAAACCATAATAAGGAGTTGCGGCAAATCATCAATGAACAAGGCCTAACATTGAGGGAAGTCATCAATGGAAGTATTATAATTGTCAATGAAACACGGAGCAAAGGAGTTGATAGCTATGAAGTGGAGGTAAGACAGCAAATAAATGAAATTAAGGTGGATCTGGAAAAGACAGATGAACCTATCATGCAACTCAGAGTGGAAGTACAGACCAAAATTACTCAAATAGGAAAACTACAAGCGAAGACCCAAGAAAAATTTGACAAGATACCAATTGATAGAACCGGAAGAATAGAACGGATTCATGATGAAATGAAGATAGTGAGAATAAGACAAATGTGTAAAAGGAAATTAATAGATACACGGGAAGAATTGGAAATGATTAAAGGGGGATTAGTTAAACTGCATAATAGACCAATTACGGAAAACAGAGAAGTAAGGCAAGTGAGAAACTTTAAACGAACCACACTTGAATTCCCAGATGGACTAGAAGGACCAAAAAGGCCAAAACTAACTAAGGAGCATGGAGGACTTATGGAATTTATGTATGAACCATCAGAAACATTAAGAGACAGTACAGAAGAATCAGTTCAAAGGACGATGATGAGCTTGACTATAAATGACAATTTTATAGTGACAAAAGGCAAGAACTGCACAAGAATGAGATATGTCACCAGGACAGAAATAACTCTATACACTAGAGAGACCCGAACAACCAGTATAGAGGAAATAATGGACCACGGTTAAACAGATTCCAAACAGAATATAATGAAAAGGGACGGATTTTATGGATACAGGACCAAGCAACCCATTGTTAATAAAAATAACCCAAAATTCTAAAGAAACTGTAAGAACAACTTACTCAATAATTATTCAGAAACAGTATAATTTAAAATGAAGAGGATAAATACCCCAAAATTCAAAAAAATGAAGTAAGCCCAACTTACAAACAAGTATTTAAGAAAACAATTTATGAGGTATATAAGAAAGAGAATTTTGAAGATAAAAAAAAACAACCAAATTCGAAAAATAAGTAAGAACACCTTACTATACAATTTAGAAGAAATTGCTTTAAACTAATATGAAAAAAAAAAATAACACTGATTCAACCTAATAAAAATCATCAAAACCAAAAGACGAAATGAGTTTATCTAATATAACATAATAGTGAGAAATGTAATTTAGAATGTAAAAAGAATAATAATGATTGTGCCAGAAGAATATAACTACATAATGTAATGTATAGTACTGACCAAAATCTCATAACCAGCTGTATTGATCATAAAGGAATATGAGCCAATGAAGATAAGAGAATGAAGAAGCCAAAATGGAACCCTCAAAAGGATCACAAGAAAAGAAAAAACAAATATTTAAGAATTATCTGTAAAAAAACCAATTAATAAATGTCAATAAAATAGCCAAGTATTGGAGAGAAAAAGTGTATCATAGAAGGAAGAATTAATATTAAGAAATAATGTGATCTGAGTTAAAGTACAGTGAATAATCCCTAGAATATGATTATTATTTATTATTTTATTGAAGGTCACATGATGACTACCTTACGAGGTTTATTAATGAAGATTGACTGTAGAATATTCCAGCAATCATTTGACTGGGCAGAGATGATGTTCCTCTGATCCCAGAAAGTATGTAACGGACGACGGTAATTGGTTAGCCGATAGAGCACCACCGATTCGATTCCAGTTATAATGTTAGGGAGGTTTAGGAAAATTAAATATTAGAGGGAAAACTCACAAATAAATATAGAGAATTAAATAAAACCAGATCCAAAATGTATAATTAATAAAGAATGTCACAAGAATGATTATAGAAATAAGATTTAAACTTGGGAAATAATTGATTTTAAGAAGGAACGAAGAAATGATAATAATATAACGGATAATTATGAAATATAAAAGTACTATAAATAGGAAACCAATTGGCCAGATACAAGTTAGAAGTTTATTTCTTGCTAAACTTTGTTTATACCAAAATAAACTTATTTCGAAGGGGGGGTGTTATGTAACGTAACATAGTTGAGGTTCCCCAACGTTACATAAAAGATTGAATGAAATATGGTCAAGGACCATACCCTGACTTAAGGTTGTTCAATAGTTCATGTGTTTGAGAAGTACCTCAAGTAAAAAGGGGTCAATGACTAATATTCAATGTAAAAGAGCCAGACCAATGAATGATTGGATGTAATGAAATGTTTGTTTTGTACTGTGACATGTTAAGGTCTACAGAGTATTTATATTGTATGTTGAATATGTTAAAAATGAAATGATGTTGTTTGATAATAATACTTAATCAATAATTATGTTTATATTTATATTAGATTTGTTTTTATACAGCCCAGTATAGTTACCAATGTTAGGCACTGTACTAAGTTGTCAGTATTGTATAAAATTGAAAAACACTGTTATTCTAATTAATGTTTATAAACTGGATCAGGAGTGTGACCAGTGTTTCAAGTCTAACAAGTAGTTCTGACAATTATGTCATTAATTAATAAAGGGTTCCAGAACCAGTTAATTAATATAAAAACAAATAACCACCAGTAAATTAAAATTCATGTAATTAACCATGTAACCAATAATTAATTGTACAGTAGGTCAGGTAAAAAAAAAAATTAAGTTAAAAAAAAACAAATAATGTTATAATGGTTGTAAATGAATCTATAGGCCTAAATTCCATATTAGTGAAAGGAAATTAATACCTTTTTAGTAAACCCAGTCCAACGAAACTCTGGTAAAACATTTACTGTTTAGTAAGGAAGGTTAGGGGAGAATTTTATGTGATTCAAGATTAATCCAAGCATGGAGTATTTTATTGGAAAGGAGTAGTAATATTCTATAATGCCGGCTCAAGGATATATAGAAAACGTGGTTGTTAAGGCAACTGATATATAAGAAGTTGTTGATTTTGGATTAATTCGTTCTGATTGTTACAAGCTATTAGGTTGAGATGGACCGATATATTTAAAATATATGAATAAATATAAAGAAAATATATATCCAAATTGAAAAAGCATTTTTGCAAAACAATTATACTTGAATGTTAATGAATCATACAAATTAAATAACCCTCTAAATTATCAATGAATACAATAAAAGAGAATTGAAAGCATCTCACCTCATTCACTAAATAATTCCGCTGAATTTAATATTAAACCATTTCATGCTATAAATCGAAGACCAGTAAAGAGTTAAAACCTGGATTAACGGGATTATTGGAAATACAGAAGACTCGGTTGGACGAAATAACCTTCATTGGCAGCAGAAGCTGAGATCCTAATTCCAATTCACTGGGACCAAGACTTGTGAAGACCGCAAAAGAAGAATAGAAGCCAGAAGATCTCCTGAGGATTTACCAAGTACACACCATTATCAATTTTATTGAAAATCAGAGCAGTTCCACTGGAGGAAGACGAGATAACCCGCATTTTGACCAGATACACTGTTGACAAACGTTCACCGCCAGCCGAAGTTTCGTCGGTTTGGTAAAAAACAACTTATTTTCATTCCATTGTAATTTAAGTAAATAATATTATTTTGTAAATTGAACAACCTTAATTATGCGTTTTACCTGGCCTTACTAATGGTTCAAAGAACTATACGAACCCTGGGATAAGAATTATTTATCATTATTTTCAAGAGTATATGTTTTTAGAGTTTGAATAATTAAGAATCGATATATGTTGGGATAGTCGATTGGATCGTCTTATTGTTTGTCTGAGACAACGTAACTTGTTAAATATCAGAGAAAAATAAATAAAGTACATTTGTTGTATGAGATAACGTTTTAGTCATTGCAGAGAAAATACTATATGTAGTTGGTGTAATAATTTATAAACAGATTGATACAAACACTCCGAATAACTAACCTATAAGTACACTTATTTCTAGTAACAGCGCTTAAAATTTGCAGCTGGTGGGACGGGAGATTGCTGAACTAACTGGTTTTTTAATACTAAATTTGAATGAAATTTTTATCATTGAGTGACTAGGGTTGAAACAAATACCACTTATATTCAGTAAATACTCCATACAGTATATATTGCTCATATTAAACAACCACTGAGAACTAAGTTAAGTCTATAGAATAATACCATTATAAATTCAGGAACTTAATTCTAATTTTGTTGACTTAATAATCTATGTTCTGAGGGTTTCACCGGTCACAACCGAAAGGTATATTAGTTAATAACATATTAATTAAACCAGGTAACAGCATTTTAATTGTTACGAATCGCCACCTACAACGTGTTACTTGGCATTTGTTACACAGGAGTCTCTTATAACTAATTACACCCATAGACAAGATTTCTTTACAATTTGACGTCTCCAGCTGGTATCATACACTATAACATACGTCCTCACATAATTAACAAGTAGTTCTCGACAAAATTGGTTACAACAGTGGGGTTTGAATAAGACGGACATTTTCGCTAGTACCGGCACATATTGGTTTTATAACAAATTGCTGCTTGCAACGAGGGGCATCATCATCTCATTTTAACACCTTCAACGATTTGTTTCAATATTCATATCTGTAAAGTGTATAACAAAGCGATAAATAATATAAATTAAGGTAACATATCATTATGTTCCAAGTTAAAAAAAAACATCCTAATTTTCTGCGTAAAATACAATGTCACGAATGTTAGTTGCGTTGCCAAAAATGAAATAAAAAGAATAATCCAGTTTTGCCATTCTGTGTAATTTATAACCGAAAGCTGTCTAATAATTTAAAACCGAGGTGTTCCTAATGTTGAAACATTCTTTGAAAATACAAAAAATTATTACAATAAGATGAATCTACATGTAAATACATGCTACATGTACGTTAAGAAGAATGTTTTTCTTATGCATAATATGTATACTAATAAGACTAATGATAGGAGCAACTAATTGGTCATTATATATTAATATATTGCTTTACTATATTATCTTCTTGTGTTGCCTTGTCAACGTTCTCTTGAACATATTCATATATAAAAAAGAAGAATTTCGACGAAACCGAAACATCGAAGCATGATAATGTTTTCTCAATTTCATGTTTTCAATGTTTTCTCAATTTTCTCATCTTCAGTTGTATTTGATGAGAACGGAGTATTCATCAAGAACTCATTTAATTCTTCACGATCCCTGTCTTCGCGTTGTTGACGCAGGCGTCGCACACGTTCAGTGTAGCCCAGGCAATGAAGCCCAAAAATGGCCATGTGTCGGAAGAAATTAGAGACAAGCTGAATTTTTATCAGTTGTTAAAACTCACTAATAGGTACATTTTCCCAAAAGTCCTCGCCCCTCCCCCTTGTGCTAACCCCCCCACCCCCATTTGAAGTTCATTTTCCAAGCGTTTAGGTTTTGCTTCATATCTCCGTTATTACCAACACTATTCGTAATTTCTATGTGTCATTTTTTTTTATTAAGTGATTGTCTTTAAAAAAGGTCTCTAGGTATTTTTTTCTAGGGTCAACACTTTAGCTGCTATTTGCTAAAAACCGATTTTTTCTTTGAAAAATGCATTTTTTCTTTAGATTTTCTTTCATAAACTTTTTTCTGATGATAATTTTAAAAAATACTTCAAATGAAAGTTGTAGCGCAGCTTTTAAGCTTTCCAATGATATAATATAACATCCCATTTCCAGAATAGGGACGCAAGCAAATACCATTTAATATGCGGCCGCCATCGGCCGGGAGCCTAGTAAGCTGCTCTGCTCCCACTATTTTAGTTTAACTTCTATAAATTTATATAAAGTGGCATCTACCTATTACATTTTTAAATATGAAATTATTATTTTATTTTAATGTTTTGAACTTCTACCGAGTTTGGGTTGTGGGGAGGGGGTGTTTTGTTATTGTTGTTTTGTTATTCATTACTTGAAAATGTAAATAGAATGAAACTTGTAGAGGATTCCTTAAGCTTTTCGACAGTGCAAATAGGTCAGGATTCGGAGAATTTAAGAACAAAGCGTGCCGCCGACAGCTGGTCGCCTATCCGAACAGTTCCGCGAACGGCGCGAACCCAGCTCAACGAATCAGTTGTTCGGTGAATGTTCCAGTGTTAACATTGTTTGTATTTTTGTATTTTGCGTGGTTTACGTTGTGTAGTGCCAGTTTGGAGCCAATCTAATCTTTCTTCAAAAGGAGTCATTTTGAATGTGTCATGGTGAATGTTCCAGTGTTAACATTGTTTGTATTTTGCGTGGTTTGCGTTGTGTAGTGCCAGTTTGGAGCCAATCTTTTTTCAAAAGGAGTCATTTTCGCTTTGTATAATCTCAAGGTAACTGAAAAATTTATTTAACTATATTTCGATCGAAATATTATTATTATTCCTCTATTTTTAAATTCTAATTTATCAGCTTCTTCGTGTTGAATAATCGTAATCATCGTTAAAATGGATAATCCTGATTTCTTATGTATAATATGCAACGAAAATTTGGAAGAAGATACAGTAGTGGTCACAAAAGGTATAAAAACAATTAGCCGAAGCTAGTTTAACAAGAAGGGATGGGTTGCATGAAAGAATTGAAGGAAAAACAATTCGTGTACACAGAGTGTGCCGGAAAAACTATACGAGGCCGACAAGTATTACAGCCGCAATCACGTCATCAGAAAGACTTGATGAATCCATTCCCTCAACTTCAACACCTTTTCTGCGGAATATTGGCGAGAAGTTTGATTTTAAAACCAATTGCTTCATTTGTGGAAAAAGCGCAGTAATTGATTTAAAGTCTGCTGTGCATCGCAGGAAGGAAATTCGCCTTGTAGCAACAATAGAAATAAAAGAAAATTTACTTTAAAAACGTGATGAGCGAAATGATGAATGGGGGGAAAGAGTTAGAGCTCTTCTGTTAAGTGTAAGTGACCTTGTAGCACCTGAGGCACGTTACCATAAACAATGTCATGTTTCTTTTTCTAAGCCAACGTTAGGTGAACACACTGTAGGTAGACCGAGGACGGATGAAGACAACTTTTTATTGCTTTGTAAAACCATTGAACAAGGAGATGAATGCCAGTACACTGTTACAGAATTGCAAGAAATCATGACGGACATTTCGGGAAAACAAAACACATATTCTGATAAACATTTGAAATATCGGCTGAAAGAGCACTTTAAAGACCGCATTATAGTATCCAATGTTTCTGGTCGAAAAAATATTGTGTGTCTATCAGACTCTGCCCACAAAATAATGGACAATTGGTACAAAAACTGAGAGAGCGATCCGGAAACAGAAAAGCTTAGAATAGTTTTAGCTGCGGCTGATATCATCAAGGAGGATATTCAGAAGATGGCTTGCAACTATCGTACATATCCAGATACAAAAGACATTAGGTCCGGGGGCGAAAATTTAATCCCAAAAATATTAGACGCCTTTACACGGAAAGTCATTGCAAAGAAAAACCTATCAGAAAATGCAAACGTAAACAGAAAATGTGTAGTTATAAATCACGCCATAATATCAGCTGTGAGACCTAGATCCTTTATGTAACCCCTACACGTTGGATTAGCACTTACACTTCATCGTTTGTATGGGTCCAGACATTTAATCAACATGCTTTCTTCAGTGGGTGTGTGTGCGTCATATCACGAAGCAATAACATACAATAATGCACTGATAAGTGCGGGATCACCAAAAGTAAATGAAGGTGCCTTCATCCAACATGTGTTTGACAACGCTGATGTCAACATTCGAACATTGGGCGGCCTAAATACTTTTCACGCTATGGGTGGAATGCAATGTATTACGCCCGACACAAAAGTACAAACTGAAGAAAAGGTTGAAAGGCAATGTAGTGGAGCTTTTAACCCTGAAAGTATAAGGATAAGAGGGTACTCAAGGAAAACTGGACGTAAGGGATTGAGTAGTATTAATGTGAAAGATTACAATGAAATGAAAGCTAGCATGAATATTTCTGATTCCACAATAACTACCTTATTCCCTTTAAATTACATTTGGCTTTCTGGTACTAATGTACAACCAGGGTGGAACGGTTTTATGAACATAATTTATAGCAACAAAGAGAAATGTGATGGGACATATGTAATGGCTGTTCCTTTTATTAATTTGGACGCTTCTAACAATTCAACCATTTTCACTGCTTTATGTTTTGCTGCCGAAGAGAGCAGAAAACAAAATCAGTCATGCATTGTTACTTTTGACCAACTTTTGTTTTTGAAAGCATCCGAGATTGTAGCTTCTGCAGAAAGTGATAGCGAAATCGCTAAGATAGTATTAAGGCTAGGGGGGTTTCACCTCCTCATGTCGTTTATGGGTTCCGTGGGACACATAATGGAAGAAAGTGGACTTGAAAGCTTGTGGACTACAGTTTATGGCCAGAATACGGTTCAACATATGCTCAACGGTCATTCTTATACACGGTGTATCCGAGCGTACATGCTAAGCGCTTCAGCACTAGTAAACGTATTAAATGAACACGACAATCAGTTGAAAGACAGTATGTGTATCTTGGAGAGGTATCACACTCAGCTTACCAATCAAGAGATTAACCCAGAAGAAATAATAACAGAATCAGAAATAGTTAATGCTAGTAGTATGATGAACGATTCTATGAGAAACATACAAGAATCAAACAGAACTTCAAAACTTTGGATTAATTTACTAAAATGCATTGACATTATTTTTCAATTTATCTATGCAGAACGAACCGGAAATTGGGATATGCGCTTATCAACAACAATCAAAATGCTCCCCTACTTCCATTCTGCTGGACATTTACCTTATGCAAAATCGGCCCATTTGTATGTACAGCAAATGATGGAAATCAACTCTAAACTGACAGAGAGAGAGAGCTAGAGATGTTTACAACGAATGGATTGTTTACAGTGAGACGTAGTGGCAAATTTTGGTCGGGCACCTGCACAGATATGTGTATCGAGCAATGTCTCATGCGCCCGATGAAATCTGTTGGAGGTTTAACCCATGGTAGAGGCATAACCGAAAGCACACTTTCTAAATGGATACTTGGGCCCCCTATTTTTTAAAAGTGCATGAAGCAATAGAAGATTTCTTGGGAACTCCCATAACATTCAATGAACAACATGTTGAAATCAGGGATTCAAGAAAGAAGAGAGACCAGTTAGATATTCAAAAGTTTACTTCATGGCTTCAAGAACATAATCCGTTTAAAAAAGAATCTGGAGAACTTGTATCATTGTCATCTGGCTATATATCCGACGGGTCAGTAAATTGTGATCAGGCGTATGAAGTAGGCATCTCAGCGATGCAAAAAATGTGCGGGAAAAACGTCGGTGAGTTAAAATTACTCATGAAGGACAAAGTGCAGACTCAGGCCAAGCCGAGGAAGGTAAAAGTTCGATCAAAGGAAGTAGTAGTTAATCCCCATCAGCTCTTCAATAGACTTTTATGTATCTGCGATAACCCTTTGAAATTAAAAGAACATCTATCTTTCGAGTTGGCTTTGAGACCACCAGCCATATTCGATAACGTGTCACTTCGTAAAGGAACGAAATCTTCGTTGATGAAAATATTTGATAATGGCATACAGAGCCCCGTCGATATTCATGATGCGACATTTTTAATAGACGGAGGATTTTTAATCCATTATGTGAGCTGGCCAAATGGTTCCTCTTATGGAGGAATTGTAAATACATATTGTGACTATGTTCTATCCAACTATTGTCGTCTACTATACGAACTACTATCGTCTTCGATGGATACCCTGAGCATCCAACTACTAAAAATGAAGAGCAACGTAGAAGAGCTTCAAAGAAAAGTTCTTGTGACATAAATTTTGAAAAAAATACAGAATGTTCAACACCTAAGGAAAACTTCTTAGGAAATAAGAGAAACAAACAAAATTTGCTACGAGCAGTAGCTTTAGAAATGGAGAAAAGGAACATATCAACCTTGACTGCTGAAGATGACGCGGATGTAGATATAGTGAACATTGCTTTAGAAAAGCTCAAGGAGAGCTCTAAGGTAGTTGTTGTAGGATCAGACACAGATTTGTTAACTTTATTAGTGGCTCTCGCTCCAGAGAACAAGGAAATGTATTTTTGTAAACACAAAGGTGACAATAATCCGGATAAACAATATTATAACATTGACCTGTTGATCAAGCAGCACAGTGATATTAGAAAAATTCTTTTGTTTACACATGCAATGACGGGATGCGATACCACACCCTGCTTTTATGGTTTAGGAAAGATAAAAGCAGTTGAAATAGTTCAATCTTCGGCTGAAGCTCAGCAACAAGCTTCTGTATTTCTACTTGAAAATACAACGAAAGAACAGCTGCTAATTAATGGGGAAAGATTTGTACTTGAGCTATATGGACTGAATAGGTATATAAATTTGAATGAAGCTCGTTACTTCAAATTTATGAGCGTGAACTAAAAAGTCTAATCTACGAGCAAACTTCGATATAGCAAAATTACCACCAACAACTGAGGCATGTCAGCAACATGTATTAAGAGTATATTTGCAAGTACAGAAATGGTGAGGCAATAGTTTCCCAGCTACAGAATGGGGATGGAAGTTAGAGGTTAAGGTAGAAAATGATGGTGGAGGAGAGAAGAAAGTACTTCACCCTGTAACTTCTTTGAAGCCATTTGCACCGGATGATCTGTTACAAATAGTATCATGCTGCTGTAAATCTATTTGTGGGAGTTATTGTGGATGCAGAAAGTCAGGTTTGCTTTGTACAAATATGTGCGAGCACTGCAGTGGATATTCTTGGCACAATACCCCGATCATGGATGAAGATCAAGCCACAATTGATGATAACTAAAAATTTATATAATTTAAATATTAATCAATAAATTTCATAATTAAACAACAATTTAATAATTTAATCAATAAATATTATGTTCATTTGTAAATAAGAATAGTAATTGTTTTAGTAAAAAAAAAGGGGGGGTCCGTGATGCTGTGGACAGACACTGATTATTATTCCTAGAATTAGTAACAGTTTTCTAAACTCCACAGCTGCCGGTTATTGCAAGTCTGGGACACGGCGGGTCCATAGGTGTGGATAATGGAAAGATCTTCAATATTAAGGTCAGGAGTAAAAATCTCCCCCGAACCAAAACTTGCAAATACTTAAAATAACAAAGAAAACCAGTTTTTTTCGTAAATACTTCGTAAAATGTTAGTATGCTAATAAGATCTACAGTACCATTTTAAGTCATAATATGCTATCGGTTCTGATGTAAAAAACAAACTCACTCTGCTTGAATAACTAAGAGATAGCGAGTGATGCCGCAACAAGCGACCACGCATTATGGCTAGCATAGTGTCGGACGCGCACTAATACTTTGCTGTGTGTAAGTGTTTCCGACCCCCAAAATGTAAAGTTAGGTACATATTTTGAAAGGGGGAGAGCTGCGCTACAACTTTTATTCGACATATTTGGATATTATCACAAATAAAAGTGTTGTTTCCTAAAAACTACATAAAATATGAAATTTTACTCGAAAATTTTGCATATTTTAGAAAATTCTGGTGAAAGTATTACTTTTACGCAAAAAAGCCATAGATCATGTTTTTTAGAATAGACATATAGGAATAAAACGATACAAACCGCATCAATGTAAAATGAAAAACGGCAGAGTTATGACCAATAACAAAAAGACCCTCGAAATGGATGTTCAAGGGGGGCTAGCGGGGAAAGCACAAGGGGGAGGGGCGGGGACTTTTGAGGAAATACTCCTCTAATTAGGTCCTAACAACTGGCAAAAAATCAGCTTGTCTCTAATTTCTTCCGACACAAAACCTTCATTACCTGGGCGTCACGACTAACACTGAACAATATACACTGATATGCATCTTATTTCACTGTGACCAAATTTATTTATTACTAACATCACCTGGAGCGTTACATTTTTCGATGACGTTACACGTTTTGCATCACGCATTTTGTGGAAAACATTATCATGTTTTCTATATAACTATATACCAAATATTTACTATATAACAAATATATTTACTATATAACAAACATTATCATGTTAAAACGACAGAGACCGAAGATTTCTAGACTGTGGGGAATCGAAAGTGTGGAAAAAATATAGTGTTAACATCACCTGGAGCGTTACATTTTTCGATGACGTTACACATTTTGCATCACGCATTTTGTGGAATGACCCCCAGCCTAAAAACATTATCATGTTAAATAGAAGAATGAAAGAGAATATAGATGTGAACGTCTGTCAAATATGGCCAATGGCTAATTATATTGCAAAACCCAAGTATGTAAATGCGCAGATGCACTAGGTTCTTGCACCCAAATTCCTCTACCCTATTGGGGTTACAGCCCGATAAACCAATGACGCCAGCAAATATAATTAATTTACTAATCAGGTACGTACCATGAAGTTCCAATGTTGCCTCAGTACTTGCAATGAAATATCGCCAGTAGGAAGTACAACTTGTTTTCTTGTTTTCACTCTCTGTACTGACACTAAATTTTACTTACAGAATACATAAAACTTCAAAGCTCTACATTATGTTCTACAGTAAAGGTCTGTTACAATGAACCAAGTTTATCAATTAATTAAAAGTGATGAGCCGAGACGATTTTACAGCGGTGTTTCGTAAATCATACTGCTAATTTACGTAAACTCGCGTGCATATTTATCTGCGTAGAGACAAACCGTTGCACACATTTACTGAACTGCCTTATCTCTTCTGTCATTACTTTTTATGTAGGTCTTGTCTTTGTGCATGCTTTAATAAAAAATCCTGAGCGTAACGTGTTCCACTAAATGAACAGTTCAGTGCGACACGGACACGATCGATCATACGGTAAAACGTTCAGGAGCAGGGAAGATAATTCGGTTACCGAAACAATCGATTAATCGTATTACTCCAGTTTAGTTACAATTTTTAGAGATTTTGCGCTTTAGATACATGTTGAGTTAAAATATATATAACACCACAAAGTCACAATTTTTGTACACCAGAAAAGTGTCACAAAAGAATCTAAATGAATTTCAAATTAGAACGCTTGGTAACGTTAGTTCTATTTATGTTTATTTTCCCACTACTTATAAATACACTTCACACTAATTAGAAATAACAAAATCAAACAAATACAATAACTAAAGATAACAGAAGTTGCTTTACTAGTCAGTGCGTAATTTTATGTTGAGTAAGCGATATTTGCCGCCATTACACTACACGCACAATATTGAAGTTTTTATTTTCGAGAATAAAACGCAATTTGAACAGTAGGGTGATCCCTTCTTGTAGAATGATATAGAAAATCAGTTTTCGTTTTCTTAACTGAAATGAAAGTTATTGTATTACTGTAAACAAAAAAGATGAATCCATTTTGTCCTTCCAAGTGTCAACGAATATTCCTTGCTTCCGTGTGTGTGTGTGTGTGTGTGTGTGTGTATATATATATAAAACACTTACTTTACTTACTATAATAGTTGTATGTAATCAATTTACGTTTGGTTGATAATAGTTCATTCTACCGTTGATTTTGACTAATGCTGTATACAATGCAATCTCTCATAAACGTTTATAGTTTAATTTATTTTTAAAATTTTTTATTATTTAGAACTACGCGTCGTAATGCAGGGCTCGGTATCTGAACATGTCTCCATACACAGTCCTGTGCTCTGATCTCTCTTCAGTTTTATACAGTAGTCATCTACGGTTACTTTGATATTTCTTGTCTTATTTTTCCATTCGCCTTAGTTCTGCTAGGCTATAAATTTGCCAAGCTTTTGTAGCCTAAATATCTGTATATACAATTTGTTTTTTCATCTTTGCATATTTTATAATCCATTATATATCAATACTAACTTGGTTATAAATATGCTGTCTACCCGTACTAAATTCTGCCTTGAGCTACTTTGCATGCTACATTTCAGTAGCGTAGCCAAACCCCCTCCCCAATTGGATAGGTCACCAATAAGACTTCATAAGTAAAACCTACTAGCTCGCCAGCGGCCGTGATATACACATAGACTATGACTGACGAATCTCCTACTATCGCCATTTCTCCGCTCGTTTATCATCAATAACCTGCAACGCAGACAAATCCTGGTCTATAACACCTTCATGGAAATATCTTGGTTAATAACCCCCCCATGGAAAATCCTGGATACGCCAATATTTCTGTTACATGAATTGCCCTATGTTTGCCGCGCTCACACACACACACACACACGAATGCACATTCAGATTCAGTTGTATACGAGTATCTAATGAATCCTTTATTATTTTTTTAATCCAACTCTACACGTTGATACTCTTAGGGTATTTACCACAAATGTGATTAGTTTAGAAATTTACTTCATCTGGTTTTCTCTATATGAGGATTCAAGCAGTTTTTCAAAACGATTCCGTTTTAATCAAAACAGGACGACCCACTTACGTTCGCTTCTACAACATGAGACTTTGGTTTCGACATGGAACAACGGAACGTTCATTGCGCTTAATGAGCTGTATTGCGTTGGTGCTCACTGATGTACTATTGTATGTACGGTTGTTGTAGTCTTTCTAACTAATTAGTTTCGACTACCATAATTATAAATAATAGTAAATAAATATAAATAGTAATAGTAATAACAACAACAATAATAATGTTTTTTTATTTAAATATTGGAAAAGTGAAATTCGCCCACAAGACTAGTTGCGTTAGACTTTAATTAACCAAAACTACAATTCCTATCAATCTGGCAACAATCCACCCTGGAACCACTTTCCCACCACTAAGGTGACGACAATCGTAATTTGCCTGATAAGCATAGTAACTTTTCTTCTTTGTGAAAAGATTAAGGTTAGCTCATATATCTTGTTCATCGGTTGTTCTTCTAGCATGTCCTGTATTGATTTTGTATTCCTCTCTTTACTTGAGCCTCAGAGCATCGTCAACCTAAGCTGTTACCTTGCCCTATCGTTCCTTGATAACGTTATCAGAAGTAACGTGCCCTGTCTCAGTTTAGAGGCGTTCCCGTGTACAGTCAGCCTACGCCATACAGAAATGTGTGAAACGCATGCCGACAAAGTATGAAAACCGGAACTTCATTCACATAATAATAATTTTCTCCATTTATAATAATAATAATAATAACAATAAAAATAATAGCAGCAACAACAACAACACAATCATAACAATGACAATAATAGAACAACAAAAACTGATTATACGTTATAGAAAGTTTGAAGTGATGTAAATTATTAATCAGCTGTCAACGTGGAGGCCGGGCCGACTAATGTGCCAACTACGAATCTGACACGTTCGTTGTAATTGACAGTTGGGCTGCTACGGTTATTATATTTGCACGCTTTAACCGTCACACTCCGGTGGAAAAATTACTTCACAAGTTCTGTTGTGTTCACTGACATTTTTACTTGTATGACGTTATTCCACTTTGCTCTGCACAACGATAATAATGAAAAATAAAATACTCGATAATAATATTTCTTTTTTATTAAAAACCAAAATTTGTATTTGGCATTATATGAACAACAATCATTCTAGCCAGTCAGTAATACAATCTCATTACAAAATACAAAGCCAACAATTTTAGCACTTATTATCTCGTTCCATTTACATGACAAACTATATTCATTGTGCTCCAACTTGCGACTGACATCGGAATTAATGAAAATTACAAAGCATGTTTGATTTTATACAGTATCTGCGAACACGTTACAAGCACCCTTTTGGCGCATACGTTCTAGTTGAGTGTACAGTATATTCAATCGTGGCGACATGCTCCTATGTCGTTTTTAATTTGTTCTCAAGTTCTAATTTCTACATAGTCTATTTAAAGGTTTTATTTTTAATTGGTCAATTAACTGGTGCACTACGGTTTCTTAAAAAAAACTTCAAGTTATTTTGCAAAGCACTGTAAAGTTATGTTTACTTGAACTGATAAATGAAGAAGCCTCTCAAGCGAGTGACCTTTGTTATACTGAAAAGTGTTCATGGCGGAGAATGGCTCACTACGAATTAACGTATTGTTGTAATTAACTGTTATTAGTACAATTAGAGATTATAATGTTTCGAGATGGGTCGACAGTATTTTTCAACTGATGACTTTAGTTCTTTCAGTGCCACTTCTGAAGTGCAATTGTTTTGATGGCGGAATATAATACTGTTGTACAAGGGAGACAATAAAGAATGAACGCAACAGAACTTCTGAAAATCGGCTTGAAGGAGTGAGTAGCGAGGAAATTATCTAGAAAACTTCTAAAAATAAAGGGTAACGATTTGCTTTTCAAGATCCTTGCAATTTTTTTTTACTTTTCCATCGTGTGAATTTTGAACTGTAGTCTTATGCTGTTACAAATTATTAACTGGTTAAATCACTTTATAATTAGTAGCCTTAAGCCGGTACAAACAATGTTATGCGAGTAGAGTCAACGAACTATGCGGATATGAATGTTTTTATTTATTTTTTATAAACAATCTTTTTTTTGAAATCACAACATTGCACACGCGCGCGCGCGCGCGCACACACACACACACACACACACTGTATGCGTATACAGTAGTACACAGTACCACATAGTAGTACCACACGGTAGTACAGTACAGTAGTATACAGGAGTAGTAGTAGTAGTACTGTGTGTTGTTACACAGTAGTGTAGTTAACTACAGTTTTGTTGGTCAAAATTACCAATTATCGATGTATTTTAAAAATATGAGCAACTCTTACCTTAACTGGTAGCGAATTTATTTTATTACATGAAACTTTTTAAAAATAAAACATTAATTAACTTTCAACATTAAACAAAATACACAATAATAATCAATAACCCCTGTTAACAAAATACACATAATAAAACACAAATAATTAAAACTTACTATAACTTACAAATTAACAACAAAACATCTTAAATTACACTGATTAGCAAAAATAATAGATTTCTCTATATTAAAATTTTGCAGACAAGAATTGGGGCAGGTTAAGGAAAAAAGTAGAGCACACCTTGGAAGAAAACCAAGGTGGGAAGACAAATACATGCGTGTTTCGTGGACATGGAAAAGGCGTTCGATAGTATACGAAGGAAGGACGTATGAAACATATTGAAGAGGAAGGGAGTAGAACAACAGCTTATTGAGGGCATAAAAAGCCTATACGAAAACACCATCAATTACGTAAGGGTAAGAAACGAGGCATCAAAAACTTTCACCAGCAAAATAGGTTTAAGGCAGGGGTGTATTTTAAGCCCCCTGTTATTCAACCTGGTGTTGGATGATGTTGTCAAAAAATGTAAAATGTATGAGTAAATATAGAATAGGATACTGGAATATGAAGATAATAACAATAACAGAATTATGCTACGCAGACGATTTAATAATTATAGGAGAAACAGAAAAACAGTTACAGAATAACATAAAGGTATTTAATGAAGAACTTAGAAAGAAAAACATGAAGATTAATATACAGAAGACTAAAACTATGGTAATAGGAAATTCAGAAGAGAAACACAGTATAGATCTTGATGGAACATATCTAGAACAAGTAAAAAGTTATAAATATCTGGAAGTAGTGATTAACAGCAAAGGGAATTTAGAGGAAGAAATAAATGAAAGAGTACCGAAAACAGGAAGATTATTCAATAGTATTAAATCAAGTTTCCTGGGTAAAAAAGAAATACCCACTAGGATAAAAACAGAAATAGTCAGAAAAATCATGAAGCCAGTATTAACGTACGGAAGCGAAACATGGACAACAAATGAGAGAATAAAAAGTAAGCTGACTAGTACCGAAACGAGGTTTCTTCGAAAAATAGAAGGGAAGACAAAAAAACATAGAATTCGAAATGAAATATTTAGGAAAAAGTTAGATATTGTTCCTGTAGCAATAACAGTAGAACAAGCACAACTTAGATGGCTGAGACATGTAATGAGGATGGGCGAGGAAAGACTGGTAAAGCAAGTGTTTGAATCCAGAGGAACAGGTAAAAGAAAGAGAGGACGACCGAGAAAGCTCTGGATGGATCAAGCCCGCACAGCTGCAGAAAGAAGAGGAGTAAAATGGGAGAAAATAAAGGAGCTCGCAGGAGATAGAAAGAAATGGAGGGATATGTGGAAAAAGACGACCTCAGAGGACTCAACTCCAACATAGCTTTACACCGAAAGGTAGAAATTATTTCTACCTTATTATTAGTTTTTCTACCTTTCGGTGTAAAGCTAAGGATTAAGTAAGTAAGTAAGTAAGTAAGAATTGGGACACTTAGCTTTCTTCTCTATAACTGACACCATTCTGTTTGGCTCAGTAGGCTGAAAAATTATGACTGTGTTTCAAAAGTGAATAGTGTCTTAATTACTTTTGTGTAACACCGAGTGTTACGTTCTGATTTTAAATAATTTAGTGAAAACGTCTTGTGTTTTAGGTTATTTCACAACCGGAGAGTCTTATGTTGATTTTAAAATTAGATAAATGTTACCTTATCAGTAGTTTTACTACAATTAGTAGTAGTAGTAGTAGTAGTAGTAGTAGTAGTAGTTCTATTACTATTTCTTCAATCTTGAAACTCGTCGATTGTTCATGTTATAGTAAACTTTATTTACGAATACGTAATTATAATATCGTTTACTTTTACCTCGTTCTTTTATCGCTTTCTTTTATAAATCTTTCTGTTAATTTTGTCTTCTTCAGTGATTTTCTTTGAAAATTTGTAGACTTTTTCCAAAAACTTGTTCTTTCTTCGGAGTCTAAAATGAAAATGACACTAACTTTTATCCCCCCCTCCCAGAAATAAGCATTGTTAGATAACGAGTTTTTTTCTTACTTTTTACATAGAAAAGATCTTTTACACATTATGTTTACTACATAAAATATTTAAAAATTAATTATCTTGCTCATTTATAGTATCGGACACACTGATATATTTTTAATTCCACATCTCACATTACACAAAATTACATATTTTTAGAGTTTTCAATTAATACAAAACAATTTTCACTGTAGGCCTATTGTCACATATACGTGTATAACAAATTAGTTTCATGATCTTTTGTCTCTGTTGGTTTACAAATATAGAATGCACCATAACATAACTTTACATTTCAATTTTCTTTACTTTATTTGCCGTTGATTAATTATATTATTTTTTACACTTTTTTCTCATTTTCCAGTGTTCATATTTTTAATCACAGAAAATATATTTACACATAAACTTTTCACAACAAATTCATTGTAGGCCTACCCTATTGCTGTTATTACTTCCAACCATTAATACAATTCCAACATGGCCTGTCTTTATGTACTGCTATCAGCTGTAAGAGTACACATATTTTTGGTTTTAACACTGATAGAATAGTTACATTAGTTATGTGTGTGACACTTGAACAAAACCGAAGGTTGATGCGGGTCGATCAGCGTAATCGCATCTATAACACTAATCCTCTCATGGAGCGTTCTCATATTTGGAGAGATTTTGTAATAAACCTCTCTAATTTCTTTTATTACTTTTGATTTTTTGTAATTGTGCGGTAAAGACCTGAGACTAATCAAAGATCTATGTTCACAGTGCACATTTGTCAATATCTTATAGACTTAACTCTGAAATATTGCTTGCTGAAATTCGACAAACATGTTATAGCTGCCTGTGCTGCCTTGCGTGTGGCTTCCTTCAGAGAAGATAAAAACATTCCATTTCTTATGAATGTTTTATCTAAACTGAATAAGCTGTTAAATTTACTTTGTATGAAGTAGAATCAAATGGTGGTGACTTTCTTTGTCCGTATATGTGGTAGAGTATTTCTGAAAAATTATTTTAAACATTTTGAGTAAACATTTGAAGTTAACTCTATTTCTTCTCTGGGATTTCTACTGTCGTACACTGTTCAGTTTGAACGACATTCTGCAAAATATCCACCTGGTAAATTACACTTCTGTTCAAGTATTTTTTTCTCTTATGGTAGGCTACAGGGCAATTTTTTCTAGCAATAAACTAAGCTAATAGTTGACAAAATTTCTGTTGTTGTTAAGATAATAATTTAAAATTATTATTACACAAGGTGTAATGAGGACATTTTAGAATTCTGCCTTAAGAAAATATGCCCTTCACTTTTGGTATGAGCAGAAAATATCCGGTTATGACTATAATAGTGCAAGCTCGTTACCTGGAGGGAATGGTTTTTAGCCTACATCACTAATTGTTGCATTTATAAAATACAGTCCTAAATACTTAATGTACTGGAATTACAAGCATAATTATCACTGTTACACACCACTATGTAAAAATTATTCCGATTAGCGCTTTCAAGCTTCACAGCTCATCGTCAGATCGGAAATGAAACAAATAACCTGAAAACAAACCCTTCACCCCCACCCCACCCCACCCTGCTAACACACAACCAGCTATAATTCAATGTCCCTGTCCCACCATCTGGACAGTTACATATTTTTTTTTAGCAAATTCCTTGTGTTTCAGTGTTGTGTGTGCGTGCGTGTGTGTGTGTGTGTGCCCGCATTCCTTTTAAGCCTAGTCTTTCTCATCCATACATGTGGGCCAGTCACACACCCTTATTTTAAAAACATCTAATTAGTCCTATGCAATTTAATTCTTAATCTTATCTATCTGTCCTCTATCATTTAGTTCTTAATTATGTTATAAAATATTTCGTCATTATCGAATTTAATTTTAGTATTAATTAAATTGTCTAACCCTTTTTCTCTTTCTTTCAATATTTCTAACTCCTCCCTAAGCTTCCTTTCAACTGTGTTACTTACTACTTTTACAATTTCGTAGTCTTCCAAAGGATTAACAAACTTATGGTTGTCTTCTATGAATTGTCTTGCATATAACGAATTCGTTGTTCTATTACCTTCTCCACATTTGTGGTCAGACAACCTGCATACGAATTTTCGTCCTGTCTCACCTAGGTACACTTTGTTGCAGTCTTTACATTTTAATTTATAAATTCCGCTTTTCTGTAAAACTGGGATTTTTTTCTATATTTTTATTCCTTATCTTATCAAATACCGTTTCACATTTTTTAATAGCTATATCTACTCCGTATTTATTAAAACATTTTATAATTTTTCTAGTATGTGAACCTATGTATGTCAATGACCCTGCATAATTCTTTTGTTCTGGTTCTATTTTAGCTTTTTGTATGTTAACACTTTTCATAACTTTATCCACTATGTTGGTGTTATAGTTATTATTCCTTACAATTCCCTTTATCGTTTTTAACTCCATATCTTTTGATTCGGTCTCTTTTAAACACTTCTGAGCTCTGTAACAAAATGAATTGATTGCCGCCATTTTATATCTATAAGGGTGGTAAGACTCTCTTGGTATAATTATATCCGAATACGATTCTTTCCTAAATATCCCAAACTGTAGTTTCTCATTATCTTTAATTTCTACGTTTAAATCTAAGTAATTTATTTTCTTACCTCCTATCTCTTCTTTAAATTGTAAGTTTTTATCCTTATTATTTACCTTATTTATAAACTCATGCACTTCTTCTATGCTTCCTTCCCAAATTACTAATACATCGTCAACGTATCTAGTCCATAATTTTATATTGTCTTTATACTTAGTGGGACCTATTAATTGCTTTTCAAAATCATTCATGTATATTTCTGCAAGAATAGGGGATAATGAAGACCCCATAGGTAATCCTTTTTTCTGTATATAAAACTTGTTATTAAACCTAAAATAGTTCTGATTTACACATTCTTTAATTACGTTAATCAATTGCTTTTTATACCTGTATTCTCCCACTAAATTGCATAGGACTAATTAGATGTTTTTAAAATAAGGGTGTGTGACTGGCCCACATGTGTGGATGAGAAAGTCTAGGTTTAAAAGGAATGCACACACACACACACACACACACAACACTGAAACACAAGGAATTTGCTAATATATATATATATATATATATATGTAACTGTCCAGATGGTGGGACAGGGCTGAGGGTGGGGAAGGGACATTGAATTATAGCTTGTTGTGTGTGAGCAGGGTGGGGTGGGGTGGGGGTGAAGGGTTTGTTTTCAGGTTATTTGTTTCATTTCCGATCTGACGATGAGCTGTGAAGCTTGAAAGCGCTAATCGGAATAATTTTTATATAGTGGTGTGCAACAGTGATAATTCTGCTTGTGATTTTAACCACTAACACAACTTTCTTCATTAAAAGTACTGGAATTAGTGTTAATTTAAAAACGTACATAAAAATGACATTACACAATATGAGGATAACAACGAATAAAACTGGAAAACATTTTTGACCTTGAAACAGTATTTTTACCTCTGTGCAAGATTATAAAAATTTTTCACATTAAATTAATTCCTTTCATTATTAAATAGACATTATCTGTAGGCTTACATGGGCGAGTTCTAGTACTCATTAAATGCGATTTAACTGACATGTACGAGTGTGTGCGTGTAATTTAAATTTAAATGTGACTGAAATGTAATAAATATTTATAATTTGAAATGATCAGCCTAAATCAGTAAGTGAATGCAAGTATTGGTAGCCACGCGCATTATTATTTGTACTTGCTTCTATTTATTTGTTTCTTGAAAAGTATGAGGGATATCGAAAAATTATCGAACAATATTTTATTATATAAAAAAGTTACGTACATATCTAAACTTTCCCACATAAATTAATTCACATAATCACTATACAGTAGAGGCACTTATTATGGAATTGCACCAGCTTTTGTAGTTCTTCCTTGCAAGCGCTGTCGCCAAGGAACGTAGCCAAGTGAGATCCACATTGGCTTCACAGTGCTCAGTAGCCAGCCAAACATTCATCTTGTCCTTCGTCCGGGTCCAGTTTGGCGATGTACGTATTTCAATTATACTGCGCACGCGTACGATCGACCGCTATTCCTGCCTGTGAACTTCCCTGACGTGCGATCCTGTGTCCCGTGATGGCGGGTAGCCGGGAAATGTAACCGACACATTGATGACCCACATCCACCTTTGGTCCGATGGTGATAGTCGAAACAATCGCCGTACACACTGGTCTATTCGCGATACGGTCCTGGCAGTGGCCGGACGGTTTCGACCCAGAGTCTCGAGATCTAACACCGTCCAGCAGCTGGGGATGCAGTCTCGAACGTACGCAGCAGAGGCGGCACGTTTCAAAAAAGCTACCGCGCGTTACATCTGAGGGGGGGAGGCAATGACAGGCTTCATGTTTCATGAGTCACTACTCGAAACAAAATGGACAACGGATTTGCGTGTATCTGTGTTAAAGATGCTGGTCGTAACTGCGATGTGCTACAGTTTGACAACTATACTCGGGAATACATAATATGGGAGTTTATAAACTCGGGAGTTTATATTATAAAGACGAGAGCTGCCAGCTACGCAGAGGCAAGAGCATAGTATCACGTGATGTATCAGCCAATAAGAGCCAGTCAATCGTTTCGGTTACTGGCTGTCGCAGTGTTACACTCTGTCTCTCTCTGCTCAATGCGCTTTCACTTTTCGCCTTTGTATATGCTCCTGAGTATAGTATGTGTATATCATACGTTGGAAGGTTAATTTTTGGATATCCTTCGTATATACATTACTTTATGTCAGGAATGATTGTGTCTAGTTGCTTAAATAAATACTTTTTCCATATCATGTGTGAAAAGAAGATTTCAACCACGGAATTATATGCATGCGATGTAAAATTTAGAGTAAAGTATTTAAAAATTTGTTTTTAAGTGAAAAAATTGACTTTGGCTAGTTTTTATTTGTTTGAATTAGTCTAATTTCAAACATAGCGTTTCTTTTTTTTATTAAATGAATAAAATAGTAACAATCTATTACTTAAAGATCATACAAAGAAAAATAATTGTCTGTGATCGTTAATTATGTTTTTGACAGATACTCGTATTGATTTGTAATTCCGATGGAATCGTTGCAGAAGGCGTGGGTGACTGCTTGTTGTAAACAGCCATTACGGGAACAGTAATTGTGTTGTTCCTGAGGTCATTGCTTCTTTAAGGTCACAAAACAATTGTAAATTATTGCTACATTTTTTGTATTTTTTAAGAATAATAAAACTTCATGGTTGACTTTTCCTCTGTCATTCAACGTTAAAATTGCCGTTCACCAAACTTACGGTAGAAAAACGAACTAACAAAGCTTACTAATAAAATGTTATGTAATGAGTTCGAAGCACATTGGGTGGAGCAGTAATGAATGATGTAAACTCTTTCGGTACGTTCACAGTCAAAATGGAAGAATCTTTGCGGAAAATCCTACCACAATGAAACATATTTAATATTTAAAAAATAAGCCTTTCATACATGTAAAAATTACAGTTTAAATTTATAATGTACAGTATTAACATTACGGAACAAGAAAAAAACGAATATTTATATAATTTAAGTATTGCGATGCAGACTTCATTAGTTGTGATACATGGTGTTTTGATTTACCAAGTAACTGCGGAACATCTGAGAATCGTCGCAGTTGACCATTGTCTCATTTGCGCCAGTTTTGGGGTTCACTGACTGTGAACTAATCCAAGTATCTTCAAATCACTTTTCACTATTTAGAGTATGCATTAATTACTTCAGTTAACTTCCAACAATTAAATTAGGGTTAAGAATTGTATACATAATTAAATGAATGTTTATTATAATTATACAACATACATAATTAAATAATTACACAAACAAACGTAATTATTTAATAATTATAACTAATGAATATTATAAACAATTCTTTCACAAGTCTGATTAGAAATAACTATACAGTTGATATAATAATAGCAAAAGTCGTGTGCGCGTATTATACACATCCGTAGATACGTTCGTCTGTTGAATTACCCATAAGTTTACGTTAATACAAATACTAGCGCATATGTGATATTCTAACGTTGTATACTGTGTAAATAGAATAATTCTATATTGTGTACATACATATATTGAGTGTAAGGGGAAGGAGAGGTGTGTGTGAATGTAGAACCATATACCTACAAGCTACATGAAGTTATCTAATAGCAAGACCGACGCTAATATTGATCTAGGACAGGGGTTTCAGTTTCTTATATTTGTAATCACTTAAATACAACGTAACTTGTTTGAGGATCGACTGTTGAAACCCCGTAATGTTAAATTCGTACTGCATTTAATTCACCAGATTACACGGTTTGGCATGGTAAGGTGACAACAGTGTAGTCGGATGCCCGAACAGTGATAGGGAAAAGTCTGGAGTTGACGACTACGCATATAAAATTGATGTAGCCTACTTTGTGCTCATGAGTCAACTACTGCTAGATTCGAGCAGTGAGCGTGTATTGTTCCCATTATAGGCTGAATGTTCAGATAAACTAATGTTTGCAGGTTAACTAGTAGTTAGTCGGAGAGACAGCTCCCACCTTGTGTGTAATGAACTGTAGACCTATGTCATTAATGAAAGCTGCAAAAAAACTTTTATCTATTGTATATTAAGAACTATCTATAACCTTTTATTATATATGTTTATGTATCTACAAACATCGCATAAATGTATTACAACTCGTACAAAACCAAACGCAGATCAAGTCACAATTTGAAGGTTGAATACCCCTGGTCTAGGATAACAAATAACGGTGACTTAAAATAATAACACATTTACAAATGCTACATTGTCTTTGTTGTGCTATTATTTCACAGCAGTAAGTAATTTCAGCAATATCTCTTCAACAGTGCTGTTAAATCACACAGAATTATTTACATATTTTTCTTAGTACGTCAGTTTTTGTTATACTAAATTACAACAAACCATGACAGAAACCTGTCTTAATTTAATAAGTACTGAAAGCCAGGTATGCACAAGGTGTGTAGCTTAAAAACAGCAGAACATTATCTTTGTACGGAAATTGACATTAAAGGTTGTCAGGAATTCTGTACGTTTCTTCTTAAACCGTGAACGATAAACGTACAAAATTTTAATATAATGTACTGTAATTCATAAAGGTACTTATTTAAAGCAGCCACCCGAATACACACTAATAACAAGTTATAACGCGACCAAAAAATATCTACATAGCAAAATTCGTAGGTGCGTGTATGTTTTGTGCACACGGCGCTCACGATCACACCGACTGCGGCGCAGTAAGTTACAGTATATTCCGTATTAATTAAAAGTGGACGTTGAGTGGTCGAACTGGGAGGGCAACAACTGTCGTAAATGGGAGTGCTTGGAACGATGTGGACATATTCAAGGTCACGTACAACACTGTTCTGCCGGTATTCTATATTTGAGTTGTTTTCGTTAATGAATGACGAGCAAAAGAATACAAGGGAATCTGATGTAATACTTATTAACCTCAAATTTAAAAGCAGAGTGAAACGGAAGAAACATCACGATGTATTATTGCTAAAGTTATAAATATAATGTATAATAATATAAAATATAAAATAGATATGAAATTAAATATAAAAGATATCGTTTTCAATTAACAATGGAGTGGCGTATCTAGAATCTGGCCTGGGGAGGGGTCGTGGTCGAGTCGGCTTCATACAGAAGAAAAATCAGGGCTGTATGCAAAAAATTATTTGATTTTGTTTGAATTTGCGGCTCTTATCGTTTGCCATAGAAAATACCCTTTTAAAACATAAAACGTTGCAGGTAAACTACCCCTTTCCCTTAACCGATCTTCATAAAAAAACAATAGGTCTTGAGAACTCTACAATTCAGGGCTGTATGCAAAAAATTATTTGATTCTGTTTGAATTTGCGGCTTTTATCGTTTGCCATAGAAAATACCCTTGTTAAAACATAAAACGTTGCAGGTAAACTACCCCTTTCCCTTAACCGATCTTCACCAAAAACAATAGGTCTTGAGAACTCTATAATTCAGGGCTGTATGCGAAACATTATTTGATTCTGTTAGAATTTGCGGCTATCGTTTGCCATAGAAAAAAATTACCCTTGATAAAAAAAACAGTTGGAGGTAAACTACCCCTTTAGTTAAGCTTAATCAACAGTACTATCTTTAAAATGGCTGAAAAACATGTAATGAATAACGTCCTGAAATCAATCCCATTAAAGTAAACACAATAAAAATACGCTTGCAACAAAATTGAAACATTGTTTGCAAAATACTTATTGACTGAAATGATTTTCCTGTATTTCATATTTCAAACTTAAATGATGCTGAGTAAAATGTTCTAAGATTTGTATTTAAAATCATTTTAGAAATGAAATATTTACATAGAAACTACTTCTTTCTACTTCTTTCTTCGGCCTTAACGACAGTACTGGGGTCACTAACGTATACCACCTCACGTTAGGGCACTCGATTCCCACTGATGATGGCAGTCGATGGTACTGCCGAAACTCTGGTTTTGCAGAAAACCTTGGACAACGGCCAAACAGCCCGGGAAGGAATTTTAACAACAAGCTACTTCTTCGTTGCCGATAACGTAGTACACATATAAAAAATGATTCCCTCCCCTCCAACTAACATTTTCATTTATAGAAAATTATCCTCTCCCCCTTCAACTACCCTTTCCATTTATAGATATTTCTTCTACCTTCCTACAGTGGATTATTATGACGTTCTTTTCAGGATACTTTATTTATCAAAATTAAGTACTTTACTCTTGTTAAAACATAAATCGTTGCAGGTAAACTACCCCATCTCCTCAACCGATCTTCACCAAAATAAATAGACCTTGAATGTTCTACAACTCAGGAACACATGCAAAAAAATATTTGATTCTGTTTGAATTTGCGGCAGTTATCGTTCGCCATAGAATAAATTCTATAAACACACACACACACACACACACACACACACACACACACACACACACACACACACACACACACACACACACACACACACACACACACACACACACACACACACACACACACACTTTTCGGAAAATGACTTTTCTTCATGTTTTGAGGGTAGTACAATCAGAATCAGCCCTTATCTCGAACACGATTTTTTTTGCCCCTTAAGGAAACTTCCATTTCCTTAAGGAACACGGAAGTAAATATCGGTATGGAGAACCATACATGACTTCCATATTCTAAGATTTATATTTAAAATCATTTTCACCCAAACAGCCAGGCTGTGTCTTACCTGCCTTTTTATTGCTGTATTAAATGAAAAATATTATATTACATTAAAATGAAAAAATTATAATTTTATTGCCTGGCAACAAAATTATTTTATTTTTAACAATTACCATTGTTTCAAAAAGTTTAAATAAATTTTCAAGTACTTTACTCTTGTTAAAACGTAAAAGGTTGCAGGTAAACTACCCCTTCCCCTTAACCGATCTTCACCAAAATCGAAAGTCATTGAGACCTCTACAATTCAGGGACGAATGCAAAAAATTATTTGATTCTGTTTGAATTTGCGGCTGTTATCGTTTGCCATAGAAAATACGCTTGATAAAAAAACGTTGCAGGTAAACTACCCCTTCCTCTTAACCGATCTTCACCAAAAACAATAGGTCTTGAGAACTCTACAAATCAGGGCTGTATGCAAAACATTATTATTTGATTCTGTTTGAATTTGCGGCTGTTATCGTTTGCCATAGAAAATACCCTTGTTAAAAAAACGTTGCAGGTAAACTACCCCTTTCCCTCAACCGATCTTCACCAAAAACAATAGGTCTTGAGAACTCTACAATTTAGGGCTGTATGCAAATAATCTTTTGATTCTGTTTGAATTTGCGGCTGTTATCGTTTGCCATAGAAAATACCCTTGTTAAAAAAACGTTGCAGGTAAACTACCCCTTTCCCTCAACCGAACTTCACCAAAAACAATAGGTCTTGAGAACTGTACAATTTAGGGCTGCATGCAAATAATCTTTTGATTCTGTTTGAATTTGCGGCTGTTATCGTTTGCCATAGGAAATACCCTTGTTAAAACATAAAACGTTACAGGTAAACTACCTATTTCCGTCAACCGATCTTCACCAAAATCAACAGATCTTGAGACCTCTACAATTCAGGGCTGTATGCGAAACATTATTTGATTCTGTTTGAATTTGCGGCTGTTATCGTTTGCCAAACAAACAAAATTACCCTTGCTAAAAAAAAACCGTTGCAGGTAAACTACCCCTTTTCCTCAACCGATCTTCACCAAAAACAATAGGTCGCGAGTACTCTGCAAATCAGGGCTGCATGCAAAAAATTGTTTGATTCTGTTTGAATTTGCGGCAGTTATCGTTTGCCATAGAAAAAAAATCTATAGACAGACAGACACACAGACAGACAGACAGACAGACACACAGACACTTTTCGGAAAACGACTTTTTTTCATGTTTTGAGTGTAGTAGAATCAGAATCTGCAATAATCTCGAACACGATTTTTTTTGCCATCACCATACTTCCATTCCTTAAGGAATATGGAAGTAAATATCGGTATGGAGAACCATACATGACTTCCATATTCTAAGATTTATATTTAAAATCATTTTCAGCCAAACAGCCAGGCTGTGTCTTACCTGCCTTTTTATTGCTGTATTAAATGAAAAATATTATATTACATTAAAATGAAAAAATTATAATTTTATTGCCTGGCAACAAAATTATTTTATTTTTAACAATTACCATTGTTTCAAAAAGTTTAAATAAGTTTTCAAGTACCCCGCTGGGGTACCCCGCTGGGGGCTGGGGCAAGGGGTAGTTTACCAGCAACGTTTTTTATCATGCGTATTTTCTATGGCAAACGACAACTGCCGCAAATTCAAACAGAATCAAATAATTTTTTGCATACAGCCCTGATTTGTAGAGTACTCGCGACCTATTGTTTTTGGTGAAGATCGGTTGAGGGAAAGGGGTAGTTTACCTGCAACATTTATGTTTTAACAAGGGTAATTTTTTCTATGACGAAACATAACTGCCGTAAATTCAAACAGAATCAACTACTTTTTTGCATACCTTTTTGAATTATACAGAACTCAAGGTCTGTTGATTTTGTTGAAGATCAGTTAAGGGAAAGGGGTAGTTTACCTGCAACGTTTTATGTTTTAACAAGGGTAATTTTTTCTATCACGAACGATAACTGCCGTAAATTCAAAGAGAATCAAATAATTGTTTTACACGTCGTCCTGAATTGTAGAGGACTGAAGGCCTGTTGATTTTGGTGAAGATCGGTTAAGAGAAAGGGGTAGTTTACCTGCAACGTTTTATGTTTTAACAAGAGTGAAGTACTTAATTTTGATAAATAAAGTATCCTGATAAGAAACTCATAATAATCCACTGTAGAAACGTAGATGAAATATCTATAAATTAAGAGGTTAGGTGAACGGGGTGGGGGTAATTTTCTATTAATGAAAATTATAGTTGAAGAGGGAGGGGAGAATTTGTTATATGTGTACTACGTTATCGGCAACGAAGAAGTAGTTAAAATTCCTTCCCGGGCTGTTTAGCCGTAGTCCAATGTTTTCTGCAAAACCAGACGTTTCGGCAGTGCCATCGACTGCCATCATCAGTGAAAATCGAGTGAGAAAACGTGAGGTGGTATACGTTAGTGACCACAGTACTGTGGTTAAGGCTGAACCAATAAGTAGAAAGAAGTAGTTTCTATGGAAATATTTCATTTCGAATATGATTTTAAATATAAATCTTAGAACATGGAAGTCATGTATGGTTCTCCATACCGCGATATTTCACTTACCGTCATGGGTGTAGAATTGCGAAAACTTTGACGGAAGATAAAAACTTGACCTACAGACAACGCGCTCTCTCTCTCTCTCTCTCTCTCTCTCTCTCTCTCTCTCTCTCTCTCTCTCTCTCTCTCTCTCTCTCTCTCTCTCTCTCTCTCTCTCTCTCTCTCTCTCTCTCACACACACACACACACACACACACACACACACACACAAATATATACATATGCTTAATGGTGAATTTCGGTTAGAATTTTTCAAAAATACTCATATAATTTTGTTATCATATACTCACACATCATAATTTTGTTTTTGATAAAATAAAGCTTATCAAAAAATTTTGTATTATAATTATTTATTCTTAAACAATTAATTTTTATACAGGTCCATTTCTGAATTCGTAAAAAAATTATTACAGTAAAATTATAAAAAACAAGAACATGAAAATCTTTACTTGTATAAAGCATTTATTTCGTTACAGGAAATAATTGTGTTAACAAAAGAAGTGGCTGCTTGAACTTCTCTGCTAAATTCCCCGAATTTATTAATCTTTTTCTACTACGTGTGTTAAACTTCTATGCAAACGTCTAGTGTGTTTGGGTGTTACGTTCGTCAGTTTTGCTCCCCAGTATCACTAAAACGGGTGGACCAGTAGAACATAAAGATAAAAGGCTTACAACATTGTTTGGGGCGCCTTCAATTATTGGAGGGGGCACGGCCCCTGCTGCCCCCCCCCGACCTCTACGCCCATACTTACCGTGTATATAGGCAAATTCATATTTTTTGAGTACAGAGGAATGCCGTATAGGTCAACAAGAATAATATAATTCGTGTCCAGAGCAATACCGTATAAGAGTATAGCATTTACTTTACACTATGCAAAGATAGGACTAACTAATAATAAAGCAATGTTCAAAAGAGGAAAAAAAATAATAATTCTGAGATGGGCGATTAGCTGACATACTGGATAACGCAGGTAATAAAATATAATTTGCACCTTCTGTGTGGTACAGTTGCAACGATTGAACAAAAGGAACAAGTTAAGAATCTGTAACGAACATTCAAAATATAGTGAATATTCAAAAATGTATAGGCCTACTTTGAAAACTTTACATACATTCAAGCTGAACTTACAATGTAAATTATAAAACCTAACGTGGTAGAACAACATTAAGTCTAATACATAATAAGGATTTAATGCGCACGTAAGGTTCACGCCTATCAAAACCGAAAATTGCTTTGTGGTAGCGACAACGAGGAGAAACAAGTGTTAGATGCTTCGTTACTAGGCCTAGCGGCCTACAAGATTGTACGATTCGCATAACTCACATTGACAGCTCACTTTAATGTATATTTTCAATTGTAATTAAATGAGAGAAATTATTGTTTTTTAAATTGTTGAAATATTAGTTACAAGGTTTTTTGGAAAGTAAATATAAAAACCTTAACATATTTTTTAAACATTAATTTACGTATATCTTAAAACTCTCTCTCTCTCTCTCTCTCTCTCTCTCTCTTAAACACGTATATTTCTTTTCTGATATCATAATTTCCATTGTCCAAAGCACTTACTGAGCCTTGGAACCTGCTTTTGTTTCCTCAAGTTATAGAAATCTGCTGAAAGTCCTTGGACCACGTTATCTTCCACTCTGTCATCTCATCAACGTCGTCATCGAAATTCAGTACAACTAGATGTTTCACCAGCTGAAGAACTACAGCCTACTTCATTCAGAAGTCACATGACTCAACAGTGAATATAACCGTTGCGTATATAGGTTTTTCGTTCATATGTATGCGCGATTTGAAAATTTATTCATCCAAGAATTAAAGTTACAGGCCTATAATTTTTAAACTTTTATAATGTTACAATCGTTATTCTCCATCATGCCACAAATTTCTTAATTAACTTGGACATAAACAAAACTGTAAAAATCTAAAAGCAATAAATTTTACATTTTAACATTTTATTTAAATGTAAATTATAGGCCTAACTCGTATTTCCATTGTTAATCGATATGCATAGATCGTTTTAACTTCGATTTGTAGTTGAATATGTTAGTAAGGCGAAGGAATGCTTAATTTTAATTTATATTCTTCACACATCGAAAAGAAATTGTATGTAACGGTTGGTTAGGTTTTTCGAATTACAACATGTAAAAGTTGGTCTGTAAGAAACTTTTTTAGTGTAAGAGATATGGATTTAATGTAAGCAATAAAATTACCAGAATCGACTTTATTTTATTTTATTTAGTTTATAAATCTCTAGCTTCACAGGTTTTGAAAAAAAAATGTTCGTATCCAGCGTTAAGCACATGGCGCCACAAGCGTACGAATGCAACATGGTACAGTTCATGTAAGGTACCTTTTAATAACTACTGTATTATTTTTTATGATAGTTATGTTATAATTTACAACAAATGCATTACATTGTGTTATAGTCGTTTACATTGACACTAAGACTAATACGAGAGCTGTGACGTGTAATGCAAGTACTATAGTTGCTTATTATATAGGTCTATTAACTATAGCGCGAAGTGCTTAAAGGACTCTTAACTTCACAGTTGCTTTTTTTTCTTTATTTACCATGACTTCGTGTAATTTTAGGCCTAGTTTTAGCTTCTGTATAGGAAGATGGCTATAAAATTGATTTTATAATAGTTATCGGATTATTAATAATAAATACTCCTTTTTTGAAACGTAGCCTACAGTAAGTTTGACCTACTTTTAGTTATTTCTACATAACGTTTCAGCAAGCGCCTATCAAAATCTCTACTTAAGTAATCTGTATTCGTTAACATATAGATGTTAAGTAAATTTTGTTATAAATGATAGCTGTTATTAACAGAAATATCCTATAAATACTTAAAACTTCCGGGCTGAAAGGCCGTGGTCGAAGGCTTGAGCTTGTGTAGCTAGACGTTTCGGCCACACCACCGGTGGCCATCTTCAGTAGCAAAAAGTGTTCGAAATAGATGGTACGCCGAACACGTCTCCCAATGAACTGGGAACAAGCAACAGTGAGGTATTACCAGAGCTGTTGGGTTGTGCGTCGTGAAACGACCCAATGGTTTCTTAGTACCGAGCATCCGGTAGGGGCTCCTACCTAGTGGTCCTGTCCAGACGGAATATTATTTAATTAATTTTTATTGGTCGCTACAACGACATGCTCGTACTAGGTCGACTAGTACAGTATTTGTCGAGGCCGTTTCCAAGATTCACCTGGACGTGTTCGGTACTTGCCAAGGCCAGCTATGAGTGGGTTTGTCTGGGTCCTCGCAGCTCGGACGTAAAATTTACGTGCAAGTCGCCTTGCGGTGTCATCCAAGGAGCGGACACCGAGTCCTCTTCTCAAGAGACGAGAAGAAAACCGATAGGGGACTTTGGCCGCTAGCCGAAGACCTCTATCGAGAACGCTTTGCAACCTTCTTTTATGAACGGTTGCGAGGTAACCCCAGACGGGAAGAGCATAGGTAATGATCGGCAACAGATACGCGTTGACGATCAACTTACCCAGCTTGCGGGTCATAGCCTTGTTGACAAGTATCGGAAACAGTTGCGCGAGACGAGCGGACGCTTTCTTTCGCATCGTCTCAGCGTGGGCACGCCAGGTGAGCCGACGATCTAGGTGGACACCGAGGTACTTAACTTCTCTCGACCAAGGCAAGTACGTTCTACCGAGTCTCACTCGGCCTCGTGGTTCTTTCAGGCGCTTTGAGAATAGCACCGCGGAGCTCTTGGTGTCGTTGACGGCAACTTTTCAGCTTTCCGTCCACGTCGAATACACATCGAGTGCGCGCTGGAGTCGTAGGATAGCCCTGTCAGCGTTCCGATCGGCGGTATAGACCGCCGTGTCGTCGGCAAACAGGGCCATCTGGACTCCAGGCTCTCTGGGTGCGTCGTTGACGTACACGATGAATAGGAGAGGCCCTAGCACGCTACCTTGAGGTACCCCGGCTGTAATGCGTCTCTCGGAAGGAACATGGTCGTCTATTCTCACGCAGAAAGTCCTCTCCGTCAGAAAGCTAGCAATTAAGCGAAGGTAGCAATCTGGGAGCTGGATTTCCCGGAGCTTGAACAAGAGCCCGTCGTGCCAGACACTATCAAAGGCCTTTTCCACATCTAGGAAACAGATGTTCTCGAGCTGTTCAACTCTTTGTCTCCGGCTACAGTACTTTCCCCGCCTGTGGAAAACTGCCAACATCGTTATGATTCCTAAACCCCGCAAGCCGCGCATGCTTCCTGAAAGCTATCGACCAATATCTCTCCTGCCAGTTATCTCGAAGGTGTTCGAGCGGCTCCTGCTGGCCCGCATCTCGCCGTTGTTGGATAACTTTATCCGCAATGAACAGTTCGGGTTTCGCACAGAGCACTCGACCACGCTTCAACTAGTCCGCGTGGTAACGCAACTCTCTGACGCCACCAACAGGCGAGCGGCTACGGCCGCCGCATTGCTGTACGTGAGCAAGGCCTTCGATAAAGTCTGGCACGAAGGTCTTCTCTTCAAACTTGCCAACTCCCCCTTACCATCGTCCATAGTGTTTTTCCTCCGGTCGTATCTCAGCGACCGAACCTGCTCTGCAGTTCGTCCCGTCGCCGCCGGCGTACCTCAGGGATCTGTCCTCGGCCCCGTTCTGTACCTTGTGTACACGAACGACCTGCCTGTCTTGCCCGGTGTCACGTTGTCTTTGTTCGCTGACGATGCAATGTATCATTACAGCTCTGTGTCCCCGCGTTTTGCGAGCACACAGTTGCAGCGTCAGTTGGACCAGCTTCCAGACTGGCTACGGAAATGTCGGGTGACGATCAATACGGAGAAATCCGAGGCGATCTGTTTCACTCGTAAGTCCATCTCCCGATGCCAGCCCCTCTCCCTGGAAGGGAGGCCTATCGTCTACAAAGAGTCGGTGAAGTATCTAGGCGTTCGGCTCGACAGGCGTCTTTGCTTCAACGCCCACGTGACCGAAACCCTCTCCAAGGCTCGCGGCGTCCGAGCCAAACTTTACTCATACCTCGCGTGCCGCAGCCCCCTGGCGCTGCGCACGAAAGTTACCCTCTATCTGTTGTTTCTCCGGTCTGTATTGACCTATGCGGCACCTGTTTGGTGGTCACTTGTCTCCGCCACCAACAGGCGTAGGCTGGAAAGTTTCCAATCCAGAACCCTCCGTTCCTTGTCGGGATCTCCTTGGTTTGTTAGAAACAGTGTAATTCGAGGAGGTCTACGAGTTCCTACTCTCTCAGCCTTTGTCTGGTCACTAGCTGCGACTCTCTTTGCCGCAGCTGAGACCTCTTCCTTCCCTTACCTCAGGACCATCAGCACCACGCAACCACCTCCCCCTGTCCGGGTCAAACGCCCTCGGGCGATTCTCGATGACCCGCCATAAGTTTAAGTAAACTGCTTAAACCTCAATTTGCATACTCACTAATCTGCCCATGCCCCAGAATTTACCTGCAAAGCTGTTTCCTTCCTCCCTTCCTAGTATGCCGACCGCGCTGAATGCTGCTGCTACGCGCTCTCTGCCTAGCGGGGAGCGACCGACGCCTCACGGCGCCTGCACGCGTGACTGGGAACGGGTGACATCTGTCATCTGAACCCGTTCATGCGGCAGTGCCCACTGATTGCAAAAATTTTTTAAATAAATAAAAATTTAAAAACCTTTCTCCCCCGCCTTCTCAGTTAACTGGTTGGCGGTTGTCCATTCCTGTTTTTAGGCACCAGTCGAATGAACCAGAACTACGTATATCCACAGGCAGCCATTGGGCTCGACCCAGATCCTGCAGTCATGCACCGGGTGCAAAGACGCCCCGCTACTACAGTGCTACATGCTACATGCTCGGCGGTTCATAAGAGGTCACAGATCGGCTCGTTGAACTCGTACCGAGAAAAGCTCCTGGCCCGGACGGCGTCTCGAACGCCGCTCTTACTCGACTCCCGGAGCAAGGAGTACTTTTCTTTGTTGCGCTGTTCAACGCGTGTCTAAGACTGGCCTATTTTCCCCAGAAATGGCGCAAGGCGACGGTCATAGTGATCCCGAAGCAGGGAAAGGATGCTTCCCGTCCCGGCAACCTCCGGCCCATCAGTCTACTGTCAGCCACGTCAAAGGTTCTCGAACGTCTCATACAACGGAGAGTACTAGACCATTTACGAAATTTCGATGTACTGGTCCCCGAACAGTTCGGCTTCCGTGTGGGGCATTCCACCCCTCATCAGCTGATGAGACTGGTGGAATACATCACGGGAGCCGGGTGTCGGAAAGAGCAGACTGTCGCCTGTTTCCTAGATGTGGAAAAGGCCTTTCATAGTGTCTGGCATGACGGGCTCTTGTACAAGCTCCGGGAAATCCAGCTCCCAGATTGCTACCATCGCTTGATTGCTAGCTTTCTGACGGAGAGGACTTTGCGTGCGAATAGACGACCATGTCTCTTCCGAGAGACGCATTACAGCCGGGGTACCTCAAGGTAGCGTGCTAGGGCCTCTTCTGTTCTCCGTGCACGTCAACGACGCACCCAGAGAGCCTGGAGTCCAGATGGCTCTGTTTGCCGACGACACGGCGGTCTATACCGCCGATCGGAATGCTGACAGAGCTATCCCACGACTTCAGCGCACACTCGATGCGTATTCGGCGTGGACGGAGAGCTGGAAAGTTGCCGTCAACGAAACCAAGACCTCCGCTGTGCTATTCACAAAGCGCCGGAAAGAACCACGAGGCCGAGTGAGACTCCAGAACCTGCCCCTAAGGCTTCCACCGCCTCGCCCCGCCGCAGCTATGCAGCTGCCGCCAAGCGTTCTCCCCAGGCCTCATCTTCCGATGATCTCGCCGTTGTGTCCGACTTTCTGGCAAGCTACGACTTGCAGAAAGTAGCCCAAACTTTCCTTAAAATCAAGGAACGCTTGGTAACAGCCTCGCCCCAAGACAAATTCCTCCTCTTGGTGGAAGCCTGCCGTATTATTGGTCTGTTATGAACGGACAACCACGGCAATCCCTCAAGCGAGACCTCGAGCTCGTGGCGTGGAACGCCAACGGCCTCGCTTCCCGGCATTCTGAGCTCTTAGAGTTCGTTGCCCGACACAAGCCCGATGTGCTTCTTCTTGGTGAGACGCACCTGACCCCGCATCGTCGTTTCCGACTACCTAACTACGTGTGCTACCGGGATGACCGGTCGGGTCGCGCAGGAGGGGGCACAGCCATCGCGGTGAAGGCGAGTCTTCGCCATCACCACGTTGTCCTGCCTCAGCGGTGGAACCTCGAGTGCACCGCGGTTGAGCTCCATGGTGCTCTCGGCGGTCTAGTCGTGGTTTCCGCTTACAAACCTCCACAAACGGAGCTCCTGTCGAACGATCTGGAGGCCGTCTTTGGCGCACACAGGAGGGTAGTCCTGGCGGGCGACCTGAACTGTAAGCACCCTGATTGGGGGAGCCGCTTTGTGAACCCAAACGGGGCCCGCTTACGCAGGTATGCTGACGCGGCTCGGGTCACAGTCATGGGTCCTACCGGGCCTACGTACTATCCCTCGAGGGCTAACTCCCGCCCTGACGTACTGGACATTGCCGCGGTCAGGGGCGTTTATTGCCCGGTCCACGTCTCCGTCATTTCGGAACTGTCCTCGGACCATTGCCCTATCAGTGTGCATATAGCTACCCAGTACGCCACCGTCCGCGACGAGCGGCGGGTAATCGAGTGGGACCGCTTTGGCCCGGCGTTCAGTCGCCGCCTACCTGAGCATATCCCGCTCGACACTACCCAGCATGTCGACGAGGCAGTTGCCTTATTCGACACAGCCGTAGTCTCGGCGGTTGACATGTCCTCCCGGATGAAGCCGGGGCTCACGCCCGACTATCAGCGTATCCCCGAAGAGGTGTCTCAGCTCGCTTGCGAGAGGAATCGCCTCCGGAGACGCTGGCACAGGACTCGTGACCCGGCTGACAAGGCTGCGTTCAACAGAGCGTCCGGCAAGTTGCGTCGCGACATGCTGGCGTTCCGTAGACGCAACTGGGAGCTAGCTGTTACACAGATGGATGGCCCTGCAGAGGACCGTAATGTCTGGCGGATTCCCAGTGCCCTAACGAGAAAGCGTAAACGCGCGCCTTTCCCCACACTGGTCGGACCCGGCGGTAAACCCCTTGGCCGCCCCCTCGAAAAGGCAGAGTTCTTGGCTGACAGTTTAGAGCGACAGTTCGCTCCCAACCCATCCAAGAACCCGGCTTTCACTGAGCAAATCTGCCGCGAGGTAGAGCGCTTTCTTTCGGCCGGAATCACAGTCCAACCGGAGCCCATCTCCCCGGAGGAGGTCTCTGAGAGGATTGTTCAGCTCAAGCCCCGGAAGGCGCCTGGCCCGGACGGAGTCTTGAATTCCGCCCTCCATCGCCTTCCGGAGCGAGGAACCCAGTTCTTCTCTGACCTGTTCAATTCATGCCTCAGACTGGCCTACTTTCCGGAGAAAATGGAAAACGGCTACAGTAATAGTGATACCCAAGCCGGGAAAGAATTCTTCTCGCGTGGAAAACCTCAGACCCATCAGCCTCTTGTCCGCAACGTCCAAGGTTTTCGAGCGACTGATCCAGCGTAGGATCCGCGACCATCTAGAAAGACTAGACGTGCTGATTCCCGAACAGTTCGGCTTTCGTGAGCTGCACTCCTCGACTCATCAGCTGATGAGACTCGTGGAATGGATTACCGAGGCTGGCTGCCAGGGCAAACAGACGACTGCGATCTTCCTAGACGTAGAGAAAGCCTTTGACCGCGTGTGGCACGAGGGTGTCCTGTACAAACTCACGGAAGTCCTTCTTCCAGATTGCTACGTTCACTTGATCGGCAGCTGTCTGCGAGACCGTAGCTTCCGAGTGAGAATAGATCATGCTCTCTCTTCGGAGAGGCGTATTACCGCTGGCGTCCCTCAGGGAAGTGTCCTTGGGCCTCTCCTGTTCTCGATGTTTGTCAACGACACGCCCCGAGTTCCTGGAGTAAAGTTGTCGCTGTTCGCGGACGACACTGCGGCTTTTGCCTCAGAGCCGAACGCGAGTTATGCGGCAATTAAGCTCCAGCGTCAACTCGACGCGTATGTCGGGTGGACCGATGACTGGAGAGTTGCCGTTAACGCTTCCAAGAGCGCCGCGGTAATATTCTCGCGCAAACGCAAGCGGCCTCGACCTCTTAAAGTAGGCCCCGTCGAGGTGCCCTGGACCAATAGCGTCAAGTACCTCGGGCTCCACGTGGATTCCCGACTCACCTGGCGAACCCATACAAATTACATCCGACAACGCGCTTCGGCGCAACTCAGTAGACTCTGGCCCGTGCTATCTAATCCGGCAATGACCCCCCGGCTAGGTAAGCTCATAGTCAACTCGTACGTGTTGCCCGTGATTACCTACGCCTGTCCTGTTTGGGGATACCTGGCTCGTGGTCATAGAACAACGCTCCAGCGCGTACTTGACCGGGGACTGAAGCTTGAGTGCAAAGTCCCCCGGAGGTACTCTTCTCGTCTTTTGAGGAGAGGACTCGGTGTCCGCTCTCTTGATGACACCGTGAGACGCCTGGCGCGTAGATTCTATGTTCGTTCCGACAGAGTGACCCACAATTCCCTCATTGCCGGACTTGGTAAATACACCCCGCGACCAGGTGATTCCTGGAAGCGACCTCGTCTATTAGCCCCGGTGGTATAATCCACCAATCGCAGGTCGCTTCAGACCCCCCCTAAATAGATAAAACAATATAAATAGATTTCAAACTGACCCAGTGGCAGGAGTCCTTTCTAAGACTCGGGACACTGCACTACTCGCGACCCGCGCTTCGCGCGGGCCGCCGAACCCCCAGTTGTGTGTTCTCTCACTGTTGCTTGTTCCCAGTTCATTGGGAGACGTGTTCGGCGTACCATCTATTTCGAACATTTTTTGCTACTGAAGATGGTCACCGGTGGTGTGGCCGAAACGTCTAGCTACACAAGATCAAGCATTCGACCATGGCCTTTCAGCCCGGAAGTTTTAAGTATTTATAGTGACACCGGCCGTGAAAGCCTACGTACTAAAAGAAATATCCTAATTTGAAGAATTACTTTCATATGTGGCTTTTATAAATGGGTAATCAAGAATAGATTCTGTGTTAAACGGTCGTGTTGCAAGTTTGGCTTACATCCGAATGTTCGCAAAACGGTCTGTAGTCATTTAGCCTCATCCTCTGCCACGCCATCTCTTCGTCTGAAAGTAGGACTCCCGTAGGGCCGAACACGGAAAGCGTTACCACGCGGTTTCCTTTGACGTGTTAATGTGTTCTTAGAACACTCCTCAGATTGCTCTGTTAGTGTAGTTGGCAGGTGAATGTCAAGTCCACGTGGTCTCAATACAGCCACAATTACTAGCCTAACGATTCATCAGTTTTCATTCGGAAGGACAGCTGATGGTTATTTTCATGATTTTATAGTTTTTAAATTTTATAGTATTATTTTAGTTGATAAGTTATAGTTTATAAGCTAGTAATTGTGGCTGGGTCGATCCACGTGGGCTTGATACGCAGTTATCAACTGGAACAATCTCATTCGTGTACACGAAGAGTAGAAGTGTTCTAAGAGCAACTGACACATGCAGTGTGGTAACGCTTTGACCGTGAGGCCCATACACTGACAGTGTTATAATGCATCTCACACTGTTTCAGTCGGTAGTCAGGCAGTAACTTCATATTTGGAATTACCTTACCTAGTTGTCCTCACTAACACACAGCTATCACATGATCTGCTTACTGATTTGCTCCGTGATACGATTACATGTGTAGGCCTACACTCAAATTTAAATCGTATTCATCTAAATCTGAGAACACCACATGGTACTATTTTGAAGTCTACTTGCTGAAGACATTGAAGCCGAGCAACGACGCAATTAATTTTTTGTTTGTATTGAGGAAAAGACTACGTAAGCGGAGAGTGATATGTAACAATGAATTTCTCTCTGTTTCTCTTCAGTTCGCTGGTCGCGCTGTACAGGTTAGTGTTACTACCGTATAGCATTAACTATCAGCTAACGGCGATCGACACCATGAACAACTACAATCAATGGAATGCGTATATGAATGCCAGCAGTGAATATGTAGTATATAAAATATATTATCTACAGTGTACTTTGTCTACCATATGTAATGCACATCTTACGGGGAAAACATAGAAAAAGTATAAATTATTGGACTGAAAGATAACAATGAAAGGGCAATGCACCTAACCCATTAGTAGTAATAATAACCACAACAATAACAATAATATTACAAATACTCCACTAATATAACAAAATCTCTTATTAATTTTTTAACAGAAACAACCTATTATGTAATTAACAAACAAAGTCTCATTTAAATTATCGTTATCAGCAAATCACCTTTCCTGTTGACTGAAACAATATTTTGACACTCGCAATAGGTAGAAACAATGTTTGTAGAACTTAATTTACCATAATTGTTCGTACAACTTTTTGCAGCTTACCTTGCTTTTTCAAAACATTGCCTTTATTATTATGACATCTTTTTTTCAGAATCCAGACTCATATCATCACTTTCAAGTTTTTAAATTAAGAAAAACCAGACAATTTAAAATTATACGATCTTTAAACTTAGCTTCGACGGAACGTAATTATTAACTAAAAAGTTATTTTGGACTGTTATCCATCGCTAAAACGACATTCTGTCACATAATTGTTCTCCTTCATATTTCTACTTTTGTTCTTCCTCGTGGTATTATCGTTTCTTCTAAGAAAATAAATTTCACTGTATCCGTTCTATAGTTAATTTAACCATAGTGACAGTCCGAGGAAATTCTTCAGAGAATTTAAAATTGCTAAATTCAATACACATGGAAGTAAAACACATATAACCTGAACAATAATACAAAATAATGTCTGCACGCAAGTAAGTTTAAGTTAAAACTGAGTGAAGAGTCTAGAACGAAGTAGGATGCTGTTTTTTTTCTTTCTGCAATAAATTATGTTTTGTATCGTTACGTTTGGCCATTTAATTTAGCTGTAACAGACAGACGGTAAGCACACTTGGCTAAGTGAAATGCGGTTTCAAGTATTTCATTGTATCGAGTACAGTAGAATATTAAACAGTTTATATTATAATATTTATAAAATAAGTGAGTTAACCACACTGGTTTATAGTTGATAGTGGATTAAAAGGGAAGCAGTGGATTAATCACAACATACGAAAAGTGCATATGTGTGCAAACAAGTCCACAACTGTTTACACATATCTAATAATAAATCAACGTCTGTTTACCCGTATAAAGAAGTTGTTGGAATTCTCTTAACAGATACAACTCATTTGGTAGCCTACACACGTTAAAAATTTCTCACACACACAAATACCCTCAACAGATGCATGTTTGCGCATACGTAATTATTTAATAAGTCCACGGTACACACATATTCAATAGGATATAAACATAAACATGCGTACACTCAAATATTCTCCATTTTCAATTTGTTGTCATTATAATAATTAACATGAGTGTGTGTGTTGTAGTCAGTGGAGGATAACAGGCTGCCATATGTACCTTGGAAGTTCCATACATGTGTTTTATGTTAATTTCGGATTGTGGCCCTCGTATTGTTGTTTTGGCTACTTAAAGTGATATTGTACCGCAGATGTCTTGAAGATGCAAACTTTCACCATCTCCCAGCAAACAATCAGTTAGGCAACAATCATCTACTACCCTGTTCCGCCTCACTGACACATATCCTAGGAAATGGAGTCATTGCGACGCGCGCATAGTACTCAGCAACGGTTTCTCCAACAAACATTTCCACAGGGCCTTTAACCATAGTATATATATGAAATATATATGAAAATACCAGAACAGCGATTCTAGCATACATCACAGGCAGACGATCAAACTCCATACACCTTTCATACATAGGCCTACCTAACGTCATGACAGCTATGAAAGCTATACCTAACAACAATACACAAGCACAAGAAGCCTCGAAGACCTTGATATGAATACGTCTGTATGGAGTGCCTGGAGAAGCCTATGATTCAACGTAGTTGGGCCATACAAACTACAGGATTAGTGAGCGCGTCGCTGAATGTAGACTAGAAGTTGAAAGAAGAATATTTGCATCAGCACTAGCAGAGAGCAGAGCTGCCATATGCTACAAAAGAAGGTCGAAGGCGAACGGAACTCGGAAAACTCGAAATCAGCACGAAACGTAGTACAGTACACTCACGGAAATATCAGAAGGAATTTTTAAGTTTCAATTAAAGTAGTTAATAAGTTCTGATACAAATATCGTCAAATATAATTTCTAATACAACAGGAAGAATAGCATGTAATTCGTATTTAAAACGTAATTTATTACAAGTCAGCGTGTGAAGATTTATCCATTTATGCTTACAGAGTAGAGATATATCACACAAAAGCAAAATGTTGTCACACAAAAACAGCAAAACTAAGGCGCTGTCCGAACTGAACCAAGGTTAAAGTAGGCTATTTGTGCCTACTTCACTTAAAATATGATAGTTGTCCAATAACCGCTACGTGTATTGAACTTCGCGAGAGTTTCCATGATTGTGGAGAGTGAATCGAAAGAACTAAACTGATATTAAACTAAAATGACATTGAAGTAAACTTCATTAAAGTTCCAAGATTGGGGAAAGTGAACGCCAGAAAAATTAGCTGGTTGAAAAATTCAAGGTATCAGTTTTTTTCTACAAGGCACGCTACAAAACGCGAGCCAGCATTAATGCTTGACTATTCTTTAATCTATTAAACCGAGAAAAATATACTGACAACCCGCTAGTTACTAATGACCTGACTAGTCGTTGGTCATATACTCCTAATAAAGGATGTACCAATGACTTGAATGGTCGTTATGACGTAATCTACTAGCAAAATATTACACAAATAGTTGCGTGCAGACCTCTATAATTTTTTTTCGCTTGCCATAACATATTCCTGTCAGTTTTAAAGATGCACTTAAGATGTTTTCATGGTATAAATAAAACTGTAATCGTAATTTATTTCATACTATTTTACGGCCGGCCCCAGATTGGAATTAATGATAGACAGACACACTCTGGGTTCTATTGGTGTTGCCCTATCCGTGTTAGGTTGTTCTTTCGGTGTTGCAGGGTCGTGTACTAAGCTGCTCACAAGGATGTTTAGGGACTCATTTTGTGGCTGCACGGCGTGGCGGTGAGCTGGTTAAATCTGGAATTTATCGAGAGTGATGTAGAATGTTGATTGCGCAGGCAGGTCAATGTAGCCGCAGGACGTGATGGGCTTGAGTCGGTCGAGTGCCGTGGCCTAACCGAAGTACAACTCCGCTGAAGTCCAACCGTGAACGACAGTCAAGTCAAGACGACTGTAATATGTCATGTTTTCGACCGCTAAGATCGATGTTTTGGGATCGCCCCCACCCACCGATAGGTGGCAACGGGCAGGCAACGGGTAGGCCTATATGGCAACGACAAAATGTATCTAAGGAGATTAGAACCGCGATGAAGTGAGAGAGTGGCGTGACGCGTGGCATTTTTTGCATTGAGTCTTGAAGGCCTCTTCGCTGAAAATCTTCGTTGAACGACAGGGCAGCCGAATCATGCAGGTTAATTTTGCACCACTGCGACGCCTCTCATCTGAGTCAACGGCTCTGTAACTACCCCGGTGTATTAAATACAAAAGAATACTACACCGTATACGTCAGCTGTTTTAGGTGAGGTACCGGCCGACAGCTTTCGGAAGGAGATTCTGACGATTTGTCAGAAGACCGGCTTCGGGAGACAGTACGCCTAAAGTCTAGGTAACCTAGCAAATTGTGGTGACCCCTTCCAGTCGATATAGTCTAAGAATGCTGCCGACTTAAATTTTTCAGGCATCCAAACATAGGATTAGCTACACAATTGCGTTGTGTACGTTGCGCCATTTTGCAAAAAAAAAAAATTATTATTATGAAAGTAGGCTATATAACCTTAATAAGGTAGAAGTGTAGTTTCCAACCATTGTCATTAATACACATCTGTGTTTTAAAGTTTCATGGCGACTACTGTTAATTAGTCTGCAACTAATTTCAACCATCTACTTTAAAACTTTATGTTTAAAGCATAATGTATAACGTTATGTGCTCCAAATATACGCACCAGACATACAGTTCCATTCCATTTGTAATGCACGACATGATTCAATATAAAAACCCATGTCACTGGGTTTCGAAATAATTCAACTTCTGAAGTTGAACGAATATAACGATGCTCCGCAGAGCTTTTCCTAAAATAGTGTTTTACATATTAAAAGTTGTGAGAAAAACATACTGTGGAAGAAGGTAGTATATGGAAGAGAATATTGAGAATATTTGGAAACACATTTGAAACTCATAATTAATCTGCAACTTTAATTGATATCGACGTTTGTGGAGGGATCGTTTCACGGGGAACGTGCAACGTTGTTACGTAACTCGCACCGGGAGGAGGCGCGATGTCAATGTCATTTAGCACACGGAAGGCCAGTACCTACGGTAGATTACCTTCCCATGAAAAATACAGAATCGAGCGGGGATGTCAGAAACCCGCAGTCCCCGTTTGATCACATTTCTGACGAACCACTAAGTCCCGAAGAAAAGTGGAGTGCGGTTTAGAATTTCTTTAGCTATATTTAAGGCGATCGACAGGTGACATCACCAGGTTTTTACGTTATACGTGATTACAGCACACCAAAACAGCCTTTTTGTATACGTTGAAGCTGAGGCGCCGGTGTAGCCGGATGCCCAATTACATTATAGTCTCGGTTCCCCTTCAAGTAAGGGAGTTGACACGTGTGTAAAGTAGATCGTTACCATTGATTGCGACGCGCCACTTCCACAACTAGTCTGACACAGTTGGATTACTGACGCTGCAGCATTACGCTCACTTGTTCAGGCATAAACAACTATAGTGGCGTTGTTGGCGAAAAGCGACAAATTGAGACCGCTATATACCACCAGATCGTTCGAGTGAACTATAGAACGGGGTCGAGCTCGGATAACGCGGGGGGGGGGTGAACTTGACTGTGTGCCCTGTTGACGCTTGTCCTGGAGGTTCGGTCACGGAGATATGATAGTATGAAATACGGACAATGGAACCAGGTCCTTGGCCGGTTTGAAGAGCAAGCCTTCTTTGCTAGACTCTGTTGAAGGCTCTGTCATGTTCAGAAAGACAGCCTCTGTGGACAGATACTTGTCAGCGTCAGAATTGGCGACGCAATCTCTCCTAAGCAAATGATGCAGTGTGACCTGGCTTAGGAGAAACTGAAAACAATACTGTCAAAACTGATGCAGTCTGAAATGATACAAAGTGGAATTTAAACAATACTGTCAAGAAATTGCAACTTAAATCTCTAAAGTCAGAAGTAACTTGAACACAGGTAGAAATACAAACTTGTCGGAAACACAGTATTACCAACTTAATTTCTACTATCGATAGTAAGAACTTGATGAGTACAGTTGGAACTGACGCGGTCAAGCATGGTTTCAAGCTTAACTCCAAATGACTATCGCACTTAATGGAGTTACAATATATCGGAACTGCGAATTAATCGCCAATATGGTGATGTACCGTAATGTAGAAATCTGCCATAATGATACGTGGGATTGGAAATGTGACTACATCCCCATTGTCCACTGTCCTCTTCAAAGATTTAGTTGAAAGTCTCACGTCAAAATTAGTGAATTAATTTCTCCTGCTGAAACTGGGGTGACATTGACTATACTACACAATCACCAATGCACATACGCATCCTGCACACACAAATATTTATGTAGTTTACTTCAGGGATAGAAGAATATTTGGGGAGAGGGCTAACCTTTACCTTCATGAAAAATACACCACTCAAGATTAGTGATTCTCAAAGTATGAAATTGTCGAGAATCTATCTATGAAGCTTTTTCCAGATTAAAGCTTTTTTACATGCAGTACTAATGAACTTTAAATACTCATGGGGATAACAAAGTCAAACCCGTTTCAGGTTATAAGTATAATGTATTTTACTTTCTGGCCAGACGTAAAAGTCTCTTTTTATGGTGATTTTAGAACTCATATTTTTTTAAGCTTGTGTCTTCAGACGTTTTATTTCTGTACTAGTCGAATTATATGTGAAGCAATGCTACAAATTTAAATGTTTGAACGAGAAATCCTTTAAACAGTACGATCGCCACGATGACTTACAGGAGCTTTGTAAGAAGCTCGGAACGCGGCATAAGAAAGGGCGACGGGCATGCTCTTCGTCCCGCACAACCCTCAGGCGAAGGGCTCCTCTCCGTACTTGATACAAAAGAGAAAATGTCGATATTTTTACATCATCTAATAATTAAACGCTAAATATGAATATAATTAGTATAAACCACAAACATACTGTTATTTAGAAATTTGTAGAAAAATATTTATTTTCGAATTCTAATAATTTATCAGTAATTAAGAAAACAGAATTCCTAGCTAGCACATACAGTAACAAGCATTGTAATTATAATTAATTACTGTTATTGTTGTGCTGTTACAATAAAGTGCAAATACTTGTCTACAGTGCCAAGCTATTGTTATGGTATATGGAAATAATTGTTATTCCTGCAATGAACGCTGATCTTATACAGCACTGAACTCTTGAATTAACAATACATTTGAAGAACGATACATTTGCAGTTATACAATTTTAATTGTTTAAATAGAGAAATTCACAACTATTATAGGACTTTAGTAAATAAAGATGCGATGTAATAATAGATACTTAATCTGTTAAAATAATGAAAAAGTTACAAATAATAAACAGAAACGTTTCTCACACATCCCTCGCAAAATATCAACCATACGTTTCGTAAGATTAAAACGTACACATTACTAGAGAATAAATAGATGTGTGTGTGTGTTTACATACATGTACAAAGATTACGTCGTGCAACTCGTTTCCGTTGAAACCTTTTTATCAAAATTATATTACAGTGCTTAAAAGTTCATTACTTACATAACATTACGTATAGGTTTAAGCCTAAAAATATATACACTTCAAATACTTACCTTTTCTCGTTAAGTCATCCGATAAGTCACATGAAATGTTACAGATCGTAAAAAAGTTCACTTATGATGTTTTACTATATTAATGATAAAATAGTTCTACGCGTCTTACGGGTACCGACGCTGTTGACAGACTGAGTTCATCTCGCTGTTAGAAAATCACTAAACCTTAGCCCCTGACGCGACGAGACCTTAGCTCCTGACGCGTACCGACCGCTTCGTTTATTTCCGTAACTCTTCGTAGAGCTGACTAAGGCGCGTATATCCAATTTTTACCCAATGCTACGAGCAATGTTGAATTAGGCGGGAAGTGTACAGTAGAACCAGGGTTGCCAGGTGTGGGGATTTTCCCCACACTGGCGAAATTTTAAGCCTCAAAATGGTAAGTGGGGAAATGGTGGGGATTTGTGTGAATGTGGTGAATTGGTGGCGATTTCAAATAATTAAAATTTCAAATCCTGCAGATGTGACCAAACTGCAGTACAGAAATCCTGCAAAGTTTACAAAACTACAAAATGTTTATGTATGTGCAATAAGAGCACTGTGATTTTGGAAAGTAAAAATCTTGACGAAATACAAAATTTCAGAGTAAATTCCATAAACTTTTATGTTGAATAAGCAGTCTCTGTAACTCCAACTTCGTCGTGCTTATTTGCTAAACTGTTAAATGTTATGTTCTGGAAGTGGCCTTTCAGGGTTTCCACCATTTTCAAGTCCTAAACCATGACAGTTGTAACTATAATTCTGCCTAGGTAAACATGCCCTTCACTGAAGAAAATTCAGTTGAATTGAAAATTAATTAATTTAATAATACAGTATGAGTAAATAATGATTTTTGTTTTTAATCATAGACCATTCTCTGACATCTGTATTTATTTCATTTATCTCATTTCTGAAAATAGAAATAAAAGATTTGATAGTAAATAGAAATAAAAGACACTGCATAAAGTACACGAATTTGTGGCAGTGGGGATTTCGATGGCAAAGTGGGGAAATTTTGGGTAGCCATGTGGGGAAAAGAGGACTGATTGGCCTGGCAACACTGAGTAGAACACACAACGTGCTGTTTAATGGACTGTGCGCGTGTTAAGTAATACTGTGTCGGTAATTATAGTATAGTAGCACCAGCGTATTTGTAAATAAAACGTGACAGTAGTTCGCTATATCGCTAACGTGACTATCAAATAAAACCGTCTCCGTAGTTCGTTTTATAATATACATTTTTATTTCATTTAAATTATCCGGGCGTCTGTTCATCGAGTTTGTTGTGTGATATTCATTTGTTAATTTTGTGCGTGTTCATAAACTAGTTCTTATACCTTTTTAATTTTTGGTTTATTGAAATGAGTGAGCTTAAACAATACTTATGTTCGGAGTGCGGTAAGGATTGTGAAAATGTAGAGAATCTTAGCCAGCATTCGAAATTACATCCCGAAAAAGTAAACAGTGAAGTGCCGGTTTTGAGCAGCTTGAAGTCACGTACACATCAGTGTAACATCTGTGATAAACACTTTAAGCATGGATCCACATTGAAGCGTCATGAACGTGAATCCCACGGTGCAGGGGTATCAGCACCGAATAAAGTTAAGTGCCCCTTATGTGTTTTCCAGCAGCGAAGGAACAAGCTTTACTTGAACACTTCGAATTACAGCACAACATATCAGTGAAGTGTGAACGTAAAGAAGTTAATTCCTTAGAACGTTTCTTTGAGTGGAAACAAGAGATTAAAAAAGGAACGTTTTCAAGATACGTTAAAAAGCGTGGCTCTCATTCTGCTACCGACAGCACAAAGAGACATTATTATATATGCCATAGGTCCGGGCAATTTGTGTCTGAAAGTAAAGGTAGTCGGCACTTAAAATTACAGGAAAGTAACAAAATCAATGCTGTCTGTCCCGCAAACATTCACGTCACTGAAACTGAAAATGGTACCTGCAAGATTACATATATGTCAACTCATGTAGGTCATCTAAATGACTTAAGCCATTTAGGTCTCACAGACTCCGAAAGAAAAAGTCTAGCTGTGGATATTGCAAATCAAATACCACTTCAAGCAATACTTAATAAAATACGCGATTCCGTGACAGGCTGTAAATTAGAAAGAATTCATTTATTAACGAAGCAAGACCTGTACGACATCGAGCGCTCATATAATTTATGCTCGAAGTCGGTGAGACAGCAAGAAGATAGTACAAGTGTTGAAGCGTGGGTCAACGAGGTCAATTCCAGTGATCAGCCTTGTGTATTATTTTATAAGCCTCAAGGAGTCGTCATAGAAACTCACCCAACTTTAAAAAAAGACGATTTTGTATTAATTATCATGAACAGTGCACAGAGTGAAATACTGAAGCAATATGGCAGTGATTGTATATGCATTGATGGCACGCACGGTTTGAACAGTTACGGTTTTGAACTAATAACCCCACTTGTTTTGGACGACATGAGACAGGGATTTCCTTGTGCTTTTCTCATATCAAATCGAACTGACGAAAAAGTCCTTTCTTTGTTTTTTCAGTATATCAAGGCAGAAGTAGGCGAAGTTTTACCGAAAGTTGTATGTCCGATTTGGCTGAATCCTTCTATAATGCGTGGACATCAACAATGCAAGCTCCGGCGATAAGACTCTACTGCAATTGGCACGTTGACAGAGCTTGGAGAAGGAATATTAGTTCCAAAGTAAAAGGCAAAGAGAAGCAGGGTCACGTTTATAGAATAGTCAGGACATTAATGCATGATAGAGACTCTTCTGCATTCGAAAGAATTCTGCCTGAAGCAATTGGGCGACTACTTGATGAACCAGACAATTCTGAATTCGGCACTTATTTTGCTCAAACGTATTCAAAAAATATTCAGTCTTGGGCCTATTCTCATCGACTTCAAGGAGGTCTGAACACCAACATGCATATCGAAAGAGTGCACCATACAATTAAATATGTATATTTACATGGAAAAAATATAAAACGTTTGTACAAAGCGATAATTGCTCTAATGCCTTTCGTTCGCGATAAGTTGTTTGATAGATTTATTGTCTTAAGCAAAGGCAAATTAACTACAAAGTTGAAAGACATTAGAAAAAGACATAAGTCCGTCACAGAAATCGACACTAACCTAATTATCAGAGAAGAAACAGGCAGCGGGTGGAAAGTACCATCGTCTTCTGGCGTGAAAGAGGTGTACTTAGTACATGAAAATGATGTGCAGTGCAAATGCAATTTGATCTGTGTAGACTGTGATGTGTGTATACATAAATATTCATGCACGTGTGTAGATTCATGTATTAAGTGGAATATGTGTAAACATATTCATGCTGTCTGCAGGATTAACAAAGCAGGACGTAGTTTGGAGTCGAATGTTAATAATACCGGTAACGAAGACGATAGTGACGATCAATTGTTTGTGCATACGGAGAACGAAATTGATATGACGGAAAAACAAGAAATTTTATCGCAAGTCAGCAGAAGAGAAAGTTTTTTGACATCTATGGACACTCAAAAAGAAGCACTCAAAGGCGATTTAATTGAATTAGTTAGTGTAACCACATTATAAGAACTGGAAGTGATTAAACGACAAACTGCTACTTTAAAAGCTACATTAAGCGCAGTTCGCTCTCGCGTTGCAATTCAAGATATCCCCAGCTGTTCGACTTCTCAGAAAAGAAATATCGTGCCACAGAGGAGACTTCATTCCACCAAAAAAAGGAAATTAATACACGGTACTGTTATGGTAAAGCCCAATGAAACCGACGTACAGAACACTGCTCTCTCGCTGGTGCAAAAAAAAATGATTGTTATAAAGTTAGAGATTTTTAATAATTTTTAAGTTTGATAGTTGAAGAGTCATTTATACGTTATTCATGAAATTATTAAATATTCAGCGCGTGTGTATTTGATGTGCATATAGTACTATGTATTTAATAGTGTAGTTTTTTGTAAATAATTATCGAGTGTTTTCGTTCCAATGATTGTCGCGCGTATGTGAACAATTACGATTCATCCTGGAGCAGCTGCTGCTTACGAAGTGTGTAAAGTCTTACGTAACCGGAGCATATCAGCTGGGAGTGTAACTGTCAAACGAGGTAAGCATTTTTAAACAATACAAACATAAATATAAATTCAGTTGTATGCGTCATAGTTTGGCGCGAAGGAAGTTCCGTAAAAATCGTGTTGCTCAATAAATGTTCGTTAGCAGGTTAGCAGTATGTCAGGTTGCCAGCTGACAACGCAGTCAACCTGTACGAATATTTACGGAAAGACGCGAACATAAACGAAGCAGTCGGTACGCGTCAGGTTTAGTACTTTTATCAAAAGGCCTAATGAAGTTTTGACTTCGTCCATTAGTTGCGTTGTTGACATGCTCCTGCATACCACTTGGACAGAGGTTTACGGTGACAGCAGAATGACGACAATACGACGGGTTGGCTTCATTGAAGGTGATAAGCTGCAGTTTACCAACACTAATTGTGGCAATGCTGCGTTCACGTGGACTGATGACGATCTGCACATAAACTGTGGTCGGAACAATATCACAGTTTCAAGAACATATTATTACTTCAAAGTTTTGTGATAGTTATTCTTTTGGCGAATACAGTTCTAGCTGATCTGATGCCTTTAGGCTATGTCATTGTAATCGGTAGAATAAGATTCACGCCTACTCATTTTGTATTTTATGCGTTAAATTTTAAACGTTATTGTAAGCAATAACCAAACATTTTTTGTATTGCTTCACATTACCCTTTGATCTCCCTGAGGTTTTGAAATAGCCATCTCAAGAACGCAGTATTTTAAGGCTAGCTAAATATTGGAAGAAATACATCCTTTAAAATCTCAAAATATAAAAATCTTATAAGTAAAATCCGGTAACTGGCAGAAGGATGCCTGTCGTTCATCTACGGCTTACTTAAAAATCAAGCATTGGAAATTTTCTTTTTTAGGAAAACTGATTAGGTAGGTCGTAACCAACATTGAGTCTATTTTTTATACTCGCATATATTCTCAATTACTTAGTGTTAGTTGTTTGTTAGACTTAACATATTACGAAACTGACAAAATTGAACGAATTTTGGGTCCTGGTTTACAAACGAAGAATTTACAGACTTATTTCTTAGATTACAAAGTATAAAATAGTTTACAAGTCAATTTAATTAGCAAAAACTTCAATAAATTTATTTAAATAAATAATTTTTATTTAAATTATTTAAATATATTTTTATACATAAATTAATAATAATTAATTATTTAAATGTACTTAATAATTTTAATTGTAACATTTTAAATTTACAAACAGAATTATCACTGTTGCACACCACTACAGAAAAATTATTCCGATTAGCGCTTTCATGCTTCTCAGCTCATCGTCAGATGAATCTTTTCCGATCTGACGATGAGCTGAGAAGCTTGAAAGCGCTAATCGGAATAATTTTTCTATAGTGGTGTGCAACAGTGATAATTCTGTTTGTGATTATAACCACTAACACAACTTTCATAATTAAAATTTTAAATTTACTTTATATTTATACGTAATATTTAGTTATATATAATGTTTATATAAAATATTTAATCTGTTATTGTGCATTCAGCTGTGCATTACTCTCTTATAACGCCCCCCCCCCCCCACAACATACACAAGTTACCACACTGACTTAGTTTGCAAATAAGAATATCAGTCCTGGTCGAATTTACAGACACTTTACTTTCAATAATTCTGGTGTGATGAGGTCCGGATCTCATTACAAAGTCATAGTCTTTTCGAAAAAAATCTACTGATGGGTAGTCGTAATCTGCGAGGATTACAAGCTTGTATCAACAAGCTTTTAGCGACGTACAGTTACCTATCAATTAATCATTGTTTAGAAATCGACTGTCGCAACCATTTTTGTTTTACCGACCCGTGATTGGCGATCTTTCAGGTAACCTCCTTCCCCGAAATACATTCTCTCTTCTCGAGAATCTTGACTCCCTTGAGCTATGGCAATTTTCTTACGAAACAATACGTTAATGTTTGTTTTATATTATACCAACATTTGTACATAACTTAACTTAGTAGAATAAAGAGAAAATAGCCGAACATTCAGAAAATATGGAAAACACGTGAAAGAATAAGAGACTTCTTTGCTACGGTGTTCCAGAAAGTGAAAATTTAAGAACACTTTAAATTTAAATAATTCCATATCATTGATTATATGATCGTCCCGTTTCAGGTGAATGAGAACAAGCTTTATGGGGATGAATGCTTCGGTCTCAGTTTCAAGAAGAAGTATGCTTTGACATTTTTTCCTTACGCTCTTTTGTCAAAAATGTTTATCTCTACTTTTATGTCGCGTCGCTAGTCGCCCATACTCGTCATGCATAGGAATATCGCATGTGAATGCAATGATTTACATAAAACTTCGAGACGCAGCCTAATCAACACCACTCTTAGTAATCACCTGTACCCGAAGTATTCGTGTAAATAACTAAGACAATGTAGCACGTTGTTTATTTAAATAAGTATAAACGGAAACAATCATAAAATGGAATGTGAACGGCCTGCAGATGAGCTAACGCTGGGAAGTGCAAGTGGTAAAATAAAACTTGTGTAGTGCCTTATATTTGTATTTGTTTTATATTTGTACTTATATTTGTATTTGTAACAAATACAACAGTTATTATATTATATGGCAGCTACTTTGATTGTAAATTAAATAGTAACTAGTAACCACGTTTACGTTTCTAAAGATGTTAATTTAGTTCAGATTAATGTTTTTCGAAGTGTTTACATTTTCAGGTGTTACCGTAATGTTTTAATTATAAACTAAGAAGACAAACAATAGATGTATTCCCTTAAACGATAAAATATTAAATAAACCGTCAAATAAGTTTGGTTAAACATTGAACTCTCAAGTATTAAATAATTAAAATTTAAAGTTATATTAAAATATTTTCAACAATAATATTGTAAAGGACAGACTGCAGCCCCAGTTAGTAGAGTAGGCCTAATTTGTAAACTTTCAACGTAACCTGTGATTCTTTATTTCAAGATACGCGTATCTAAAGTGTTTTGCATCCGAATGAATTCCGTCTGTATCCAACTTATGATTGCTGAACATGTGTGTGGAAATTCACAAGAATACTCAAACCTCAGAAGGTGTGAGATGCGCTCCAAATATCAACAAAACTGTCAATTCTCAATGTCTGAACGCAACAAGCATAAAAATTAAATTCAATAAACGAATCTTTATTTTCTTAACAAGTCTTTATGCATGTTTTAGAAGTAATATTTAATTTTGTAACGTATTTTGTAATTATTTAAATTAAATCGTAATTTGTTATCCTCAAGAGCATTCCGTGGTTCTAATACGTTTCAATATCAGTTTGTTATCTCCACAATTCGATATTCCGATCAGCCGTATTCTTCGCGTAGTGAATGTCCCATTGAGCCTATATGGTCACCTCATTGCAGTTCCACCCCTAGGTCTTGTACGTCTAAATGACCTTTCATTTCGCTTGTCGTTCTGCCTTACGAACGCCTTGTTAAATTGTATTTCTCTTGTCTGGAGTCCGCGTAATAAGGAAGCACTAATTCTGATTTCTCTTTGACCTGCTGAGAATACATTTGCAACCCAATCGAAAGCTTCGATTCTTTTGTTAAGTGCTTACCTCAACGTCCAAATTTCGATAAGCAACGCATCATTTTCCTTACCGTTAGAAATGTCGTCTAAAGGCAGAAAGACAAACTGATTTATAAACTGATTAATCATAAAGTACTATTATAGTTAATGTCTGTTAGGCACTACAATTTTCAAAACTGCTTGGCAGAGATTTGAAAATTACATATTGTTGTTTAGTGTTACAGTCGATGCCTAGGCGAAGATCAATTAATTTTATCAGAAAAACCTAAAGGTTGCCTAAGAATAAATGAGTTTCTGGTGAAGAGCACACATAAAATTAGTACAAATTAGTAATAAAAATTAGTACAAAAATAATAGAAACGCTTAAAATGATAAAAACGGGGAAATAATAATAAGAACACTAAAGAAAATGACGGAACATGCATCCCTTTCACAAATTTGTAAAGACTTTAGTCTTACAATTTTGTAAAAATTTTACTCCTAGAAACTTGTCTCTGTCTACTAGAAATTCTATTGACTTCTTTTCTGAGGAATACCACAAGAATAGTTTGTTTCTTATCAACCTCTATAATTCTATGCGCGCGCGCGTGTGTCTGTCGATTTTTCTGTCTATAATCTGTTACGTTACTTAATACTAACACTTTATTATTAATTATTATATACTAACAAATAATTACAAGATAGAGGTTTTTTCATAATTAAGTCTTCTATCATTCCGGTAATTATGACTGTCTCGCTTATTTTTTTCGTTCTAACCTATAAACATAGACTAGACTCATTACGCATGTCTTGAGTTCTCCAATTTTTTTTTTCATCTTTCTCACCGTTTGCAATTCTCTCAGTGATTTAAGCGAGCTACACTTTTTTAATTTTTTCCGTTCCGAGTGTAGCATATAGGCCTGTCATGTGTGTGCCCTTTCATGTTTAAGTGAGTAGCCATTAGATGTATTTACTTATTTTCCCACGTACCAAGCTGTTTAAAACGTTAGAAAACTCTGAACTTAATTTGCATACATAAGAAGTGTATATACTGTAACATCTATAAAAATGTTCAAGCAATGATAAAGAATCGAAAAACTCTCAGTCGTTTAGAGTCAGCAAGGAGCTAAAACAAAAACTCTTCCTGTCACCAATATTATCTAAAATATACATACAAAGTGTATTAGAGGTCTGTAGACGCAGGTGTATCAGAATGGGAATTCAGTTAGGCGAACAATTTTTATGCACCCTCTTATTCGGGAATGACAAGGTGGTGTTGACTAACGGTGAAGAAGGCATTTATTATATGAGGAGAAAAACTGAACATTTAGCTTTAGGAATTAACCTGCAAGTCTTCAGTTACTTGGTAAATAATCATAAAGCAGTGGGAACGGTACATGTATTTGGGGAGTACTGTTAGGATGGAATCTGTGAGGAATATAAAGCATCTGGGTAAAAGCGACATACAATAGTTTAACTCTCTTCTGTGGTTCATTAAGATGGGAAGAAAAAACAAGGTGAACATCTGTCGTAAAAACCACAAGCCTGTCGTGGATCGGATTGATGTTTACTGATCAAAGTACTGCACGATCACCGACAAGAACCGGAAAATCATTGAAGCGGAAGAAATGGACTTTTTCAGGCGAGAGCTTCGATGTTTCAAGTTTAGAACACATAAGAAATTAGGAGATGCGAAAACGAACGAACAGCAAGGAAACGATAATTCACGACACAGAAAGGAAACAACTTTTGTGATACTGTGGCATGTTATGAGAACGAGGTGGGGTGGGGTAAAAGAATACCTAAGAGCGAAGAGGTAGACCTCGACTAAAATGGATCCAGGGAGTGGAAAGAAGTATGGGAGTAAGTGGCTTAAAACAGGAAAATACTCAGTACAGGCTACTGGGATGCAGGATGCCGCAGGATCCCGCAAAATGATAATTTAATTTTGTGGATATTTTATATAATCCCGAATGTTTTTCTCATTACAGTTTTTCTCATTATTTATACCTCTTTACAAAATACACAAGAATAGCATCTGTTACACTCTTTTTGCAGTCCATGCCATGTGATGGGATGAATGAAAATGATTTACATAGCAAAACGATTCTGAAACGAAAAATAAAATCTAGTTCATTGTTTCACTGCCAGTAGCAGGCCACACCTCTTCCGCAAAATACTAATTTCCCAGTTCCTGTTGGGGAAACGCAGTAGGCTCGGCTCACAGGCTTGTCCTTGCCGTTGTACGTTGTCTACAACTGGCTCGAAAATTAATTGGCAAAAAACAAAAATGCTGTTACTTTTCTCTCGTATTACTTTTCTAAGCAACATAGGCTATACACTACCTGCGATACAAATGAATACGAAGTACTAAGCTGTGTGATTTTGTTTGTTCGGTTTGAAATAGTGGTAATAAACCATGGTATAAACCATTATCATTGCCATTATTAGTATTTAACTAAACAGACGCGTTACCCATAAACATCTAGTAGGCCTAATTATACTTCAATTACTCAGTAAAATACAGTGGCGGCGATAAGGCCCCCGCAGACCCCGCGGCGCGGGGGGGCCCCGACCCTCATGGGGGGCCCCAGTTGGCCCAGTCATGGGACATAACTTGTAACATGAAAAATAAGCGTAAACGAGTTGTAAAACGCTTCTTTGTTCAATTATCAGTTGACCATAGAATTGACGACCCAGTGAAATCATCTGAAGTAAAAGTTTTCAATGCAACACTAGATATTGTAATAGCTCAGCTACAAATGAGATTCGAAGGATTGCGTTGCATTGATGATAGGTTTTCATTCCTGACGCCTCAGAATTTAGTAAACTTCTCATAAGAGACAATAGTGGAGAAAAGTAAGGCTCTGGTAAATGTGTATCCTGGTGACCTTTCCACATCACTGCCTGACCAAGTAATATCCTTCAAAGCTCTGATGGCCAAAGAAATTGTACACAAGAAAAGAATTCGAGAAATGATGAATTTACTGGTTGAAGAAAACAGCTGCCTTATGAGTTGCCTCCCAGACTTAACTACAGCTTTGCAGCTTTATTTAACCATACCTGTCACAACAGCTACAGCGGAAAGAAGCTTTTCAAAACTTAAATTAATTAAATTATGTCATACTTAAGAAGTACCATGGCCCAAACTCGGTTGAGTGACTTGGCACTGTTAAGCATTGAGCATGAAGAGACACAGAAAACTAATATCAACGAAGTGGTAGAAAAGTTCTTAGCTATTAAAAAAAGAAGGCTAGGCTTAGGAAAACAGTGAACTTTGGTTGATCCTCATCTGTAAATATTGTACATTACTTGAGTTCGAGTGTTATTGAATTGGATTAGACTTAAGGAGAACTTGTATATATTCAAGAATTTTACAAATTCATTTACAAACTAATTTAAATGTTTGAAAAAAGCTAGAATGTTACTTTGATATTTGTTTTTAAATAATAAATTTTTAACACTCTGTGTGCGGTACTGTTTCATAGTCTGAATTTAGATCTTTGACGTAAAAATAAATCATTATTTTTATTTCGTTTTTTTTATAGTTTGTATAGAACTTTGTCTATTTAGCAACAATGAATTTTAACAGTTTGTACACGTGTAAAACGTCCTTTGCAAATTGCAAACGCTTTGTGATAGACGAGAAAGTATTCACAAACCATTGTTGTGAAAAACACGTAAATAGAAACTCATTTGAGTGTTTTCCCCTATTACGTATACAAAATTTAACCATTTTTATAGGGCCCCCTAATTAGTTTCGCGGGGGGCCCCCGTTTCGTTAGCGCCGCCACTGGTAAAATATGTATATCATTTTCAATTATTATCCAGTTATTAAGTAAGAAGCCATACCGCACATTTACGAGATGGCAAAACGTACAACACCGACTGCTTTCTGCCATAAGAAACATACGGACCGTAACGTGCAAACGTGTACAGTCATTTATTAGTGGCGTGCGATTTGCTCCCCCTTGTTCATCATATATCGTCCTATCATATTGTTAACCTGAACGTTGTTATCAGTATTGATAAACGTTACACTTACAATTATATTTCATTCATATACATCGTGTTTTCACAGTAATAATTTTAATAAATGAACGTTACATAATTTTTTGTTAAAATATAATATATAAAACTGTGTGGTCTGTCATGTGACCTCCTTATTGAAAAAGTGACGCCTTTCGTAACCGCTCCGTCGTCAGAAATCACTGTCACTGTAAGTCTTTAATACATTGAAGTCAAGTGGAAACACGTCACTGACAAATCACGTGAAATGCATTCGTGTACCGTCCCTTATTGGAAAACTCGCTCATGAACCATACAGCGGGAGTTCGAGATATATCAAACGTTTAGAAGTAATCCAAGTAATATCCTTAACAGTCAGCTGGATTTCAATTTTGTGCATCAGTTTTGTGATACTGTCACTGAGGTTCTTACAGCAACAAGGAACGGACAGTGAAACCGTTGTTACACATGCCAAGAAGACATCAGCGGTTTTTGTTGCGTCGCACCCGGGTGTCGTTTTAAGTGATATGTTTCACTTGATTTTGATGTGTTGACGACGTCCGGCTGATTCTAATTTTAGACAGTAAGCTCCAAAACGCATCATTTTTGTCGCATCATTTCTGTTATGGAGCATCAAAAGGATGTCACATAACAGAACAGGTAATTTCATGTATTATCAAACCATGTGGCTTGGATACCAAATCAGATGGTTTAAAAATATTTTTATATTTCCACTTTGTTAATATAGCCTAATTGTATTAATGAGCGAACGGAATATCTGGTGTAGGCTATTGCAGATGTGTTTTCTGAAATGGAGAATAACTTGATTGGTATGTCGAATGACACCGTGCTGTTGGAGGTCACAGTACAGGTGTCGCACTTCGTTCACTCCTTGAATTGACCTTACCGCGTAATAAACAACCGGACGGACTAAACAGTCTTTTATTGTCATTTTTCACGACGTGACATCACACGCTGCATTATAACCTTGTGCAATAGTATTATGCAGCAAGTAGATCTGTTCTATATTGTTTCAGTAAAACGCTCTTTTCAGGGTAATCTTCGTTTTCGTGTGGAACGGTTCTTTTATAATTATAGGAAGTGGTTAATAAATTGTTACAATGCGCACATTGCAACAATTGTTACAATGCAATAGACATTCGCATGCGTACACACACACACACACACACACACACACACATCACAATACACGAATTCATAGTTTATTGATAACTGCATAATATTGCTTTCTACGATAAATAAAAAGACGTTTGTATAAATTTACAATTTTCTGGATGTTTGGAACCAACCGCATTAGCATTCCAGGAGAATACGGACGGAGTCTTTTATGAGCCCGGCTCTTAGAATATCTATAACAGGGAAAATCTTCACTAAGACCAAGAACCTCTAGGTTACATCAGCAGTTTCTAGGCAGGAACAGATAGAATTACGTTTCTGGGCAATCTTGTAGAGGTTGTAGTAAGCCCAAAGGAAGTCATAAACGAATTGTGCCAAATTGATAGTGGTTTCGGAAGTCTGTTGCATGAAAACGTAGCTGTGAGAGGTATGTCGAAGGAAGATTTTGTGAAAACCGTAGGATTAGGATTGACAGTTGCAGAAGTGACATCGGACTTGGAATTAGACAGCAGGAACTAGGGCACGAGCGTCCGGAGTGTGCTTTTCCTTTACCTTCATCGATACTTTATTTTTGCCTGTGTTGCGATAACGTAGTGGTGGGATTGATAAGGTTTCGATAGGGGTTAAAGCAGGGGGACGCGGTTCTTTAGGCTACAATGGTCATGGGTTTCTTCAGTAGCTTCAAAATACGCTGGGCATTTCTTCGCCTTCGTCCAGGGTCTGGCACCCAAGCAAGAGGAGTAGGCTCACTGAGTGAGCAAGTGCCGGCTTTGACTTGGTTTGTTGAGTTTAGATAAGCGGTGGTGCAATGATTCATTGTGATATAACGGTGCTGAAGAACAAGGCTCCTTTTGTTCCTATCGCTGAAGACCGTCTTTACACACCACGAAACTACGGAAGTTAGTAGGGCAGGCATCACCGTCCGTAGTACTTCACTGAGTAATGTTTGGAAGTCCCGGTTACGGTTTTACATATATGTACGGCATAATTTGATATCTCGATGAGATCTACCCAAAGTGCTTTCTTTGTAGCACCAGTATTTGGGGCAAGGGGCCAGAAGAGGCCCCAACCCAAACGCAACAACCCAACTAACCGAGTTTGATAGGCTTTAGGCTACCTCAGACTTATTTACCAGGATCCAAATGAGAAAAATCGTGCGCCTAAGCCCGAAAAAAGCCTGCAGTAGTTATCCCAACCGTAGCATAGGGGATCGAGGACTTCCTGTTAATCACTCTGCATGTTAGTAAGGAATTACAGGTATGCTACTACTTGCCGATGAGCCTCGGCAGAAAACCTAACTGTGTAGCCCCTTACGGGATTAAAGTCTTGTTTTTCTGTTCCAAGACCCTACACTGAACATTGCGCGTAGAACACTGATCTACCTATAGGAGGCCCGAAGATTGGGTCGTGAAGAGCCATGTCCATGGCCGTGTATTAGAGTAGCATAACGGGTCCTCTTCGACTTTTTCGCCGGTAGCCACCGCTTCCCAACGGCTAGCGCCGCGAGTCATCACTGGGGAGGGATATCCGATACAGCAATGAAGTCGTTGCCATTGAAGGACTCCGAGAAAAGTTGCTGCTGTTGCACTGGAAATCTAGAAGTAATTCACTTGTCGCTGCCATGCCCGAAACCGGCGCCAAAGCATGCGAGTCAAGGACTGCCTGTTCGACCGAAGCCGTACAGCGATGGATTGTAGAGGAAGAGAGCTGATGCAACAGCCGGTTTCGTTTCCTCCTTTTACCAAATGTTCAGACAATTAACTAATAGCCCGATTAACTAATTGGGCAATTAACTAATATTACAATCGACTAACAGTCCGATTATGTAAAAAAAGCAATTAACTAATATCTCCAATAACTAATATCGAAAATACTTAATAACTCGATTAACTCATAGCGCAATTAACTAGTAGCCCCATTAACTAATAGCCTGATTAACTGTTAGAGCTATTAAATAATATCGCAATTAACTAATATTAACTAGTAGCGTAAATAACTAATAGCGCTATTAACAAATCGCCCTATTAACGATAGCGCAAATAACTAATAGCTCGATTAACTAACAGAGCATTTGATTAATAGCGCAATTAACTAATATCCTGATAAACTAATAGCCCGATTAACTAATATCCTGATAAACTAGTAGCCCGATTAACTAATAGCACAAATCACTAATAGCCAGATTAAGTAATTGCGCAATTAACTAGTAGCCCGATTAGCTAATAGCGCAATTAACTAATAGCCCGATTAACTTACATAGCAGTTAACTAATATCCCGATTAACTATTAGCGCAAATAACTAATAGCCCGATCAACTAATAGCGCAAATAACTAATAGCCCGATCAACTAATAGCGCTATTAACAAATAGCCCTATTAACAATAGCGCAATTAACTAATAGTCCGATTAACTAATAGCGCATCAACTAATAACCCGATTATCTAAAAGAGCTATTAAGGCGTTCGACGCTGTGTTCGAAAGAGAAACTAAATAAAGAATTCTGTGGACTTGAATATATGTCACCTAGTTGGATTGGAGATCTACATAACGAAAACTTCTGGTTAGATTTTCAGTCGTCCAAGAAAACCCATAACCCTGTAGAAAGACTGGAACGACTATGTTCATGAAAGGTTTGATTAGAACAAGGAAGTGGTGAGCCGGTGAGTCTCCAGAAGTTGTAGCTTATAAAGGCGGTTTCAATAAATTAAAGAAGTGAACTCTAAAGATGCTATTAGTTTTAGAGTAAAATGAGGAAGGCCTGAAATAAAGCTTACACATTAAACATAAATTAGGTGTACCTTTGTTTCAATAGTATTTGGTCAATAGTTTTGAATGTATACCGTATTATGTCATTGAGACAAAAGTATGAAAATTTCATATATCTCAAAATCAATGTTATTTATATACACTATGCACAAACTAAAGATAATTAAATTAGCTTTAAATCGTTTTTTGTCTGTTTCTGTAAAATTTAAAGTAATTACCTTATGGCTGAAAAAATTTGCGCCCCTTATGTCTGAAAATACTTCAATTTTTTGTAATAGTTAACAAGAAATTTAAAAAAATAACAAATGTTGTATTTCATAAATGCATAAATTCAAATTTATTTCATAAATTTTTGAACTCCCTGATCAGATTATTTTAGGTTTTTTAGCATTTTAGAAACGTGGTGTGTACGTATGATACATACGTGTGACAAAACAAATGCGAGTCTGCGTATGGGTGGGGGGGGGGGAGGTATGCGCCCGTGCACGCATGTATAAGCCTTTTACAAAAGATAAGATTCTTGCCCTAGTAGCATATTTTTGATATTTGGTTTTCGTCTGTTATAACATATTGTGTGCTTTAAAATAAAGCCCTGCTTGTCTTCCTAATATAATATTGCTTTTTATGCTTTTAATGATTCTGTGAGCTTCTGTTATGCACAAAAGAAACTCTTCATCCTCAAATTAATTCTCTTTCTAAAAAACTTACATCAACTATAAAAATATAAAATCAGGCATTTTTTATTCTAACCCGTTTACGTCCGCCATATGGGAGTGGCCATTTTCAATTTTTAAATGTTGACTTCAGATTCATAACTAGGGATCCCAAAACACATCCATACTACATTCACACATTAATTACCAATACTTTTATTAACGTTAGTTTATAGTACCTTTCCAAATTTTTACTTTCTCGCAGTAATAATATTATATTTTCACAAATGTATTAATTTCTTCCTCAACTAAGTAATAGTTATTGGTTTGTTTTATGTGGACTACGTGTCCGGGTACAAAATACATCGCGACTACTTCTGACGATGCAGCTCATATCTTTGAAAAGTTCGTAAGCGAACGAGTACATGCAACCAAGTTACGGAAAAAATCTAATCTAAAAATCTAGTTCTCTTCACTCCGTGGATTGGGCCTGTTCCAACTTCACTAAGTCTCTGACCATTGTTTCCAGGATATCCCTTGACCCCTCCTACCGGCTAGTCTACATTTCAACGCTTGTTTATAAATGCCCGTGTCTGCCGTGCGTTGAACATGAGACTTCCAATTTTGCCTGTATTCTTTCAATCTATCAATAACTGATGGTACCTCGAGGTCTTTCCTTATATCTTCGTTTCTAAGATAATCCCTCAAACCACATCCCTAATAACTCTTAAAATTTTAATTCAGAGGCCTGTATTTTAGAAATGTGTTTTTGCATGAGAGTCTATGTTCCACTGCCGTACATTAAAGTTGAGACCGCCAAGACCTTATAAAACTTCAGCTGTGTCTCCCTCTGTGTCTTATTCTTTAATCTAAAGAATAATTATTCTGTTGTCTAATTAATCCACATGTATAACTAAACTTATTTAATTTTCTCTCAGTACTTTGGTCATTCCTATATAAGATATCAAAGCCAAATAATTAAAAGGTGCTACCTGCTCCAAACCGTTATTATCAACTACTGTTTTGTTGTTAAAGGTTTTCCTTAGCAATGCCATGGTTTAATATTAGCGATTTAAAATTGTATTCTAACCCGCTCTATACAATGTGTAAATAGGCCTTTGTAACCCAGTGTGAATATAATTGTGAATAACAAAAATACTTTGGCTGATATTAATTTTTTTTCGATTTAGAGGTGGTTTTCCATATAAGGATTTGTTTTAATGTCAGATATTCCCGATTAGTGGATTGGAAAAGTCAGGATCCGATTTCTAATCGTGTCGTTCTCCAAGTAAAAGTACATAGACTTCTTTATGGAACTCTGTGAAAGATTTTTTTGATCCATAGACATGAAACAAAGAATTCAGCACTTTTCAACCGTTCGTGAAGATTATATCTTTTTAGAGAGCATCTGAACACTTCCACTGGTCAGAGGCGTAGCTAGGGGGGCCAAAGGGGCAGCCGCCCCCGGGTGGCATTGCAAGGAGGGCGGCAAAGTGAGCATAGACTTGGAAAAACTGTTTTCAGTTTATAAAACTACAAACAACTTGTTTCTTTGATATGACTATTCCTTTCATAAAAAAACCATAAGCAGCCAGCTTGTCTGTTGTCATAAACAGTATTAGTCTATAAGTAAGTATTAGTATTAGTCAGTATACTCAAGCATCGTAATTACGGTTCATCGTATTTACGGTAATTACGTAAAGATCGCTTAGTAAACTTAAATTGATTAGATTGTACCTACGATTACCAATATCTCAAGAAAGGGTATCAAATCTAGCAATATTTTTAATTGAAAACGACATTAATTCAACTTTAGATTATAGTGATTTAATAACCGACTTTGCAGCAATGAGACCAGGAAAGTTACATTTTAAAATATCTCGTTTTAAATATTTATTAAATATTAAAAATAAATATTAAGTGTTTATTAATAGAAGACGGAACCCTTAACCTGTAATGGTAAATTATTTATTTTATTACTTGTAATATAGTTCTTTGTTTAACTTTGTGTTGCATTAGCATATTGTTTTGACAATGTGCTTTAGACCTACAAGGAATTTGCATGTTTAGTAGAACATTTTTATGTTATACATTTTTTATATTACTACATTTCTTAAAGTCTACATTTGTTACTAGTAAATGCATACAAACCGATAACCGGTAATAATATACCATGAAATTTCTTAATTCCGACTTACCAAATATTCTTAAGACGTTTGCTGGATGTGCTTTCATACAAAAATCTATACATTTGGATTTATTAAGTACTCTGTTCACTGGATGGCCTGAGAACTGTCACATAACCTTAATGCTGACGTACATATTACATACATAAATTATAAAAATCTCTCGCATACATTATGTGTAACTAAACTTATATCAAATCTATTCCGACAATTCAAAGGTTTTCTTTATTCGAAACATCAAAAACAAAACGATTCATACCGAAGTGGGCAAACCACAAAAATTTACAGAGAATTTTTTCAGCGTTCCTTCATGCCCTGGGCGTTTTCTATTTGATTATATTTCGATTCAGAATAAATAAATAACTGTATTATTTAACACTGCCTTTCGACTCGTCATACAGAATATGCTGCCGATAAACGATCGTTTCTCACCAACACAATGTACAGAGACTGTAAAGACCGGAGATACCGTGTGTCACGTGTATGACTCAGCGGGGGCGTGTAGGCCTACGACCAGTCGTTTAACTATAACACGCAACTATTCATTGTGAATCATGCTTCTGTGTTCTGCAGTTCAATATTATCTGTATATTATGAATTACTTTGTGAGAGACGTTAAAAATATGAAGTTTGTTGCATTTTGTATAAATAATACTGATTATTAAAAAGTCAACGACATTTAAATAATTTTTTCTATACTGATAAAAATCACAGGCCTACATTAACTAAAAAATAAGGAGATGATAACAATATTAACAATATCAATTCACACAATAATCACAAACTTATAAGCTAATGGAATCGGAAATAAATGTAACAGGATAAAGATTGGCTTCCCCTTGTAGGCCTACGGGTTGTGTGGGTACTTACGAACGGGAACATCCATCCACACCAGAAAAGTTAAATATTTGCGAGTGAAATCGGACCTACGTTGATGTGAGATTTTTCCTAGTATAGGTCTACTACAATCACCTAACGAAATAGTGTCCTTTCCTTCTGCGATACTCTGTATATTTAACTAACACGAGGTTTTACGTATGTAAGGGAAACGACTTATAAATGTAAAAATATTAATAAGTGTGGGCTGAGGCTAATTAAAGCTGCTTTTCCTGTAATTAAAAAAAAATTATAAATGAAATGTTCTAATTTTAAAAAGGTGTATATGAAACAGTCAAACATTTAATTTAACCGAATTTTGGTGCGAGAAATGGAACGTAAAGTTGCTCAGATTATTACTATAGCACTATACAGAATCGGTTCGAATCATAAGCTGTATTGTTTGTCTACATTACAGAACCTATCCGAGGAGAACCTAGTTTTGTGTACACAGTTTAGTAATTCTGCAACTTCTACACACTCATTGTCAGTCGACTCGTCCACTCTATCAGTTTCTTTAATTTTTCTCCTCTTATAATTTACTTCGCGTCCTCACAACCTCATTGTGTCCTGATGTGCTCTAGGGCTCTCTTATTGTAATCTCTTCCCTTGGCTGTTCAAGTTTTCATTTTAAGCACCTAACACTGCCGTTAATTTCAAAATAGTATTTTCCCTAATTTACTAATTACATACTAATTATTAAGATTAACCACACAAGTTAACAAAACAATTTATTAATTTCCCTTGTAAGATGGGCTAATTTGTGTTCATTCTAATTGTTAAATATAATAATTATGTGTTATATTTTTGGAATGATGATACACATTCCCTGCTCTTTCCTTATATTATTGCTAATCAAAAAAGGGCAGTTTCCTGTCTTGGAATAAAGTCATATCAGTCTACTTTAATTAATCTCCGCTTCACTTTCTTAATTAGACCCCATTAATAATTATTATTTTTTTAATTTTTGGATCTGACTATATTTATTTTTATAATTTTTGTGTTTCTGCCATGATGTTTTTAGACTTCCGTTTGATTTCCTCCGTATTCAAGATACTCTAGAAGTTTGGTTTTGGAAGATAGTTTTGTGAAGTTTGTGAAGATAGTTTGGATTGACGTTTCTCAAAACAAACTATATTTTTTTACTACTTTTATCTTTTCTTGGCTTTGTGTCTATACTTTTATTAATTAGCCATTAAGTAGGTTTATTGTTATTCAAATTCTTTAATTCCGTACAAATACAATATAGATATCCCTCAAGTACGAGAATGGGGTAAAGAATTAGTTATTTTAAGTATAAGAAAGTTTTAATATAGACTCGTTAATGACAAAGCAGTAATATTTACATATGTGTGTGACAGACAACGTATTTCTTGTAACCCATTATTATAACTGACTGTTGAGCACGTTCGCTCACCGAAGCCGAAATGTATAAAACCCGTTTACGTCTTTCAATATATGTAAAACTTCACGTCTAACTTCAAAAAATCTTATTTTTATTTACTTATTTTTAATACTGAATAACCTACTATTTAACAAGACATTGGTGACTTCCTTACCAACCCTTGACAATATGGTTACTATACAATACTAAACAATCATCATCATCATCTTCTTCTTCTTCTTCACGGATTAAACCAAAAATGGTTTGTTCCGGTCTCAAATAGAAAAGATTAGAGCTGGTCACTCCAGCGCTTCCTCTGACGTCCCATACCTCTCCGTCCCATTGGCTTATAGTTGGACATCAGAGGAACGCTTATAGTTCCATATTTGTTTGGGGATGCGGCAGTCATCCATTCGGCAAAGATGTTCCCAGCAATTCAGCCGATACTGGGCGATCCTGTCGAGTATACTCATAATATTCAATTCCTGCCGTATATCTGTGTTTCTTCTATGATCATTGAGAGTATACCCTGCCACGTGCCTGAGAAATCTCATTTCAGCCGCTTGGATGCGACTGGCCTGGCCTTTCGTTAAAGTCCAATTCTCAGACCCATAAAGATGTGGAAGAAGAGCCATCACCTTGTAGAATTACTATACAATACAATAGGCCTTTAACGTAGCGTGTTAATGTGGTTTTTGAATTTACGACTAAATAACATAAACAGGACTTTTTTGACATGGAATCCATAGGTATGTAATGTCTTACTCGCACGTTTCGCGAAAATCGACCGTTATGTTTCAAATGCACTTTCGGCATACCACTATCTCACGAACCGCTCAACCAATCCCAGCAAACCAGGTGTCAGGTGATCGAGTCACTCGGCCCCCTTCCAACAATAGTACTGAGAATTTTGACAACTGACTTCAGTCGCCTCTAGGCTTTGTCTGCGTGAGGGTGTTTTTGCGCCGAAAATTTCTAAATTGCTCCACTAAAACGTAAATATCTCGGGAACTACAAGTCCGATCGCGAAAATACAAAGTGCGTTGTGATCCTCAGAACTAAATCTCTCCAATAACACCAATTCCGAGTACCAGAAGCACTCGCAGAAAATAATAACAACATTTGAACTCAAAAATTTGAAATGCCTCTACCTAAAGATCGCGATGAAACTCGAACCAAAATTTTCAAACCGAAAACCGGCAAATCCTATGCAGAGCGTCAACAGGCCTATCGTTTGAGACTAAAATCAAAGAAATCGGCCGAGAACTTAGAAAATGGCAACCATTTGAAGACTGACGAAACCCCGTCAGTGCCCAAGCGGCCCGCATCTCCGATACCTGGGTCATCCGGCGTGCCCCCAAAGCGACTCAGATCGAGCGTACGGCTAGCTAGCAAGAAAACAGACGATGAGAACATTAATAACTTGTGCTTCGACAACATTGGACCCTCGATGCTCTGCACAGAACAGCCCGGTCCAAGTCGTCGCTTCAAAGGAGTCGACGAGGAATTCTCTAAGCACTTTATTAACAATCCGTTCGGCTCGGTGTGTGGGATCTGCGATCGCTTGTGGTTCAAGAGTGATCTAAGACCGTGCGTACCATCATACATAAGTCTCTTGGCCACAGTGCTCGGAGCGGACGAGTACTCAAGTGCGAGTAATATGGAAGGCGTGTGCTCTACGTGTGTTGCAAGTCTGAAAATTCTGAATAAATAAAATACATTGAAACTTATGTAGCTGTTTATTTAACCAACCCTTCATTCCTTCCCAAAGCACAAGTTTGCCCATGATTCCATGTCTACCGGTAGTCCCACGACTACCAGGTTTAAATTTTTTTCAAAAGTAGTCTTTGGGATAATTGTTTCCCTTAATGGACTCTTATTAGTGCTTACCTCAAGTAAAAAAAGTTTTATATTCACATAATCCTCTTTATTACTACTGACCTAAGTAGGCCTACTACAAATGTTGAACTGATTACACGATGATGGTGTTGAATTTATTGTAGCCTCCACAAACTATTTAATTTACACGTACTTGTCCTCGCGATAAATAGTAGAATGTTCTTTACAGCTACACTTTTATCGCAATAAAAACATTTAAATGTTTTATGCTTTAAACTTTAAAATATTGAAATATTTACGCTTCCAGGGATACCATGCTATCAGTACACACGCATTTAATTTTCGTCAATATAAGACGCTTGAGAGAAACAAACAATTTCTTGACACAGTCAACAGTTACAAATCTAACTAGGGTACCAGACTTAACGATTGATCTTGTACTTTTAGTCATGTACAATACGGTAACTGCAAGTCAAAGGGCGTTTACCAAAACACAATAACGATCTCTACATTGAGACATTCAATTTCGCATTTTTATAAAGACGTTTAATGAAGACATTAAATTATCTTTATCTTTACCTTAATAAACATGTTTTTCTATTATTTTTAAGCGTTAGATAAAAACAGAAGAAATAAGGTGTCTTAAAAAACAACAACATGTATTTTTTTCATTACTTTGGTAATGTTTAACAATAGATCTATATATTTCCTATCTTGTATGGTTCTCCTTCTTCTTATATCGAATTACCACTGCATATATCGATTTGTTTTTGTATTAGTTATGTAGTGTGACATGTACAAATGACATTTTTTAATTAAAAGATATTCTGTTCCGGCATTTATAACAGTCACTTGGTTGTGCATAGGGGCGTCTTTACGGGGGAGAGACGAACGGGACCGGACCCCCCCCAGGGGGTTCAAAAAATTGACAAATTTTGTTAATCTCTTAATTTTTAGGCTATTCTATTATTTTGTCAGCTGTGTACGCTAATATAGTAGTAACTCTTTTTCAAATATACAAACAGCTTCATTACACACCATTTGCGTATACGTTTAAAATATGAAATATAGGAAAATCAATTCAGTCAATAAGTATCATCTACACACTGTTTCAATAACGGATATTTTTATTGTGATATTGCCTTTACTTTAATGGGGCTGATTTCAGGATATTATCTCACGTTTTTCGGCCACTTTAAAGTTAGTAATATTGATTAGTCTTAACTTGATTTTTCTTTTATATGAACCCGATTCGACCGGACCCCCCCCCCAGGCCAAATTCTAGATACGCCACTGGTTATATGCGATAAATTACCTACCATGAATCTAAGCAAAATGAGGCAACATATTATTTTACTAATACGCTGTCCCGATATTTCTTCTTCTTACTGAACTTTTACCGTCTACATGGTTCTAATCTGCGTTGTGCGTTCTGGGTACTTCCCCAAAATCCGTACCCACACTACATTTTCGATGTTTTGAATATGCGATAGGATTGACACATTACGATATCAAGAAGAAGAAGTGTACTAATTGTAAATATTCTATTTCTCGATATAAATTGAAAATACGTAGTTTTCATTTGTGAGGTTAGGTGATAATGTTTTTTTTGTTTTTAGTTTACTGTTTAAGGAAACAAAAAATCCATGATTGGGGAAACTATAGCATCGTGTGTCTACACAATGCTTATAACAAAGTAACATTTAAAATAAAGAACAACGTTTTTTAACAAAAACAACAACAGAAAATGTAAAGTGCAAAATACAGTTATTTCTGAATAGTAAGATTAAAAGAAAAAGGAAACAACAACGTATTAACAAATGAAAACAAAATTTTTTATTCTTTAGGCAGCCAATATCATTTTGTGTTATTCAGTAAAATCTCGAAAACTTTACCGGAAGCAAATTTTGTGCAAAACACAAAAAAAGGAGATACGTATAACACCTCGCCTTACTTCGAGTTGGTTCCTTTTCCAGTGATCTGCGCAAAAACCGAGTATTAGTGAAGAAACGGGTATTAATGGAAAACGAGTTCTGCCACGAAAAAGAAGACATGTATAATAACAGGCATGCTTCGCCTTACTTCGAGTTGTTTTTTCTTTTTTTACGTGGTTTTCACAAAACAAGGAGTATTGTTTTGAAAGCATATTGGTTTCCATATGTACTTTACGTTTTCATGTTAATCTAACAACGTAAATGTTTGGCGTCACAGGCATATATCAGAGCTTCTATCATTGCTAGGAATATTTTTCGTAAAAAATGTGATAATGAAAAGATTGCAATCGTCAAAAAGCTATTTTTTTATATACAAAATAAAAATATTTACAGTTTCTATTTTCTAACAAAAATTATAAGCGATAGTCACTACATATCGATGCCAATAATCACATAACCGAAATATCGTGAGTGAGTGTGGGTACGATTATTGAGAAAGTACCGTGTTCTGTACTCAGGTGATGTAATAAATTTCGTTGCAATACTTACCAGAAGTCTAAGTTATTACATTTTAAATGTTTTAAGTTGCTTATCGTTTGTAGGATATATGCGTCAGTAATACTGAACCGAACCTTCCTCTAATTTGTGTAGATTAGAGGATTTAATATAAAATTTAATATATATTTAATAAAAAAATATACGGATTTTTTCAACCAACATATTGGCTTCCTTTGCGCGACGTCCGGAGATTCGAATACTTGATGGAGTCAAAAAATGTAGGCTATAACATTTTTCTCTATAAAATGTTCAATATATACTTTCATCTAATTTCTGTGTAAAACATGCATAGTCACATAAAGTATCATCTTAAGAGTAATTACATAATTCAGATTATTGGAAAACTAAGGAATGGTATCTAATGAAACTAGCCTACGTTAAGTAGACAAAAGTACTGCTTATGCCTATGATGACAATAAATCTTAAATACAACAACTGAGATTTTGTAGTTACACGCAAATGTTTAATATTCAATCTGTAACTAATTTTAATAATAAATTTTTAAAATCTATTGGTATCATCAACTGTTCCTGTAAAGCACGTTGCATTTGGATGTTTACTCGCTTGTACTGACATTGTTAACATAGCAGGCTTGTTTGTGTTCAGTAATACAATGTGGTTTTTATTATTAATGCTGACATTTAACTTAAACAGTAACTATTTCAAATTTTAATGAACATTTATGAGTTTTGAAAACGTGAAATCTGTCAACAAATTCTATGTAATGTTATTTTCTTAGGAAAGGCAAAAGAAGAACCGATATTGTAAATACAAATACGTAATATATATATACGTAAAAATAATCAAAATATAGCCTACACATTCATTCGGAGCAGTACTAAAAATCAAACGAGAAAAATGAAGGAGTAGGTATCTTTCAAAATATATTAGACCTATTTTGAGGTAAAGTAAATAAATTAACGTCTTCACATAAAAAATTCGTAGCACTCGATGAATAATTGAAATGTCATATATCTAGCTAATTATTATTATCATGGTAAATAGTTAATAGTACTCAGTAACGGCTAAGATTACAATAGTTTTCATTTACAACGAGAAGTTTTACAGGTAAAAATATTGGGACATAAAAGTAAATAGGCCTACAAATGTAAAATAGTAGAGGCGTAAAATAAAAATCAACGTACTCTTGAAACTTTTCAAGTTACTATTATTAACATTTTTGTAATGGCAACCCCGATTATACACATAGAATTTGCAAACCTAACATTGTCTCGTTTCAAAATGCACGATTTAATTAGCCTAAATGGGTAGGCTGTTTTTACATGATGGCAAGAAAGGAGTGGATTACTAATAATACGCAGTCTTTATGTTCAATGTGTAATACCTCTAAAAATTGATTGTAATTTAGATCTGATTTGACATAATTATGTAAGCATGAGAAGTTAATGGGTAAGACAGTAGAATGTCAGTAGATCCACTGAAATTAACTCAAATGTTAAGCAGTGGTGAACGAGCAAATAAGTAATATTTAAGACTAGGAAACAGCAATGTTAAACTATTCCAGTATGTTCCAGTACTCTTGTTTAAACTTCTTAATAAATCATTATTTTAATTACGAAATATCTTCGTCATTTAATTTGATGAAGACTAATGTAAATTCTAGTTTCCTCAACATCGAGCCTGCTGTTTCATCATTTTGTAATGTTTTGTAGGTTTCACACCACGGATAAAAATACATGCTTTGGGATAATTTGAGCTATAAGAAAATGAGTATATCACTATAATATTGACGACTCGGAACACTAAGTTTTTTATAAGTAAAAACGTAAAGTTTTACCTTACAGCCTAAACCGGCTTTCACCTATAGAAGGCTTCATCAGAGGCCTTCTATAGGTGAAAGCCGGTTTAGGCTGTAAGGTAAAACTTTACGTTTTTACTTATAAAAAACTTAGTGTTCCGAGTCGTCAATATTATAGTGATATTTAGTTAAGTAACGGACACGTCATGGACAACGAAATCCAAAAATGAGTATATAAGATTAGGATACAATAGGATAAGTCTGTAATTTTATTATGGAACCGGGTCCGCTGGACATACTTTTAAGTACGTCCAACGTGTAGGAAAGAATTAATTTTCGTGCATAGAAAGAATGGAAGAGTTTCAATTGTGTTCTTTTATACAGATTTGGACTTATAATAAAGTTTTCCGGTCTCTAACAAGCCATTGTTTTCATAGTCTACCGATAATGTAATTTTGTTTTGGACTGGAACTAACATCTTGTATCTGCAGTCTCTTCTCTTTTATTAATTCAATATAAGCTTTTTAGTTGGCTGTAATTGTTATTTTTCAGTTCATTAATGTTTATAAGATTTTCATGAGTTGCTTATTTCCATTCGTCACAAGTTGCAGCATCACAGAAGGGGTGAAATGGTGTGTTTTACCAATACCAATATCAATATTAAAATGTGATTCTTCCATTAAAAATGATTGTTTACGTTAATTTATTACGTCTTGCCTATCTGCACTGAGTTCACCAAATAAATTGTTGTAAATTCACACTAAAGAGAAAAGAAGAACCCAAAACAAATCTTTATATTTTTACTTTTTGACATATAACTACAGCTGAGATAATTTACAACCAAATGTAGGGTAAAAGTATCTACAAGTCTTAAGGAGGATTTTTACGTACGAGATTAGGTTAGGTTAGGTAAGGTTTATATCCTCGTATATTAAAATTATTTTATTGTTTATTACAAATCAAATTATTTCTGTTTGCTAAAAAAATGTATTTGTTCTTTGTTATCAGACATATGATATGTGTTATATGAGTTATCTAAATTGTGTTGTTTATATTTGCATACATGGACATGAGAATGAGGGGACATGTGTGTGTGTGTGTGTTTACATATGGTAAATTTATAATTACCTTTGCAATTGTGCATTTTAGTGACAGTCAAGCAGTAATTAGTCCAACCAATGCTAATTCGAAGCCAATAAACCCCAACAGTCACAAACCAAGTAAAGCAGGATGGAACAATAGACCTAGTTATGTTAGCCTCGACATTACTACCAACACTGCTCCTGATAAATCAGGAAGTGATAGCAGTGATGATGATGATGATGATGATGACATAACCAGTGATACTGAAGAGGATGTGCTAATAATACCTGATTTTCCAGGTGACGAGCCTATTAGTGCAGAATACTGGCAAATACAGAAACTTGTTAAATACATAAAGGTGACTGCTTTTACTTACTTATTTACCCTTTAACATGCTTTAATGGTTTTGTATGAATCGTTTATGTTATATAAAATGAATAATACGTTGAAAAAAGTTATTACTGATCATAATAATATAGTATGTTTGTAAATTTAGATTTTGTGTTCATTAAACAATTGTATTTGTTTTCTTGTTTTCATTTTTACTTCCATGTTCCTTAAGGAAATGGGAGTATGGTGATGGCAAAAAAATCGTGTTCGAGATTATTGCAGATTCTGATTGTACTACACTCAAAACATGAAAAAAAGTCAGGGGTAGTTTACCTGCAACGTTTTGTTTTAACAAGGGTAATGTTTTCTATGACGAACGATAACTGCTGTACATTCAAACAGAATCAAATACTTTTTTGCATACTTTCCTAAATTATAGAGAAATGAAGGTCTGTTGATTTTGGTGAAGATCGGTTAAGAGAAAAGGGTAGTTTACCTGCAACATTTTATGTTTTAAAAGGGTAATTGTTTTATGACGAATGATAACTGCCGCATATTAAAAGAGAATCATATAATTTTTTGCATACATTCCTGAATTTTTAAGTACTCAAGGTCTGTTGATTTTGGTGAAGATCGGTTAAGGGAAAGGGGTAGTTTACCTGCAACATTTTATGTTTTAACAATGGTAATTTTTTTTATGACGAACGATAACTGCCGCACATTCAAACAGAATCAAATATTGTTTTGCATACGTTCCTGAATTGTAAATGACTGAAGGCCTATTGATTTTGGTGAAGATCGGTTAAGAGAAAGGGGTAGTTTACCTGCAACGTTTTATGTTTTAACCAGAGTTTTCATGACGAACGGTAACTGCCGCACATTCAAACAGAATCAAATAATTTTAGGCATACATCCTTGAATTGTAGAGTACTCAAGGCCTATTGATTTTGGTGAAGATCGGTTAACGGAAAGGGGTAGTTTACCTGCAACATTTTATGTTATGTCATGTGTACTATGTTATCGGCAACAAAGAAGTAGTTTGTTGTTAAAATTACTTCCTGGACTGTTTGGCTTGATCCAATGTTTTCTACAAACCCAGACGTTTCGGCAGTGCTATCGACTGCCATCATCAGTGAAAATTGAGTGCACTAACGTGAGGTGGTATACGTTAGTGACCACAGTACTGTGGTTAAGGCTGAAGAAAGTAGTTTCTATGGAAATATTTCATTTCGAAAATGATTTTAAATATAAATCTTAGAACATGGGAGTCATGTATGGTTCTCCATACCGATATTTATATATGTACTACATTATCGGCAACAAAGAACATGGAAGTCATGTATGGTTCTCCATACCAATATTTATATACGTACTACGTTATCGGCAACAAAGAAGTAGATTGTTGTTAAAATTCCTTCCCGGCCTGTTTGGCCATAGACCAATGTTTTCTGCAAAACCAGACGTTTTGGCAGTGCCATCGACTTCCATCATCAGTGAAAATCGAGTGCGATAACGTGAGGTGGTATACGTTAGTGACCACAGTACTGTGGTTAAGGCCGAAGAAGTAAGTAGGAAGAAGTAGTTTCTATGGAAATATTTCATTTCTAAAATAATTTTAAATATAAATCTTAGAACATGGGAGTCATGTATGGTTCTCCATACCAATATTTATAATTCTGATCATACTAGTTGCAAACACAAGTAACATATAAACATAGTTCATTAAAATTCTACAACTAAAACACAATATTTTTAAATAATTATTGTTCACTTAAAAGAACAAGTTGAAAAGTTGAAAGCAATCCTTGAGTTCTTGAATAATTTAAAATGCCCTCCAACACTTAATAATTTTAAATTTAAGGCACATTAAATTTGTAAGTACAGATATTACAACTTAACGCTACAACCTACAACAACAATATGCTAATTTTTGTAATATTTTTCAGGGTGGCACTGTCAGTTCAACAGTAACAGCACTAGGGTTACTTGATGACCATGAGTTAGAGTCAGAATTTATTCAGATGTCTATTAGAGATCTTAACACTCTTGAAATACTAGTCAATATTTTGGAAACCGATCCCTATGAAATCAGATGCAAAGTAAGTGTCCTTATCTTTTATTTGTTGTGTATTTAATTAATAAAGTTGTGTTAATGATTATAATCACAAAAATTACACTGTTGCACACAACTATAGAAAACATTCCTGATTAGCTAGGGCTTTCAAGATTTACAGCTCATCATCAGATCATAGATATATTTTCTATCTGATGAGCTGTGAAGCTTGAAACCACTAATCAGGAATTTTTTCTATAGTGGTGTGCAACAGTGTAATTTCTGGTTCTGTTTTTGTTACTTCTTTACAAATGCATGCTATTGTTCTTAAGAGAATATGCATTTTAGCACATGTCTACTGTTCCATTTTTGTGTTATGATACAGTAATTAAGAACTACTGTGTTATCAGTGGTACAGTGAGGGGGTCTGGGATTTTAAATTATCTCAAACAAAGAAATAAAAAAATAAAGTGGTAAAAATTTTGGTGTTAAATCTAAATTGGCAAATTTTATCCGTGAAACCCTTATGGACACAGTCTCAAAAATAAAATTCATGGGAGAAATATCTCAACCGTTCAAAATAAATACCAGTGTAAGACAAGGTGATGGTATATCCCCAATTCTTTTCAACTGTGGGTGTCCTAGAGAAAGTAGTGAGAATTTGGAATGAAAAATTGAAGGAATGCAAAATATCACCAATCATGTTGGGGAGAAGGAACAAACATATTGAAATAAACTGTTTGGCATTCGCAGATGACTTTGCTATACTTTCTGAACATCTGACATCTGCAATAACGCAAGTTAATTTTTTAGAGGACATAGCCAGTAGAACAGTCTTAAGAATTTCTGCAGAAAAAAAAACAAATTTCTCACGAACATTAAAAATGCGCCAAAATTCTTGCTAATAGATATTAGTCGAATAGAGAGGGTTAGAAAATTTAAGTATGTAGGGGAAATAATTCAAGAGAATGGTTCCGAAAAATCTGCTTTCTAAAATGTGTAGAAAGGATTCATAAAATGGAAAGAGCATATGGTATAACTAAAGATATTTACAATAAAAAGTGCATATCTAAAACTGTGAAAATAAGGCAGTACAGTAGTGAAGCCAGAATGCCTATATGCAAGTGAATGTCTAGCATTGAATTATAATTTAGACAAACTAGAAATATTGAAAAGACGAATTATTAGGAAAATATTAGGCCCACGAAAAACTTCATAAGGTTGGAAATTAAGAAGTAATGACAAAATATATCAGAGAATAGAAAATATAACAGAAACAATGAGAAAAAGAAGACTACTATTTGTTGGACATTTATATAGAATGGACAACAATAGGTTAACAAAGCAGATCTTCAAATATCAGTGGGGGAAGAAGTCAACATTAAGTTGGATTAAAGAAGTCAAAAACGATTTAGAAAAAAAATAATATAACGCACAAGAAGTAATTGAAAGAGAAGTTTTTCGGGCAAAAGTGTTGAAAATGGAAGGAGTCCAGGGTAGGAGAGAGAAAAATGCAGGTTCAAAGTGGACTGAAGAAGTCCAGGAAGAAGAGACACAGTGAAAAGATGAAATAATATTGGAGAAAAAGAAAAGAACAAAGAATAAAGAATTAAAATTGGCATGTGGTCCTTAGATGGCCGATAAGAAAAATGTGGTAAAAATCTACCCATGCAATTCAGAATTAAACAGTCAATTACTTATGTGAATATAAACATTGTTATTTGCAACATGCTAAAATCATCTTATGAGTTATATCTTCTTAGCTACTGGGAAGGAGGCAAATGTTGACTCACAGGCTTCAAATGTTTATTAATCACCCCCACTATATCTAAGTCAGTTTATGATATATTTATAGTGCAGTACTTTATTCTGAAGTGCTTAAAGAAATGTATGCATTAAATAATGTTTTGCTTGCTAATCGAATTTTACACAGACATGCGTATCCTTGTATTGGTTTTCTGTTATGTCAGTTACCATCCATGTTCAGTAGTTTATTAGTTTTTTTAGGCCTACTTTAGTTTAATACCATTTCAAACATATTAAATTTTAAAACAATAATAACAAATTCTAAAATGTGTCTGTTGTTTCATACATAAATAAATCTAATACTAAACGCAGTGTTCTGATGGCCATTTATAAATGCTCCACCAATGAACTGATTTTTGTGGCAGCTTCAAGAAAATGTGCTCTTCCCGTAACCCAATTTTGGAATATTTGTTTTGAGGGACTGTAGTGCCTACTTTAGGAAAAATTTTAATAATTTCCAAAACATGTAGACTTATTTGATTCAATTTGCTGCACAATATTTATAGATAGTACTCACTGAGGTGAAAGGTTCAAAAACTGAACAAAACGGTTAAGATCATCAACATCTGCGGATAATAGAGGAAAATTGATACCAGTTTCATGGTCCCAATTATTTCATTTATATGTAATGTAAGATATTAATTGTTATCATTTATTGTTAAATTTTAGATATCTCTCCAACCTTTAGATTTACATGCTTTGTTCTTGCTTATAACAAAATAGCAAATAAAAAGTTATGTTTCTTTTAATTACTGTAATTCTGCTCATAAAATCTAAATCCTCCCAGAAGGAAACCTTGGCTGCACCAATGGTTATGTTATAAAACGTTGTTGTCATAAGTGGAATTAATTAACTTTATTTACAAGAACTGATCTTATTTAGGATACTGAGTATAAAATACAAATACTAAAATTCCTTTGAACAGTTTGACTTTCAGCACAGTGTATATGTATTTCTCACATGAGCTGCTTATTTGTCACTGTCTATAGGTATATATTTTACAACACAATTTAGAATGTGAAAGTAAAAATATACAAATCACATTTGACAGTACAAGCATCTACGTATAATATTACTCATTTGTTAATGATTGGTGATATCATGTACAAGTTAATTAGCACAAATCATTGTAGAAGAATCAATATAGTGTGTGAGATATAAAAAAATGATATTAAGGATAACCAAAACACAAAAACCAATATGTAGAGAATTATATTTACTGACATAAATCTTAAAAAAGTAAGTTTGCTTGGTAACATAAATTTTATTTATGCTTAAGTGATGTTTATTTTAACTCTGTTATAGAAAGATTCACTGAAAATCTTAGCAAGAATTTCAACAAATCCAGTAATTCAGTATGACCTGACTAATTTAGGCATTATCCCCATACTGGTAGATCTTCTAGTAGACCCAGCTAGAGACTTACAACACTATGCAGGCATCGTTATTGCAAATGTTGCAAACCTAAAAAAAAGTAGGAAGATTGTTAGAAATTGTGGTGGCATACCTCTGTTGGTAATAATGAACTTAATTATTTTATTTCAGGATTATGTAGTCAACACATAAACACATTGTATAATATTTTGTGTTTTTATCATCTAGTATGAAGATCATGCAAACTCTTTAATATACTTGTATTTAGATACAAGTATGTATATATTGCAACATACCTTAAAGTCGGTCAACGTCTGATTACATTAACCAGCAAGTAGATGCACAAATGATGATATCTGACAAAATTTAGTTTGCTGAAAACCTTAGATAAAATACTAGTATTTCTTCTAACAAAGTAGAGATTCAGATTCAGAATATTTTATAAAGTCTTAAGTACTTTTAAAAATAAACTCTTAAGAAGCCTTTGAAAGAAGATCTTCTTTTATAAAACATTTTATGTAACAGTATTTACTTTCCTGTTTTCTCAGGTGTTCCAAAAAGTAATTAAGGTTCTTTAAAATTCTAACATATAGATTTAGGGTCAGCTCTTTCTAATCTTGTTTGTTCTTTAAAGTGAGTCGGAAGATAAAAATGAGAGTTATTGAAGTTTATAGTCATACACCTAGTTGTGAAGATGAGAAAATAGGAGATGAAATATGCTGATAAACAAGAAACCTGTAGAAGCCATGGGAGACTATCAAAAAAGGGAAAGATTCGAAAAATATGTAGGTAATTTCATTTGGGAAGAAATTATAGAGGGGACAGGCTTATAGTCTACACTATGGACTATCACAGGGAGTATATGTTATTTTTAACACAGTCTAAGAAAAATTATCTTGTTGTTGCATCCTCTTCGTTCACTTGTTAATTTAATAATATATATATACTTTCACTTATGAACTTACTATTGTCACTTCCCAAACGTTTCAAGATGTTGTTTCTCTTCTTCAGTGGGTTGAGTACTAACTGTCGATTACAGAATAACCGTTACGGAATGGAGTGCGTGGTGGGGGTTGATGGTGGGAAGGGGTTGGCGCTGAGGTTCGAATTATGTGTATGGATCAGTGTGTCAAATAGTGTATGTGATTTGTAATGTATCTGTTCATTTAATATGTTGTTTGGTTGTAATGTGTGATATCTGTATATTTCAAATTGTTCAGCTGTGTTTAGTTTTCTACTTTTTGGTAAGTAGTGTAATATTTCCATGTTGTGTTCTATGTTTGTGTAGCTGTGGTTTTCGTTATGTAAATGTGTGGCAAATGTGGAATGTATGTAGTTTGTGGTGAGGGCTTTTAAATGTTCAGAAAACCTGGAAGAAAAAGATCTTCCCGTCTGGCCGATGTAGAATTGTTGACAATCATTGCAATTTAATTTGTAAACCCCTGTTTTGCTGTATGTGTCAATGTCTTTGTTAGTATTGTTTATGTGTTTTCTAATGGTGTTGTTGGTTCTGTAAGCTACTTTATAATTTTGTTTCCTAAATGTGTTTGCAATTTTATGTGTATTGGAGTTGTAGTATGTAAGTGTTATGTATTTACTGGGTTGTGTGCTGTTGGTCAGATGTGTTTTACTTTTTGTGTTGAGGATTCGTTTATGTAGTTTATTTATTAATTCAGGGTTGTATCCGTTTTTGACTGCTATGTATTTAATTGTGTTTAATTCATCTTGGTGGTCATGTGTGTTTAGGGGTATTGACGTGAGCCTATGGAGCATGTAGTTGAAAGCTGCATGTTTGTGTTGAGTTGGGTGGTTGGATGTGTTGTGTATGACCATGTCTGATGTGGTGGGTTTTCTGTATATTTTGTATGTGTGTGTGTTGTTTGTTTTGGTGATTGTAAGGTCTAAAAAGTTTATGCTATTGTTTAATTCTATTTCAAGTGTGAATTTTAATTTATGGTGTAAAGTGTTAATGTATTTATGGAAATTTTCTATTTGTCTTTTGTTGCCATTGTAAAGGAGTAAAATGTCATCGACATACCTGTGCCAATATATTATTTTATCGGTGTATTTGTTGTTGTTCAGTATGTGTTTCTGTTCTATGGTGTGTATGAATATTTCTGCTAGTATACCTGATATAGGGGAGCCCATGGGTAGTCCATCTGTTTGTGTGTAATACATGCTATTGTGTGCGAAATAATTTTGATCTGTGATAATTTTAGTTAGATGGATGATCTCGTTTATGTGTGTTTCGGGTGTGTTATTTATTTTTAGTAATTGTTCTAATGTAATTATGGTTTCTTTTATGGGAACATTGGTGTATAGGTTTGTTATGTCGAATGAAGCGAGTGTGGAATTGTGGGGAATGTGTACATGTTGAGTTTTATTCACTAGATCTATATTATTTTTGACAGTGGTGTTGTTTGTTAAATTTATGCTATTTCTGATCAATTTATCTAAATGTCTAGCTATTTTGTGGGCAGGTGCTTGTGTGTTGTTTATAAGTGGTCTGATGGGAATGTTGGGTTTGTGTAATTTCGGTAGTGCATTTAGTGTAGGGGCTTTTGGTTTAATTTGTTTTAGATATTTGATGTTGTCAGGTGATACTATGTGTTTTGTGTTATTTAGGGTTTTGTTTATTTGTTTGTGATATTTAGGGGTGGGGTCTTTATTTAATTTAGTGATGTTGTTTTCCTTAAAAAATGTTTCAATTTTGTTATTTAAAGCCTGTTTTTCTATTATAACATTAATATTACCTTTATCTGCTTTAAGTATTGTTAGGTTATGTTCGTGTAATTTTTGTTTTATGTTTTTTAGTGTTTGGATTTCATTATTGTGTTGTTTATTTTCGTATTTTTGTGTGTGTTGTAATTTACGCTTTATTTCATAACGTATTGTATCATGGTCTTGGTTTAGTGTGTGTTGTATGGCTGTTTCAGCGTCTAGGACTATGTCACGTGTATGTTTACTATTACCGTTATTATTTGTATTGGTACATAAATTGTGTTTTAGACCTTTATCTAAGAGGTTTATTTCTGCGTTAGTGAAAATGGTAGTTGTTGTATTTACAGTGCGTGTGTGAAATCTATGTGTCGGTGTCGGGACAGTTACGTTCCTGCGTGTTAATATGTTATTGATTTTTCTGTTATGTACTTCCTGTATTTTTATTTGGATTTTCTCTATGATATTTCGTGTATGTTGTATTACGTGTTCGAATTCAATGTAGTGTAATATTTGAATGCACATTTGGATGCAACAACAAGATAATTTTTATACCGCCAACACAGCGTATTACATCCACAAGTACAGAAATGTTAGATTACAGATAACGAAAACCTCCTTGAACATCGCTTACAACAAAACTTGCCGTAAACACAACATTATACCCACACATGCACAAATCACAATAAAAAATAATACATATGCAGCAACAAAAACAAAACGTAAAGCCGAAATAATACACCTAGACAATATCATCAATGATTTATACCATAAAAAAGATACACTAAACAAAACGGCATATAACCTACACGTAAAACTCACACAAATATTACACTACATTGAATTCGAACACGTAATACAACATACACGAAATATCATAGAGAAAATCCAAATAAAAATACAGGAAGTACATAACAGAAAAATCAATAACATATTAACACGCAGGAACGTAACTGTCCCGACACCGACACATAGATTTCACACACGCACTGTAAATACAACAACTACCATTTTCACTAACGCAGAAATAAACCTCTTAGATAAAGGTCTAAAACACAATTTATGTACCAATACAAATAATAACGGTAATAGTAAACATACACGTGACATAGTCCTAGACGCTGAAACAGCCATACAACACACACTAAACCAAGACCATGATACAATACGTTATGAAATAAAGCGTAAATTACAACACACACAAAAATACGAAAATAAACAACACAATAATGAAATCCAAACACTAAAAAACATAAAACAAAAATTACACGAACATAACCTAACAATACTTAAAGCAGATAAAGGTAATATTAATGTTATAATAGAAAAACAGGCTTTAAATAACAAAATTGAAACATTTTTTAAGGAAAACAACATCACTAAATTAAATAAAGACCCCACCCCTAATAGTCACAAACAAATAAACAAAACCCTAAATAACACAAAACACATAGTATCACCTGACAACATCAAATATCTAAAACAAATTAAACCAAAAGCCCCTACACTAAATGCACTACCGAAATTACACAAACCCAACATTCCCATCAGACCACTTATAAACAACACACAAGCACCTGCCCACAAAATAGCTAGACATTTAGATAAATTGATCAGAAATAGCATAAATTTAACAAACAACACCACTGTCAAAAATAATATAGATCTAGTGAATAAAACTCAACATGTACACATTCCCCACAATTCCACACTCGCTTCATTCGACATAACAAACCTATACACCAATGTTCCCATAAAAGAAACCATAATTACATTAGAACAATTACTAAAAATAAATAACACACCCGAAACACACATAAACGAGATCATCCATCTAACTAAAATTATCACAGATCAAAATTATTTCGCACACAATAGCATGTATTACACACAAACAGATGGACTACCCATGGGCTCCCCTATATCAGGTATACTAGCAGAAATATTCATACACACCATAGAACAGAAACACATACTGAACAACAACAAATACACCGATAAAATAATATATTGGCACAGGTATGTCGATGACATTTTACTCCTTTACAATGGCAACAAAAGACAAATAGAAAATTTCCATAAATACATTAACACTTTACACCATAAATTAAAATTCACACTTGAAATAGAATTAAACAATAGCATAAACTTTTTAGACCTTACAATCACCAAAACAAACAACACACACACATACAAAATATACAGAAAACCCACCACATCAGACATGGTCATACACAACACATCCAACCACCCAACTCAACACAAACATGCAGCTTTCAACTACATGCTCCATAGGCTCACGTCAATACCCCTAAACACACATGACCACCAAGATGAATTAAACACAATTAAATACATAGCAGTCAAAAACGGATACAACCCTGAATTAATAAATAAACTACATAAACGAATCCTCAACACAAAAAGTAAAACACATCTGACCAACAGCACACAACCCAGTAAATACATAACACTTACATACTACAACTCCAATACACATAAAATTGCAAACACATTTAGGAAACAAAATTATAAAGTAGCTTACAGAACCAACAACACCATTAGAAAACACATAAACAATACTAACAAAGACATTGACACATACAGCAAAACAGGGGTTTACAAATTAAATTGCAATGATTGTCAACAATTCTACATCGGCCAGACGGGAAGATCTTTTTCTTCCAGGTTTTCTGAACATTTAAAAGCCCTCACCACAAACTACATACATTCCACATTTGCCACACATTTACATAACGAAAACCACAGCTACACAAACATAGAACACAACATGGAAATATTACACTACTTACCAAAAAGTAGAAAACTAAACATAGCTGAACAATTTGAAATATACAGATATCACACATTACAACCAAACAACATATTAAATGAACAGATACATTACAAATCACATACACTATTTGACACACTGATCCATACACATAATTCGAACCTCAGCGCCAACCCCTTCCCACCATCAACCCCCACCACACACTCCATTCCGTAACGGTTATTCTGTAATCGACAGTTAGTACTCAACCCACTGAAGAAGAGAAACAACATCTTGAAACGTTTGGGAAGTGACAATAGTAAGTTCATAAGTGAAAGTATATATATATTATTAAGTCTAAGAAAAATATCGGTATGGAGAACCATACATGACTTCCATATTCTAAGATTTATATTTAAAATCATTTTCAGCCAAACAGCCAGGCTGTGTCTTACCTGACTTTTTATTGCTGTATTAAATGAAAAATATTATATTACATTAAAATGAAAAAATTATAATTTTATTGCCTGGCAACAAAATTATTTTATTTTTAACAATTACCATTGTTTCAAAAAGTTTAAATAAATTTTCAAATACTTTACTCTTGTTAAAACGTAAAAGGTTGCAGGTAAACTACCCCTTCCCCTTAACCGATCTTCACCAAAATCGAAAGTCATTGAGACCTCTACAATTCAGGGACGTATGCAAAAACTTATTTGATTCTGTTTCAATTTGCGGCTGTTATCGTTTGCCATAGACAATACGCTTGATAAAAAAACGTTGCAGGTAAACTACCCCTTCCCCTCAACCGATCTTCACCAAAAACAATAGGTCTTGAGAACTCTACAAATCAGGGCTGTATGCAAAACTTTATTTGATTCTGTTTGAATTTACGGCTGTTATCGTTTGCCATAGAAAATACCCTTGTTAAAAAAACGTTGCAGGTAAACTACCCCTTTCCCTCAACCGATCTTCACCAAAAACAATAGGTCTTGAGAACTCTACAATTTAGGGCTGTATGCAAATAATCGTTTGATTCTGTTTGAATTTGCGGCTGTTATCGTTTGCCATAGGAAATACCCTTGTTAAAACATAAAACGTTACAAGTAAACTACCCCTTTCCCTTAACCGATCTTCACCAAAAACAACAGGTCTTGAGAACTCTACAATTCAGGGCTGTATGCGAAACATTATTTGATTCTGTTTGAATTTGCGGCTGTTATCGTTTGCCAAAAAAAAAAATTTCCATTGATAAAAAAAAACCGTTGCAGGTAAACTACCCCTTTCCCTCAACCGATCTTCACCAAAAAACAATAGGTCTTGAGTACTCTACAAATCAGGGCTGTATGCAAAAAATTATTTGATTCTGTTTGAATTTGCGGCAGTTATCGTTTGCCATAGAAAAAAAATCTACAGACAGACACACACACAGACAGACAGACACACACACACACAGACACTTTTCGGAAAACGACTTTTTTTCATGTTTTGAGTGTAGTAGAATCAGAATCTGCAATAATCTCGAACACGATTTTTTTTTGCCATCACCATACTTCCATTCCTTAAGGAATATGGAAGTAAAAATGTAGCAAAGTTCAAATGGTACTAGAAGTAATGAACAGACGTCATTATGATAAAAAAAAACAGAATAGATACATATAAAAATTAAATTAATAAAACAGAACATAGGAAGTGATATCATAGACTACAGACTTGTCAGAAACAAACATATTACTAAAATAATTCAAAAACAAGAGATGAAAATACGATTACAGTACATGGAAACCCCCATAAGACATATGTATATCTAAGTTTTATATATATTTTTTTATATTTGTAATAACTTTACCTCAAGGTGTTTTTCCCTTATTTGGAACATGCTTTGGGATAACTGGAAAATTAAGAAGGCTGAGGATGGGACAGTAAGTTTCCCAAAACTTGTCCCAAATCAGGGATGTGTATATATGTTGTATGTTGCATGTGTTGTAACGTTACCAAATTTGGTAGTTACATAAAGTAAGCAATTATTACGTCAAGTGACGGGAAAGCATGAAAGTATTTCTAGATAAGTAAAACTATGTGAACAAAAAGTGTGTATCTACAGATATATTAGTGTAAAGTTCCAACTATGAAGAAGAAAGTGTAACATAGCAGCATCGTACTCGAAATGGAGAAAGAAAATGACCATGAGCCAAAATAAAATGTTAGAAACCAGGCCCAATAGATTCCAACAGTGAGGGGAACCAACAAAAATAATAAATAATAAAAATGTAAAAGAAGACAACAAGATTCCAACAGTGAGGGGAACAAATGAAGATAGTGACTGTAATAAAAGTGTAAAAGAAGACAACAGGATTCCAACAGTAAGGGGAACCAATAAAATGACTATGCAAAATAAAGGAAGAAACAACTCAGGAGCAACCACAATGATGGCAGACAAACCAATATATTTACAAATATAAATATTATGAAACCACGACTACTACAATGGAAATATTGAAGAAGACGTTCAAACCTAAAGAAGAAAGGAAGAAGAAGGACAAGGAAACATGACCTGAAGAGAGAAGAAAATGGATAGACCATACAAGAAATCATCATTCATCAAGTATACTAGAGACAATACTAGTAACCAAAAGAATAGTGATTGTCAACTATGAAGAAACAGTGTTTAACATATTTAAGAAATCACAAACAGTTATAGTGAATACTTAATGTAAGTGTGAGAACCTGTGACCAGTTAACTAATTTTAACCTAATAAACCCCACAAACAACTCCAGTGATAAGGTTTATAGCGGAAGAAAATGTGTTACTTTCATAGTGGAAACATCAAGGATTAAATAGTCAAAAATACACAGACAGTTAGTGTGACTAGTTTAATGAAGATTGTGATCCAAATAGATAATCATAAGACCACCAAACAATGTAAGATAGAACAGTTATATTATTGTTCATAGAACTTGATAATTTCAAGGTTCATAACCTTTGTAAATTTCAAAAGAAATGTAACTGAATGCCACGGCAAAACAAAATACAATACAAAGAAAGGCCAGAAAAAATAATAACAAACAAAGTAGTTTGTTAAATATCAAACAAATGTGACAGAAATTAGGTACAAACCATGACAAGAAAGGTATTATCATTAGTTCAAGAATATTTGTATTATTGTTTAAGAAGAAGTAGTGTAAACATGTGTATTAATCAACAATTAAACTATTGTAATAGAATACCATACTGAAGTCATGATAGTAGTAGCAAAATGCTGCATTAGAATATGTTGTACATTGTTACATAACCCCATAGGAAAGGCACCTATGAAACAAAAAATCATACATGTAGTTAAACCAAACAACCATCAACAATTGTGTCAATCAAAGATTTGTTATAAGTAATGAAACACCCTAATAAACAGTGTATTATATTGAAATACACTGCAAATAAAGCAGACCAAATATAATAGCACAAAGCTAGATGAAAGGGAACCGAATATGCCAAATTAGTTAAACAAAATACATTGTTAAAACTTAAACAGAGATTAATGAAAGTATTACCAGTAGTTAGAAGAACATCTGGTACTACTATGAGAACAGATTATAAGTATAATGATAATAGTTTTATGATCAAAATATTGTAAACTAGCTGACTATGAATGCATAGCCAGAAGTGAGCAGAGGCAATGTAACCAACTAGTTAAGCAAAATACCTTATTAAAACTTAAACAGAGATTAATGAAAGTGTTACCAGTAGTAAGAAGGACATCTAATACTACTATGAGAACAGACCATAACCATAAGAATAGTAATTTTATAGATAAATTATTAAAAACTAAATGACCATGATGGTGGAATCAGAATGTAAACAAACAATATGTAGCAAGTTATTTATGCAAAATGCAACATACAAACTTGTTCAAAAGTAAATAAAAATGTTATCAATGATCAGAAGGATATCTGATACTACTTTGAGAATCTATGTCAAATATAATAATAACAATTTAGTTATTGATTTATCAAAAAATAACTGACTACCATGTAATGACCTAATGTAAACAAACCCATTACTAGAAATTGAAGGGTTCTCAGATAGCTAAAAGCTAACAAATATATTAAATGAATTAGGTACTATAGTTGTACACTAGTTGCATTTACAACATAGTATACCTTATATAGAAAAACCATAAACAAAGTGACAATTTGAAGAAAAGAGATAGGAAGGTAGTTAAATAATACTACTAGTATATGAAACACAACCTTGTGCATATACTAAAGTATAAACCCATGTAAATAAACATTTATATTATTGTTAGATTACAAAACCAATGTTATTAGATAAGGAAAAATAGTATTAAGGACAATTATGAATAATCGAATATGGACGCTAAAGACGCCATGATCAAACATTTTTTGGGTAACAATTATTCCCAAATTTTTGTATTAAACAGTTGAGAACTAGACTCAAATCGTTTAATCGAAAGTGTTTTAGTGTACTTAGTTAAGTTTTGGTGTAATAAACTTATTAATTATAAGATTCACCATAAAAATTAGTGAAATCGATATAGTGATTTAATAATGGACGGATTATAATCTTGTTTGGACTTTATTTAAAGCTCAGGATGTCCGCGATTTATTGGCACCAACCATTCAACGATTAGACAAATAATAAGAAAGTTATAACGATTATAAACTTTTTAATTATTTTGTGCACCAGTGCTTACGTCATTCTAATCTCAAACCCAAATGCGAAATTGGTAATAAATTAAAAATTTTACTAAGTCAAGGTACTTTGGGTCGGAGAGTTCAAAGAATTCAACCAATCAAATGAATGAAAACCGGCAGACAAGCCACAGACGCTCCGGAGGAGCGTGACAGTCATCTATCAATCATCAACGAGACAAGACGTATCATTCGACGGACCAAATCTATGAAGAAGTTTATTTTGAATTGTGCGCGACACATAAACAAAAGTCAAACTACATACACCTAACCTACATACCATACAGAATTAACGTGTGTACAGTGCGGAGTGAATAAGAATTAAATACGACCAGTGTATAATATTGGTCGTATTTTCGAGTGTTGTGTTGAAAATAAACCAGCGAGTACAATATTTTTCATTAATTAACAATAAAACAGAAATAATCATTTCTATAAAAACAATTGGTCGGATACTACGCTAATCAGTAGTAGCGAAGTATAATAATGCTGATGAAATTTATCAGAATTGACGAACGAAGGAGGGAGGCCAGACTGGAAGAGAAGGAGGCAACATCAACGGAAGACGTTGAAGAAATCCTATTAGAAATTGAGGACAAACAACCTGAACCGGCGGAGGAGGTTCAACAACCGGACGATGAGGAACCGGAAGTGATACCCCAAGAAATTCAACCGGAGTATAGCCAACCCGAGAAACCAATGCCACTAATGGATCCCAGCCTTTTAACAATATTACGGGCAATAGAAGAAAGCAACCGGTCTACAAAGGAAGAGTTGATCACGATGATTAAGAGGATGGAATCCACGGACCAGAAGATGGAAATAATGAATAAGAAGATGGATGAAACCAGCCGATCCACTAAAGAGGACAATCGAATGTTGAAGGAAGAATTGAACAATAAAATAGAAGAAACCAGTCGATCCACTAACCAGAAAATAGAAGAAGGCCAGAGGGAAAGCCAGAAAAATATGGAATTGTTGAAGGAGGAATTAAATAACAAAATAAATGAAACCAACAGGAGGATGGAAGACGGACAGAAAAAGACTGAAGAGCTATTGGAGAAGAAGATGGCTATCATGAAGGAGGATTTATCTGCAGAGTTGGGGATTAAAATCGACCAAACCAACCAGAAAATCGACGGGATCAATAGGAGATTAGACCAAATGAAGAAAAGAATAAAGGGAGATGACAAGGAGAGCGTGGAGTCAATAAACACGGTAGTGAAGGATGATTATAAGCAATCAGGAAAGACAATAAAAAGATGTTGTGAAGAGGCGGAAGAGAGTGTTAAGAAGATAAGAAGAGAATTAATAGTAGACGATCAAATGGAAGTTGAAGAAGTACCTGAAGATAAAAACATAGAATAAGCGAGTCCAGAGCCTGAAGATAGTGGAGATAAGGAGGTCCAAATAAACGGAAGAGGTGAAGATGGAAGAAAGAAGAACCATGCGTCCAAGGAAGGCAAGAATCACAAAAGAGTTAATTGAAATGACTCGAAGCGGTCTGATTAATATGGTCAACTTACCAATCGTCAACCATGAAGGAGGAACCTTCAGGAAGGAGTATCGGTGGAGTTTCATGGAGATGGACGAGGAGGATGATTATGCAACAACAAAGAAGAAGATGACCAATAAAGTATTTCAACCAAAGATTTCCAAAAGAAGAGTGAGATATTTTAAGAAAAAGGAAGGCTATCAAGAGAAATGGGACCGGATTGTCGAAGGATACGCCAGAGAAATAAGAGAACTGAGGAAGAAGAGGAACCAGTTAATGGAAGTACCCAATCAGAAGACGGATGACGGTCAGACAGAATTGAGGGAGTTACCAAACGTCAATACTTACGACAATCAGGAGAACCATAGACACAAATATATTGAAGAGAGCGAGGGAAAGAAGACAGAAGAACGGAGGGCAGACACAGCCCTAATAGCATTCAAATGGAAAAAACAGATGATAGCCCGATATATGTCAAGAACGGACAGGAGTATGGATACTGAAGAAGTCCGAACGACAAGAAGAGAGGAGAGCGATGATTATGGTTAAAATGAATAAAAAATACACTGAAATATGGGACGAACCATAACTTGCTGACACAAGCTTCAATGAAACGATATATCGAAGATTAAAATATAAGATTAAAAGTGAAATATAGCGATGAAAATTATTTGTTATTGATATTAAATGAAAGATGAAAATATACTTGTGAATATAACTGTTAACTATATAAAGATAAAAAGTGAAATGAGGCGATGAAGATTATTGTTTGTTAGTAAGTGAAAAATGAAAATATAATTATGAAAATAAATGTTGACTAATGAAGAAAGGATGGAATATTGCTATGAAGATTATTATGTATTTATATTAAATAAGAAGTAACTAAATAACTATGAAATGAACATTGACTATATTGTAATTTTGTAATGTGAAAAATATGTTCCCAAAGAAGTTATGTAAAGGATCAAGAAAATTGTATTTACAAATAATAGTGGTACTACTAAAGTACTATAATATACGAGAACGACACCCAAGAACTTTGGCATAAAATATATGAAACGTGTATATAAATTCCTAGAGCCGAGTCAACTAGTAAAGAACATCTTACCCGTACTAATAAAGAGGAGAACTATACGAGAACGACACCCAAGAACTTTGGCATAAAATATATGAAACGTGTATATAAATTCCTAGAGCCGAGTCAACTAGTAAAGAACATCTTACCCATACTAATAAAGAGGAGAACTATACGAGAACGACACCCAAGAACTTTGGCATAAAATATATGAAACGTGTATATAAATTCCTAGAGCCGAGTCAACTAGTAAAGAACATCTTACCCGTACTAATAAAGAGGAGAACTATACGAGACGGACACCCAAGATCTATGGCATAACTATATATAAATATATAATTCCAAGAGCCACGTCAACAAGTAAAATTACCATCCTACCCGTACTACTACTACTAAAGAAATATAATATACGAGAAAGACAACCTACATCTACGGCACAAATATTTCCAAGAGCCACGTCAACAAGTAAAGTTAACATCCTACCCGTACTACTAATGAAAAAAAAAAGAAGGAGAAAATAAGAAGATGGAGGAACAAACCCAAAGAAATGTATTAACATTACATAATGTAATAAGAAACAACACACAACCACAATGTTTTCTAGTGTCTGTTACTAGAAGAAAGCCAATACCACATGTACTATATCTCAATTGAAACCATGAGAAAAAATATATATTCATGAATTATATCTAGAGAAGTAAACCCCGAAATGAAGAAGAATATTATGAGATGACGTTTAATGTGATACAAAGAGAAGAGATTAATCGGTGATGAAGAAGAATAAAAAGTAATATATTAATGAAGACAATCATGAGAGTATACCAGTGATGAAATGTAAAACAAAATATCCCTGTAATATGTGAAGAATTTAGCTGAGTTGAATCAAGAAAAAGAGAGTATAACAATGTATAAACCGCAGATGCGTGAGATAATCCCAAGAATATTTATTATTTGTCGGAAGAACGACCACTTTATATTTTTAATTATTTGAGATGAATTGACTGATGAATAATGCCAGCAATCATTTATTATTATTGATGGAGATGGTGTGCCTCCGTATTTATTGAAGTTAGTATGGCCAGTGGAGTTGAATGCCAAATTGAGCCGCTCTGAACTGCCCCAGCTAAGCTTATATTAGGGAATTAGGGAACTAAATAAACAAGGGAGATAATTACATAGAAGAGAAATAATTGTGATTCAAATAGAAGAAAGTGAAGGGATATATATAAAAAAGCATATGAATCGACATGGAAACGTACAACAATTGATGAATTCTTCAATGAAAAATAAATATACTGATTCAGAATTAATCAATTCTTATAGGAAGGCATATGTAACGTTACCAAATTTGGTAGTTACATAAAGTAAGCAATTATTACGTCAAGTGACGGGAAAGCATGAAAGTATTTCTAGATAAGTAAAACTATGTGAACAAAAAGTGTGTATCTACAGATATATTAGTGTAAAGTTCCAACTATGAAGAAGAAAGTGTAACATAGCAGCATCGTACTCGAAATGGAGAAAGAAAATGACCATGAGCCAAAATAAAATGTTAGAAACCAGGCCCAATAGATTCCAACAGTGAGGGGAACCAACAAAAATAATAAATAATAAAAATGTAAAAGAAGACAACAAGATTCCAACAGTGAGGGGAACAAATGAAGATAGTGACTATAATAAAAGTGTAAAAGAAGACAACAGGATTCCAACAGTAAGGGGAACCAATAAAATGACTATGCAAAATAAAGGAAGAAACAACTCAGGAGCAACCACAATGATGGCAGACAAACCAATATATTTACAAATATAAATATTATGAAACCACGACTACTACAATGGAAATATTGAAGAAGACGTTCAAACCTAAAGAAGAAAGGAAGAAGAAGGACAAGGAAACATGACCTGAAGAGAGAAGAAAATGGATAGACCATACAAGAAATCATCATTAATCAAGTATACTAGAGACAATACTAGTAACCAAAAGAATAGTGATTGTCAACTATGAAGAAACAGTGTTTAACATATTTAAGAAATCACAAACAGTTATAGTGAATACTTAATGTAAGTGTGAGAACCTGTGACCAGTTAACTAATTTTAACCTAATAAACCCCACAAACAACTCCAGTGATAAGGTTTATAGCGGAAGAAAATGTGTTACTTTCATAGTGGAAACATCAAGGATTAAATAGTCAAAAATACACAGACAGTTAGTGTGACTAGTTTAATGAAGATTGTGATCCAAATAGATAATCATAAGACCACCAAACAATGTAAGATAGAACAGTTATATTATTGTTCATAGAACTTGATAATTTCAAGGTTCATAACCTTTGTAAATTTCAAAAGAAATGTAACTGAATGCCACGGCAAAACAAAATACAATACAAAGAAAGGCCAGAAAAAATAATAACAAACAAAGTAGTTTGTTAAATATCAAACAAATGTGACAGAAATTAGGTACAAACCATGACAAGAAAGGTATTATCATTAGTTCAAGAATATTTGTATTATTGTTTAAGAAGAAGTAGTGTAAACATGTGTATTAATCAACAATTAAACTATTGTAATAGAATACCATACTGAAGTCATGATAGTAGTAGCAAAATGCTGCATTAGAATATGTTGTACATTGTTACATAACCCCATAGGAAAGGCACCTATGAAACAAAAAATCATACATGTAGTTAAACCAAACAACCATCAACAATTGTGTCAATCAAAGATTTGTTATAAGTAATGAAACACCCTAATAAACAGTGTATTATATTGAAATACACTGCAAATAAAGCAGACCAAATATAATAGCACAAAGCTAGATGAAAGGGAACCGAATATGCCAAATTAGTTAAACAAAATACATTGTTAAAACTTAAACAGAGATTAATGAAAGTATTACCAGTAGTTAGAAGAACATCTGGTACTACTATGAGAACAGATTATAAGTATAATGATAATAGTTTTATGATCAAAATATTGTAAACTAGCTGACTATGAATGCATAGCCAGAAGTGAGCAGAGGCAATGTAACCAACTAGTTAAGCAAAATACCTTATTAAAACTTAAACAGAGATTAATGAAAGTGTTACCAGTAGTAAGAAGGACATCTAATACTACTATGAGAACAGACCATAACCATAAGAATAGTAATTTTATAGATAAATTATTAAAAACTAAATGACCATGATGGTGGAATCAGAATGTAAACAAACAATATGTAGCAAGTTATTTATGCAAAATGCAACATACAAACTTGTTCAAAAGTAAATAAAAATGTTATCAATGATCAGAAGGATATCTGATACTACTTTGAGAATCTATGTCAAATATAATAATAACAATTTAGTTATTGATTTATCAAAAAATAACTGACTACCATGTAATGACCTAATGTAAACAAACCCATTACTAGAAATTGAAGGGTTCTCAGATAGCTAAAAGCTAACAAATATATTAAATGAATTAGGTACTATAGTTGTACACTAGTTGCATTTACAACATAATATACCTTATATAGAAAAACCATAAACAAAGTGACAATTTGAAGAAAAGAGATAGGAAGGTAGTTAAATAATACTACTAGTATATGAAACACAACCTTGTGCATATACTAAAGTATAAACCCATGTAAATAAACATTTATATTATTGTTAGATTACAAAACCAATGTTATTAGATAAGGAAAAATAGTATTAAGGACAATTATGAATAATCGAATATGGACGCTAAAGACGCCATGATCAAACATTGTTTGGGTAACAATTATTCCCAAATTTTTGTATTAAACAGTTGAGAAATAGACTCAAATCGTTTAATCAAAAGTGTTTTAGTGTACTTAGTTAAGTTTTGGTGTAATAAACTTATTAATTATAAGATTCACCATAAAAATTAGTGAAATCGATATAGTGATTTAATAATGGACGGATTATAATCTTGTTTGGACTTTATTTAAAGCTCAGGATGTCCGCGATTTATTGGCACCAACCATTCAACGATTAGACAAATAATAAGAAAGTTATAACGATTATAAACTTTTTAATTATTTTGTGCACCAGTGCTTACGTCATTCTAATCTCAAACCCAAATGCGAAATTGGTAATAAATTAAAAATTTTACTAAGTCAAGGTACTTTGGGTCGGAGAGTTCAAAGAATTCAACCAATCAAATGAATGAAAACCGGCAGACAAGCCACAGACGCTCCGGAGGAGCGTGACAGTCATCTATCAATCATCAACGAGACAAGACGTATCATTCGACGGACCAAATCTATGAAGAAGTTTATTTTGAATTGTGCGCGACACATAAACAAAAGTCAAACTACATACACCTAACCTACATACCACACAGAATTAACGTGTGTACAGTGCGGAGTGAATAAGAATTAAATACGACCAGTGTATAATATTGGTCGTATTTTCGAGTGTTGTGTTGAAAATAAACCAGCGAGTACAATATTTTTCATTAATTAACAATAAAACAGAAATAATCATTTCTATAAAAACAATTGGTCGGATACTACGCTAATCAGTAGTAGCGAAGTATAATAATGCTGATGAAATTTATCAGAATTGACGAACGAATTATTTCGCAATTTTTAACTTGATAAATAAATGTTGTTAATATTTTTCATAATTAAAAGAGTCAAGATTATTTCAGTTATTACAAAATACGAGCGCCGCAAATAGTCGCTCGATTGACTCATGCAGTTTTTTGATTTTACTAGTGGAAATAGATATTTTAATTTTGAATGCGAAAGAATATTCTATTCTACTGATAGTTATGCATCAGAAATATTATAAATAATATATGTATGTTTAGATTAAGAAGAAATCAATGCATAATATAATTAACCCTAATAACTATTCACGTTATTAGATAACCTAAAAATAATAACCACAATTTGTCACCTTTTTGTCATAAGTCTGTTCTCAAATAATACAAACCAGATGAAAGCTATAACAAGAGTTTTTTTTTTATTATAACTTTTTCTCTTGTAAATAAATAATTCCTATAGTTAACTATTAAAATATAATAGTACATTTTAGCAGTGCAAATCAACGCACTTGTTTATTGTCAAAGTAACTACTCTATACTGGGTACTAATTCCCGCGTACGATAATACCATAATTATCGATTATATGGTACCAATTTTCAATTTTAATATTTATTTGTTTGTTTTCTATTAATTGTTCATTAAATATCATTATAAAACACCACATCTTGTATCTGGCATCATGTCACTTAAAAGATCACACGAATTTGGTAATTAACTTATGTAAGAGGACATAACCTCTCTAAATAAAAACTATTGTATAACCTACAGTGTTACCAGCCTTGAGGTTAAAAAGAGTTTCATTTTAAATTTGTTCATAGTAATTATTTTCTGTAAAATTATTAGTGACTGATTGTTAATTTTTAAAAGATTTTCTAGCATTCCAAACTGTTAATAAACCTCAATATTTTGTTACCAGTGGAAAAAGTGTTTAATTTCAAACTTAAAATAGTTCATTTTTTCATAGCCAGTTCTATCAAAAGGTGGCGGAAGAATTTAAATATTCCTGATAATTCAAAACATTATTCAGTTGTTATTTTATTATTATTGTGCATGCTAATCACGTTTGATATTCAAATAGAATATCTCCTTGTATGTGTAGCGTGTATGTTACAGCTGAGCAGTCACCCAACAGAACAGCAATATCCACATATGGTAAGTGGGGAGGTTACCAGCGGAGTGCGAAAAATACTTTTGAATTAAAAGATTTAACCAGTGATACCCACACAGTTATTAATCACAATCAGACTGATAATAATAATTATAATTTTGGATATTTTATTGTACAACATTATTGTGGATACCGGAGCGTATCTACAAGCAACACAATCAAAACACACCTAAATACCATATATTATTATCACTATCATAAATCTTGTATCTTGTTACAGTGTATGTATGTTGTATGTGTACCTATGTTGTGTGTTGTATATATGTATGTATGTAAAACTTAGAAAATGTTAATTACAAAGTAAAGTGGGAAATATTTACTAAGCCATTCAAAAGGGTGAAATAAACATAATAAACATTTTTGTTTGTTAACGGTCCAAGTCACGTATTTTAATTTCTTATTTTCTTACCTTTGTTAGGTCCGTCTTGTGACTTTTATCTTTAGAAAAATATTAGCGTGACGCGTTTCAGGTCATCTGACCCATCCTCAGACACTTGCTCGAAAAGAGGTCGTCATATATTAAAATCCAATTAAAATAAAAACACACATCGGTAATCGCGTGGTGCACCACGACAACAGTGTTATTCATGTTTTTGAACATTAATTATTGACAATGAGTTTACATATGTGTGTTTTTATTTTAATTGGATTTTAATATATGACGACCTCTTTTCGAGCAAGTGTCTGAGGATGGGTCAGATGACCTGAAACGCGTCACGCTAATATTATTCTAAAGATAAAAGTCACAAGACGGACCTAACAAAGGTAAGAAAATAAGAAATTAAACATAATAGATTACATCGGTAAGAAAATAACAAGAGTGGAGACAAGTTCGGTAACGAGAGTGGAGACAACACAAAATAGTAGCTGTATCAATAAGTATATTGTAACACTAAGTTCTTGTGTTACTACTTCTTATTTAAATTTAAGCCTCACACTGGAGTCGTCAACTTGTAACCGTAATGAATAAATGAGATGAGGTCTCGCGAGTAAACAATATGACAACTTGTGATGATATACGAGCTCTTATGCTCCGACTAGCATGCGTCAATTTTAACAAATTCAATATAGATGTATTAAAATTATTCAACCACACCGTTGTTGTTGTCAATCTGTTACTATTAATATGATATGTTGAACGGCGAATGATTTTGTATTCTGCCGCTCGCTCCCACTATACGTGCAGTTTCAATGACGTCACCCACAGTTGCCAACCGTGGTTGTGTCCGCTGTGCTCTGTTAACTTATTTTTTAAATGAAACAGCAATAATAATGACGCAAATTGTAATAAAACACGACGTCTGCCTCGTTCAAGCCCCGCGATGGAAGCCAAATTTGTAATAAAACAAAATTACAAAATGAATAAATAACGGTAGATGTATGCTAATGGTCGTGTTCTCCTGTTTGCCCCACTGTTTGGGCTAGACAATATTATAATAAAACACGAAATAATTAAAAGTGTGTATGTGTGTAGTGACGTTCCGCTCTGGGAAACGTCGATTTGTTAACGTTCCTGGTGTAACAATTTGAAAATAAAATATAAATTTAAAATTTATATTTATAAAAAAAAAAAAATTCTAAAAAAAATGTTTCGGTGTATTTATGTTCTTAAAATTTAAGAACAAATCGAGGTTGTTGATTGTAATTAAAATTATGATGGTATTGGGTTTATTTTGGTAATAGTTTTCCTTTCTGTAAATTTGTTAAAAAGACAACCCAGTTAACTTCAAGTTTAGGCGAAAACGGCTCTCTTCTTCTTACTCTTGAAAGGTTGTAGTTTCGCATATACTGCCTTTAAAGGTTATTTAGTTTTCTTGATTAATTAACTGTTATGTCCTTTTATAATAAAAAACCAACTCCCAGTTACAAAAAAACAAACAAAAGTTTATTAAACAAAAATAATAAATTTGGTCGATTAAATATCGATGTTACAATGCCGTATCGACTCGCTCAGGGCCGGTCGATATTAGAAGTTTTACATTCGTATTATAAAAAATAGGTTCTTTAAACGGTTATTAATATAAAGTCAGAGAAGGTCAGGGAAGGAAAGTATAACACTTACAATTCTAAAAATGTCTTAAATTGAAACAATACAATTGTAGTTAGAAATAATAAAAGTTTATATATAATTTTATTCAAACCAGTGTTCAGCCTACGGTCGTTTCCTTGTAGCCGTGATGAGATTGGATCGAAATGGCCGCCTGACGCTTGCGCGATGATTGCTTCTAATGTTGAAGAAGTACTTGTTGGAATAAAGATGTCCTTTTTACTTATAAATGTTCTTCGCAATTATATACGATCGTCTTGGGAATAGTTTAATGTCACTGGTGTATAATGGAATAGTTCACTTTGTGTAAAATGTTGTTAATGGGTATATCTCCTGGTGTTTATGTGTGTCAGTTTAACCTCGAATTTTCACTTGGTATTTGGTGCGATTTCAGTGTTATTTCATTTAATTGGTTATATGTGATTCTGTTTATTGGTGTTGTGTAGTTCATAGGTCAATTTCACCACTTCACAATAATTAAAATAGTTAAAAAAAATAGTTTTACACAAAATGATTCCGAACTCTGTTATAACGTAACAGCCATTAAAGGTTAGTTCTATCAAATATTCACTTTAAGTGCTCTCTTCAAGGTATAATAATGAACTGTCTGGATTTCCTTCGTCTCATGAAAATCTTAGCCTATATAATATATCTCATACATTGTTTCAAATCATCTTAACTTCCGACACACTTTAATTTCGTACATTATGCTCAGAAAGTAATTTCGTTATTAGTTAACTGTTCGACATATTAAATACATATTCGGTTTCACTATTCTATTCTACTTATTTTGATAGTAATTAAGTTAGTATTACAAAGTTTTATCAGAAAATTATATTTCTTATATTTTTTGGGAGGTAGGCCTAAAATTATACTTCCTGTCTTCTAAGTAAATAATAGCCATTTTCCCTAATATAATTATTATTCTATTAAATCTGAAATTGATATAATTATCAATTCTCACTTATTTTATTGCAATTTAGTTTATTATTAATGGTTTTTAAATACAATTCATTTGTATATGACTCCCCCTATGATAATGTCAGTGAATCTATTTCAGTTTTAATGGTATTTTATTAGACAAATAAATAATTTTACTCATATAATGACCATATCTTTAGAAAGCCTTATTTACATAGTATATAATATGTTGAGTTTATCTTGCATAAATATTGTCAGTTTAACTGGCTTATAAGACTAGGTTTATTAATTATTCTGCAGTTTAAATTCATTATATGGCCTAGATTTGATGTGTGGCTATTTGCAAAATGTTTTACTAATGTAGTTATTTTATATCCTTCTCTGACTTCTGATTCTTATATATTTGATTAAAAATTAGTTCTTTGACTGGTATAACAGTAATTATTGATTGTATAATTAAAATATAACATCTATCTATATCAAAACTGGTGTCCTGAATAACATTGTTCTGTATATCACATAATAACATAATTAAAAATATTCTATAACATCGGAATGATATCTATTTTTAGATAGGGCATTCCTAAATTAAAATTAACAACAAATAACAAATTATAACAATAATATTTCTTATGAATAATCCTTACTTATCTAATTATTATATGTAATAGGAACCTAATATCCTGGTTCCATATAATGGTTAACACCTTTTACAACTTCATCATTAACAGTTTGTTCTGTAATTCCCCATTTTACAGGATTTATGCCCCCTCTTTAAGTATAACCCTGGCTATCTAAGTTATATTCCATTCTATGGAATGTTCATACAGCTTTAGTAGCCTTTTATTAGTAATATTACTATTTCATTATCAAAGTAGACACTGTTCACAAAACTTAAAGTTTATTACTTTATACTGCAACTCATGCACCTTTTTAAAGTTTATCAGTTATAATTTGATCACTTACACTTGTCCATGGTGAATTATTAATATTATTACTAGTCTTTTTCTAGTTTTTTAACATGAAATATTCAACCATGGGGGGACTGTGAAGATTTGTTTATACAAACTAAACAATAACTTTTTGAATGCACTAATATTTAATACTACTAACACTTTTAGTTTTTTGTCAGTTTTACAGTGATATGGTTTTTTGGGGTGTTATACTTTCGCTTTGGACATTCATTTATTTTGGGGTTTTTGGGGTTCTTTCCCTATGGGGTTTTTGTTTTATTTGGGTCGTCTCACTTCTTTCTTCTTTCTTCTTTAGTTTTGGTTATTCTTCCTTCTTCTTTCTTCTTTAGTTTTGATTACTCTTCTTTCTTCTTTCTTCAGTAGCTTGGTTATTCTTCTTTCTTCATTCTTCAGTAGCTTTAGTTATTCTTCTTCCTTCTTCTTTAGTTTTCGTTATTCTTCTTTCTTCTTACTTCAGTAGTAGTAGTTTTGGTTATTCTTCCTTCTTCTTTCTTCAGTAGTTTTGGTTATTCTTCTTTCTTCCTTAGTTTTGGTTGCTCTTCTTTCTTCTTTAGTTTTGATTATTCTTCTTTCTTCAGTAGTGGTAGTTTTGGTTATTCTTCCTTCTTCTTTCTTCAGTAGTAGTAGTTTTGGTTATTCTTCCTTCTTCTTTCTTCAGTAGTTTTGGTTGTTCTTCTTTCTTCTTTAGTTTTGGTTGCTTTAGTTATTCTTCTTTCTTCTTTAGTTTTGATTATTCTTCTTTCTTCAGTGGTTTTAATTATTCTTCTTTCTTCTGCCTTCAGTAGTTTTGATTATTCTTCTTTCTTCTTTAGTTTTGATTATTCTTCTTTCTTCTTTCTTCAGTAGCTTTGGTTATTCTTCTTTCTTCTTTTTTCAGTAGTTTTGGTTGTTCTTTTTCTTCTTTCTTCAGTAGTTTTGGTTGCTCTTCTTTCTTATTTAGTTTTGATTATTCTTCTTTCTTCTTTCTTCTTTCTTCAGTAGTAGTAGATTTGGTTATTCTTCCTTCTTCTTTCTTCAGTAGTAGTAGTTTTGGTTATTCTTCCTTCTTCTTTCTTCAGTAGCAGTAGTTTTGGTTATTCTTCCTTCTTCTTTCTTCAGTAGGTTTGGTTATTCTTCTTTCTTCTTTTTTCAGTAGTTTTGGTTGTTCTTCTTTCTTCTTTAGTTTTGATTAGTCTTCTTTCTTCTTTCTTCAGTAGTTTTAATTATTCTTCTTTCTTCTGTCTTCAGTAGCTTTAGTTATTCTTCTTTCTTCTTTCTTCAGTAGTTTTGATTATTCTTCTTTCTTCTTTAGTTTTGATTATTCTTCTTTCTTCAGTAGCTTTGGTTATTCTTCTTTCTTCTTTCTTCAGTAGTTTTTCGCTGTGTATGCCTTGGTTTCTTCTGGTCTGGTTTCTTTGACGGGGTATATTAATTGCCTGCTTCTATCTTACCTGGGTAATTTTGTTATTAACATTTTTAGTTTTCTGGGTTTTTAAATTTGTAGTATATTATATTATTTGCAGATTTTTTCTTTATTTTAACTTTTCTTGTGAGTATATTAATTAATAGTCCCTTTTAATTGATTCTCATCTGGATATTCCATTTATTAGAGCTTTAACAATGATCATTGAGTAATGTATTTGTGTGGATTATCTGTCACGCTACAGATTGCTCTCTTCCAGAAGTGATTAGTTCAGATCATACTTAGTTTGTCTGAAGTAATTGCTTATGACATTTCATTATAAATTATATTTCTTTACTTCCTTCACATTTCTAAAATTTTTTCTTCTATATTTTTGAGCTTATCTATATTTCATTATTAACTGAATTCTTATTGATAGTAATAGTCATCTGAGGTTCGTTATTTTTTATTTTTCCATTTTCTTCTTAACTTGGTTCTTTATCCTTGGGATATTTATTCCCTAAAATTCCCTAACACGTTAGCTGGGGCAGTGTCCAGAGGGGCTCTGTAGGCTTCACACTCTGCTGGCCATACTACGTCATTTATTGATTACAGAGGTAAATCATCTCTGATCAATACATAATAATACTGCTGGACTTATCTCAGACAGTTATTAATAAAAATTATATAAGAATAGTCCACCTTATGACTATAAAAAAAAATTAAATATCTTTGGATATTTCACTTCGTATACGAACAGATCTATTAATATTTCTATTTTAGTTCATTTCTATCTCAGTTATTTTTCTCAATGGTTAGCTCTGCTGGCATTTTATTTCTCCTTGTGGTTGGAAGCTGGTATAATATAATTATCACTTGTTATTCAGTGTAAAGTTTTTAATTCTCTGTCATATTTTGACTGTTATTACAATCTCCTTCTGGTCCTTGGTAGCATATATTTTGTATTATATTTTTGTTCTTTTCTTAATTCTTATGAATCGTTCCACTAGTATTATGTTTTTGCAATTACTCTTTTAATTGTACTTCTTATAATTGACATTTATTATATGATCATATTTTTCTTATGGATTTATTTATATATGGCTTTTCTTTCTTTTTTCACCCTGTTATTCTGCTCTTGCTTTTTATCCAAATGCACTCTTTAATTATTAATTCCATATGTTTAATATCTCTGTTTATTTGACATAAAATTCTCATTAATTTTACTTCACAATAAGTTTATTCATTTAAATTGTATCAGTGGTTTGTACTGCCATTTCTTTATTCTTGAAAGTTTTTCAGAATTGGTCCCATATATAATTGTTTGTAATGTGTTATCCAAATTCTTTTTCTTCTTGTTCATTTCTAAAAGTTGTTTTTAAGATAAGGTAGTAAGTTGTTCTTACTTGGGTTTTTGAATTTTTAACATTAAATAAATTCTTTTTCTTCCTTTTTGATTCATAAATGGTTTCCTAAATAATAGGTAGTAAGTTGTTCTTACTTGATTTTTGAATTTTGAAATTTTAATTCAAAATTCGTTTTCTTCTTTTTATTTTCCATAAAGTTTTTTCATAAATTTTTGGTAGTAAGTAGTCCTTACTTCATCTTTGAATTTTGAGATTTAATTCAAAATTCATTTTCTTTTTGATTCATAAATTGTTTCCTCAATGGTAGGTAGTAAGTTGTTCTTACTTCTTTTTTGAATTTTGTGGTTTAATTCAAAATTCCATTCATTCAATTATTCATAATATTTTTTCATGGAAGCCTGGTTATATACACCTTTTATCCTTTCGGAATCAATTTCCTTTATTTCATAAGTATTATTATTCTTCACATTGGATATGATATATGGTCCGGTGTATAACAGCAATAACTTCTTCGTTATTCCTTCCAGTGTGCTGGGTAGTTCACGATTTTTTAACAAAATTTTTTCTCCCTTTTCATATATTATTAATTTACCACTAGCCTTTTGATACTTATTTTGCCGTTTTAACTGGTCTTCTGCCACTTTGTTATAGAATTTGGCTTTATCAAATCTGTACATATGGTTACTGGGGAACTCGAGGATATCTGTGATCTCTCGTGGGGGTGGTTTCTCGTACATCGCAGAGTATGGGGTTATCCCTATAGCTGGATGGTATGCTAAGTTGAGGAATTCCTCCGTGGCTTCTAGATAGTCTTGCCACCTTTTTTGTTGATGGTGACAATAAGTCCTTAGGATCCTCCCCACTTCTCGCAACACCCACTCTGCCGGATTACTGCTCGGATGGTAGACCGAGGTCTTATATGTACGAATGCCCATTGACAATAATGTATCTCGCCATTTTCCACCCTTAAATTGTGTTCCATGATCAGTAATGATCGAAGATGGTTTCCCCAGGTGTGGGATATACTGTTCAGTTAGTATCCCCAGAATTTTCCGGGTAGTCGCTCGATTAGTAGGGTATAGCTTAACATACTTGGTGAAGTGGTCCATTATGATGGTTAGGTACCGATATTGGTGTCGACCTCCACTACGGGGAAATGGTCTGCAAATGTCTAGGAACACCTTCTCCAACTTTGCTTGGGAAGTGATTGGGATCATCACCCCTTCCTTCTTCTCATTATTAGTTTTTACCAGCTGGCAGATTTTACAACTCTTTATATACATTCGGACTTTTCTATTGATGTTTTTTATATAGCAGCTCTCCTCCAGAGCTTTTATTACCTTGAGGGCGCCCATATGCCCGTAACGTATGTGGTAATTCACTACCAATTCCTTTTCTATCTGTGTCGGAACCACTACCTTCCAGATCTCTTCCTTCAAGGAGGTTTTAACGAACAATATTTGTTTATTCATCTGGTAATATTGAGCAACGGTTTCATCTCCCTCTTCTAGCCGAAGTTTGAGGTTTCTCAATTTCGGGTCCGCTTGTTGGTGGGTGCTCATGTTGGTCAATATTGTTGTTAAATCGGCTCTGGTGCTAAGAAGATGGTATATTTTTAGCACGCTTTCTTTCTCCCCTTCGAAAGTTTGTTCTTCCACATTGACCCGGGATAACACATCTGCTACTATATTCTTTTTACCAGGGATGTACTCCCATTGTAGATGGTATTCTTGAAGGGCAAGTATCCACCTCGTTAGTCTGCCATGGTTCAGTTTGCAGCTTTTCAAAAACGAAATAGATTTATGGTCAGTTCGGACAGTAACAGGGTATCCCAAAATGTAAGTGCGGAACTTACCGCAAGCAAATACCACGCTCAGTAATTCTTTTTCTGTCACCGTGTAATTCCTTTCGCATTGGTTCAAAGACCTGCTCGCGAAGCTAATTACTTGAGGTTGACCCTTCTCGTCCTCTTGATATAGTGTCGTTCCCAGACTGATGTTGCTGACATCGCAATTCATGAAGAACGGTAATTTAAAGTTTGGGTGGCGAAGTATTATAGTAGCCAGAAATTTGTCCTTGATTTGTTGAAAAATCCCCTCTTGTTCCTTACGCCATACCCATCTGTTTTTGGATGATAACTGAGGTTGAAACCTCGCGGTTAACTCTGAATATTGTTCCTGGAACTTTCTATAATAATTGCAGAGTCCCAGGAATGACTGTAACTGCTTCCTGTTTTTGGGTGCCGGGAATTTCTGGATGGCTTCCACCTTTTCTGCCGACGGTGAGATTCCTTGATCGTCCAAGTTAAATCCTAAAATTGCACTTCTCTGGCAATAAACTTGGATTTTTCCAACTTCAGCATGACGTTACTGGCAGATAACTTCTCAAGCACATGTTCCACACGGTAACAGTGTTCCTCCCACGTTTCAGATGTTATTAGCAGGTCGTCGACGTACACTGTTGTAAACTGAAGTGCTTCTTGTCCCAATATCTGGTCCATGCAGGTCACAAAGATGGCAACTGAGTTTACCAATCCGAAGGGCAATCTTTTGAATTGGTAATTGCGCCCCTCGAATATGAAAGCCAGATATTGGCGACTCCGTGGGTTTAACTCTACCTGCCAGTAGCCGCACACCGTATCCCAGGTGCTGAAGTATTGGGTACCATGGAAGCGTTTCAAGATTTCCTCAATCTCACCGGGCGATGTTCTATCGTTAATGATTTTTTTGTTTATTTCCCGTGCATCCAAACAAAGTCGGACTTCGCCGTTTTTCTTGGGAATTGCGACTATAGGGCTGGTGTATGGGGATTGGCTAGGTTCTATAATATCGTTATTAATCATTCGATTGATTTCCGCTCTCACTGCCTCTTTTCGAGAATGCGCAATAGGGTAGGATTTCCTATTAAACTCTACTGTATCTCGGAATTGAAGGGTACATTGATAATTTCTTACCTTGCCTGGCTCATCGGAAAATACTGAGCGGTACCTTTCATAAATTTGTATCAACTGATTAGCTTGAGTATTGGGTAATTTTTCTCTATTAATTCCGCTTCGGAAATCCCTTATCTCCTGTATTTTCTGAGACCATAAATCTTCGTCCGTAGTTTCATATACTATGGTTTTGGAAGTGGTGTTAGTATTAGTATAATTGATGTTACGTATTTGCTGGTGGATATTGCTGGGAAGTGTTATCTCACTACCGACTAAATCGGCCGTCCAGGTTAGATCTCCGGTAAAGAGTGATACCTTCTCCATTCGTAAATCGATAATAGCCGAGTTCCTTCTCAGCACATCACATCCCACTAATATGTTGAAGGGTAATCCTGTCGCAATTAGGAAGACCATGTTCATAGCTATACCCTTACTAACGACATTCAATGATACTTGTTTTCTGATTGTCTTGTTTTGGCGACCAGCGGCACCGATTAATACAATGTTATTTATAGGTAAGGTTGGCAATAGCTTACCACATTTTCCTTGGATTCTCTCCAATTCTGTAGTGTTAATTATGGATACATTCGCACCGGTATCGATCATTAGTTGTGCGAATGTTCCTTCGATTTCTGCATTAATGTATATTATTTCATTGTTTATTATAGGGAGGCGAGTGTTGTCCTCCTCCAGTAGTTCATTTAGAATATTTTTCAAATAATTACATCGAATGATAGTAATTTTATTGTGATTATTTACTATTGGCAATTCCTTTACATACCCAGGCGATAGAAGCAGCAAAAGGTCCTTATTGTTTATTACTGCCTCCTCCCGTTTAAATTCTCCTCATCTTGGTTATTAATTGGACCAACAGAGGCATCAGTGGGGAAACCTTGAGTAGGTTCCAGTCTTTCAGTTCTCGGTTCGTAGGTTTGTTCCCTATTTGTACGCCGCTCCGGGTCATCTAGGCTGGTACTTCGCCTTGGCGGATTATAACTGGAGTTGTCCCGTTCTCGGCTTCTGTGTCGATCTTCGTACTCGTGTACGCTGCGCCGCCGTTGCTGGTTATACCTGCGATGGTTGTTTCCTTCTGCCCGTATAAAATTTACCCGGGGTCGGGAGAACCTGTTGTTGTTGTTGTTATTATGATTAGGGTAACCCCTATTGTTATTGTCAAACCGCTCGGTGTTATTGGTAGGATTGGGGTTTCTTTGTCTATTTACGTAATTATTCGGGTAATAATTACCTCGATTACCGGAGAACCCGTTATTATTTCGGTTATTGTTCGGGTTTGTATTCCCGTGGTTATTATTGTTGTTGTTACCATTCGTGGGGTGTTGATTATGGTAATTGGGATTATATCTATTTCCTTGGTACCCACTGTTGATCGGATGACTATTATTGTTTGATGACGGATTATTTAAGAACTTCTGGCCGCTCATTTCTTCTTCTGCTCTGCCTGTAATATTCTTCATTCTCATAGTTTTCTAACAGCTCCGTCATCGCCTGTATGGTTTTTATCTGGCTCCCTCTTCGAGCTCGTATGACCTCTTCGTCATAATGATAAGAAAGCTTGTTCACCAGGCATTCCTCTGGTATGGCTGGTTCCAGGTGTTTGGCCAGGCACACCTTCCCAAGAAAGTACGCAGTCATGGTACTGCCAAACTGAGTTCTGTATCGGCCATTGCAGATGTTGTCCCTTATTAAATTCTGGGTGGTTTCTGACCAATACTTGGACTTGAACAAACCTTTGAACTGCTGATAATCGTTTATTTCGCTCCTGTTCGCCATCCACCAATTGTCCGTCATATCACGGAATGATTCGTCTAATAGTTCTCGACTATTGGACCATCGATTACTTTTATGTTTGGCCATATACTCCTCGATACGGGCCAAGAACTCCATCGGCTTCCTTTTATATTGGCGGAAGTTAAGCCATTCTCTGTTCTCGTTGATTGGGATATTAGTAAAGCTGGTTGGTCGGCTCCGAATTGCTTCCATGTCTTCCTGGTTCTGTCTCACTTGACCAGTGATGTTAGTCATCGCTTCCTCCATTCCGTCACATCTTTCCATAATTCGAGTTCGTACCTTGCTGAGTTTTCCTGGCTTTCCTTTCGGTTTTCTTCTGCCTTCTTGCGAGTAGATTCTTCAAGATTTGTGACCTTGGTGTTCACCACTTCCTTGAACTCTTGTACCTCCACTTCCGTCAGCCGACATCTTCCATCAACTTCTCTTATCTGTTGATTTATAGTTATGGTTTCGTCTTCCAGCTTTTTGGTCATAGATTTCTTATTTTCCTTGAGTTCCTTGTTCATTTCCTTTCTTAATAGCTCCATTCGTTCGTCTAACTTGTCTAGATTCTCCTGGTTCACTTCCCGTAATTCTTCCCGTAACAGTTGGTTATCTTCTCTTAACTCTTCCCTTAACTGTTGATGATCACTTTCGATTTTCTTATTGGTTTCTTCCATCTTTTCTTCCAGATTCTTCTTATTTTCTTCCATTTCTTTTCCACCTTTTTACTGGTTTCCTCAATTCTTCTATTGGTGTTTTCAATCTTTTTACTCAATTCTTCCTTTGTTGCTTGGTTGTCCTTCTTCAATTCTTCCTTTAAAGATTGGTTATCATTCTTCAAATCTTCTAACCTTTTATTATTTTCTTCTGTAGTAGAATCCATTTTCTTGTTCAAGTTTTCTTCGGTGGAATCCATTTTCTTGTTCAAGTTTTCTTCGGTGGAATCCATTTTCTTATGCAAACCTTCTTCCATTCTCTTGCTGTTTTCTTCCATTCTCTTGCTGTTTTCTTCCATTCTCTTGTTATTTTCTTCTGTGGTGGAATCCATTTTCTTATTTAAATCTTGACTCAATTTCTCACTGGTTGATTTGAATTCCCGGAGGAACATTTCCATCATTTTGTTCATTGTACTTTCTTCTGTAGTCCTAGACTTTTCCACTTCCTTGTCTTGGACATGGACGTCCCCTGTTTGAGTGGGTATTTTGGGTTGTTTCTGTTCCACCCGTTCTATTGTCTTTTCCACGTCCTCCACTGGTGTCGCCTCCTTATCATCCATATCGAGTTCTTTCTCGGCCTCCGCCGCTCTCTTCTTTGATGTGGCACGACGCTGCATCTTCCCTGATTCCCTGGCTGGCTAACCGCTGCCAAGCTGAATTAGAAATTGGGCAAATAATTACAGCCTTTCAACCCCTAATTACAGCCCTTTAGTTGGACGCCAAATTTGTAATAAAACACGACGTCTGCCTCGTTCAAGCCCCGCGATGGAAGCCAAATTTGTAATAAAACAAAATTACAAAATGAATAAATAACGGTAGATGTATGCTAATGGTCGCGTTCTCCTGTTTGCCCCACTGTTTGGGCTAGACAATATTATAATAAAACACGAAATAATTAAAAGTGTGTATGTGTGTAGTGACGTTCCGCTCTGGGAAACGTCGATTTGTTAACGTTCCTGGTGTAACAATTTGAAAATAAAATATAAATTTAAAATTTATATTTATAAAAAAAAAAATTCTAAAAAAAATGTTTCGGTGTATTTATGTTCTTAAAATTTAAGAACAAATCGAGGTTGTTGATTGTAATTAAAATTATGATGGTATTGGGTTTATTTTGGTAATAGTTTTCCTTTCTGTAAATTTGTTAAAAAGACAATCCAGTTAACTTCAAGTTTAGGCGAAAACGGCTCTCTTCTTCTTACTCTTGAAAGGTTGTAGTTTCGCATATACTGCCTTTAAAGGTTATTTAGTTTTCTTGATTAATTAACTGTTATGTCCTTTTATAATAAAAAACCAACTCCCAGTTACAAAAAAACAAACAAAAGTTTATTAAACAAAAATAATAAATTTGGTCGATTAAATATCGATGTTACAATGCCGTATCGACTCGCTCAGGGCCGGTCGATATTAGAAGTTTTACATTCGTATTATAAAAAATAGGTTCTTTAAACGGTTATTAATATAAAGTCAGAGAAGGTCAGGGAAGGAAAGTATAACACTTACAATTCTAAAAATGTCTTAAATTGAAACAATACAATTGTAGTTAGAAATAATAAAAGTTTATATATAATTTTATTCAAACCAGTGTTCAGCCTACGGTCGTTTCCTTGTAGCCGTGATGAGATTGGATCGAAATGGCCGCCTGACGCTTGCGCGATGATTGCTTCTAATGTTGAAGAAGTACTTGTTGGAATAAAGATGTCCTTTTTACTTATAAATGTTCTTCGCAATTATATACGATCGTCTTGGGAATAGTTTAATGTCACTGGTGTATAATGGAATAGTTCACTTTGTGTAAAATGTTGTTAATGGGTATATCTCCTGGTGTTTATGTGTGTCAGTTTAACCTCGAATTTTCACTTGGTATTTGGTGCGATTTCAGTGTTATTTCATTTAATTGGTTATATGTGATTCTGTTTATTGGTGTTGTGTAGTTCATAGGTCAATTTCACCACTTCACAATAATTAAAATAGTTAAAAAAAATAGTTTTACACAAAATGATTCCGAACTCTGTTATAACGTAACAGCCATTAAAGGTTAGTTCTATCAAATATTCACTTTAAGTGCTCTCTTCAAGGTATAATAATGAACTGTCTGGATTTCCTTCGTCTCATGAAAATCTTAGCCTATATAATATATCTCATACATTGTTTCAAATCATCTTAACTTCCGACACACTTTAATTTCGTACATTATGCTCAGAAAGTAATTTCGTTATTAGTTAACTGTTCGACATATTAAATACATATTCGGTTTCACTATTCTATTCTACTTATTTTGATAGTAATTAAGTTAGTATTACAAAGTTTTATCAGAAAATTATATTTCTTATATTTTTTGGGAGGTAGGCCTAAAATTATACTTCCTGTCTTCTAAGTAAATAATAGCCATTTTCCCTAATATAATTATTATTCTATTAAATCTGAAATTGATATAATTATCAATTCTCACTTATTTTATTGCAATTTAGTTTATTATTAATGGTTTTTAAATACAATTCATTTGTATATGACTCCCCCTATGATAATGTCAGTGAATCTATTTCAGTTTTAATGGTATTTTATTAGACAAATAAATAATTTTACTCATATAATGACCATATCTTTAGAAAGCCTTATTTACATAGTATATAATATGTTGAGTTTATCTTGCATAAATATTGTCAGTTTAACTGGCTTATAAGACTAGGTTTATTAATTATTCTGCAGTTTAAATTCATTATATGGCCTAGATTTGATGTGTGGCTATTTGCAAAATGTTTTACTAATGTAGTTATTTTATATCCTTCTCTGACTTCTGATTCTTATATATTTGATTAAAAATTAGTTCTTTGACTGGTATAACAGTAATTATTGATTGTATAATTAAAATATAACATCTATCTATATCAAAACTGGTGTCCTGAATAACATTGTTCTGTATATCACATAATAACATAATTAAAAATATTCTATAACATCGGAATGATATCTATTTTTAGATAGGGCATTCCTAAATTAAAATTAACAACAAATAACAAATTATAACAATAATATTTCTTATGAATAATCCTTACTTATCTAATTATTATATGTAATAGGAACCTAATATCCTGGTTCCATATAATGGTTAACACCTTTTACAACTTCATCATTAACAGTTTGTTCTGTAATTCCCCATTTTACAGGATTTATGCCCCCTCTTTAAGTATAACCCTGGCTATCTAAGTTATATTCCATTCTATGGAATGTTCATACAGCTTTAGTAGCCTTTTATTAGTAATATTACTATTTCATTATCAAAGTAGACACTGTTCACAAAACTTAAAGTTTATTACTTTATACTGCAACTCATGCACCTTTTTAAAGTTTATCAGTTATAATTTGATCACTTACACTTGTCCATGGTGAATTATTAATATTATTACTAGTCTTTTTCTAGTTTTTTAACATGAAATATTCAACCATGGGGGGACTGTGAAGATTTGTTTATACAAACTAAACAATAACTTTTTGAATGCACTAATATTTAATACTACTAACACTTTTAGTTTTTTGTCAGTTTTACAGTGATATGGTTTTTTGGGGTGTTATACTTTCGCTTTGGACATTCATTTATTTTGGGGTTTTTGGGGTTCTTTCCCTATGGGGTTTTTGTTTTATTTGGGTCGTCTCACTTCTTTCTTCTTTCTTCTTTAGTTTTGGTTATTCTTCCTTCTTCTTTCTTCTTTAGTTTTGATTACTCTTCTTTCTTCTTTCTTCAGTAGCTTGGTTATTCTTCTTTCTTCATTCTTCAGTAGCTTTAGTTATTCTTCTTCCTTCTTCTTTAGTTTTGGTTATTCTTCTTTCTTCTTACTTCAGTAGTAGTAGTTTTGGTTATTCTTCCTTCTTCTTTCTTCAGTAGTTTGGTTATTCTTCTTTCTTCCTTAGTTTTGGTTGCTCTTCTTTCTTCTTTAGTTTTGATTATTCTTCTTTCTTCAGTAGTGGTAGTTTTGGTTATTCTTCCTCCTTCTTTCTTCAGTAGTAGTAGTTTTGGTTATTCTTCCTTCTTCTTTCTTCAGTAGTTTTGGTTGTTCTTCTTTCTTCTTTAGTTTTGGTTGCTTTAGTTATTCTTCTTTCTTCTTTAGTTTTGATTATTCTTCTTTCTTCTTTCTTCAGTGGTTTTAATTATTCTTCTTTCTTCTGCCTTCAGTAGTTTTGATTATTCTTCTTTCTTCTTTAGTTTTGATTATTCTTCTTTCTTCTTTCTTCAGTAGCTTTGGTTATTCTTCTTTCTTCTTTTTTCAGTAGTTTTGGTTGTTCTTCTTTCTTCTTTCTTCAGTAGTTTTGGTTATTCTTCCTTATTCTTTCTTCAGTAGTAGTAGTTTGGTTATTCTTCCTTCTTCTTTCTTCAGTAGCAGTAGTTTTGGTTATTCTTCCTTCTTCTTTCTTCAGTAGGTTTGGTTATTCTTCTTTCTTCTTTCTTCTTTTTTCAGTAGTTTTGGTTGTTCTTCTTTCTTCTTTAGTTTTGATTATTCTTCTTTCTTCTTTCTTCAGTAGTTTTAATTATTCTTCTTTCTTCTGTCTTCAGTAGCTTTAGTTATTCTTCTTTCTTCAGTAGTTTTGATTATTCTTCTTTCTTCTTTCTTCAGTAGCTTTGGTTATTCTTCTTTCTTCTTTCTTCAGTAGTTTTTCGCTGTGTATGCCTAGGTTTCTTCTGGTCTGGTTTCTTTGACGGGGTATATTAATTGCCTGCTTCTATCTTACCTGGGTAATTTTGTTATTAACATTTTTAGTTTTCTGGGTGTTTAAATTTGTAGTATATTATATTATTTGCAGATTTTTTCTTTATTTTAACTTTTCTTGTGAGTATATTAATTAATAGTCCCTTTTAATTGATTCTCATCTGGATATTCCATATATTAGAGCTTTATCAATGATCATTGAATAATGTATTTGTGTGGATTATCTGTCACGCTACAAAATATAACACCAAACATATATCTTTATAGAAACCATTTATTCAGTAAAGCATTGGTCAATTGTTTCTCGTTTCTTTTTATGGTAATCACAATTGTGGCAAAATTATGCGTCTTCTTTACCAGTTGGTACAGTAGTTGTAATATTATTCAGTATTCAGGCAGACCAAAATAATGCATTGGTTATTATTTCTATTATAATGAATTATCTCAGGGTGTATCTGGTTCGGGGATTACATTTAAACAAATAATACTTTCTATAAATCAAAATACAAATTTTACAGTTCAAGGATATTACAAAATTTTAGTGTGTTAAGTGCACGCAGGCAGTCGAGTAGTGATTGCTAGTTATTATAGGTTATGTCCAGTTTATGTGTTTAATAGTTATCATTAAAGGTTCTTTTGGTGTACAAAAGGGTGTAAAGTTCAATTCGTGTTATTCGTGAGTGTTCTTAGTGTTGGTGTGATATGGTGTCTGTAGTTTTAGTTGATTAATTCTTAAAAAGTCATGTATACAAATGTTGGTGTTGATACATAATATAATAAAATGTTCAAAGTCACCAAATCCTCTTCTTTAAATGGTTCTAGGTCGAAGATAGGGTCCTTGTCTGCTTCGGTTCTTCTCCCTGGATCTCACTTCTTCTATTTCAAATGCTGGATATTCCTCTCTTGGTTGTAATAGTTTGTATTATGTACATCTATTTGTTTTAATATGTCTGGAACGTGTTTTCACAGTTTATAGTTTAATTATATTAGATGTTTTACTAACGCGTCTGTACGCTATGACCGTTGTTAAAGAAGTCCCATTTTATTTATCTGAAATTTCTGGTTGCTAAGGTAAAACTTGAAATCTGGTTGGTTGATTCAGATATACATTGTCATATAAATTCATTATTTCAATGTCTGAATTTGTTCAAAACTTTTAAATTAGTATAACTTTTCTGTACTGATTGGGAATTTAAAACTATTAGCAACATTATTTTGGTCTTTACATTTGTGACATATAGACACTAAACATGCCTACTTTTACTTAAGAAATACAGATGTTACATTTTTGTTATTTGAATTTTTCTTAAATAACTTAAAACGGATTATTTTGCTTCTAGATTTGTTGTGTATATTATTAACTATAAATCTATTCATCCTTCAACATTTGTTTTACAAAATTCTAATAGTATTTCCTAAAATTTACACAAGTTGGTTTTACATGGCTTCATACAGTTTGCCATCCACAAAACATTTGCTACTCCATTTATTTGGTCAAAAAATGTGATCATCCTTATATGACTACTGTCTGCTTTGTTATTTTTTCTATTTCTCATTAATTTAGAATGGTTGGTTGCGTTACTGGCTATTCTGATAACATCATTACATGAACAATAACAAAACAATATACAATCAAATCAATTTACTGTCATGCCCACATGGCTATGACTTTTATGGACATTGAATAAATAAGTTAAACTTTCATTAAACATAAACAACTGTTTAACACTAGTAATAACATCTCCTTTCACTCCATCTTGCTTTGATAACTAATTAATTAATCATTACTATTAATACATAACAAATATTTGAAAACAAAAGAGTTGTACTCTAACTCAGACATTTCAGTCTTGATTAATACTTGTAAACCTATAATGAATATCTTATAATAAAAGAATTGTATTCCATCTCAGACATTTAGCCTTGATTGATATTATTAACCATAATAAATATTTAAGAATAACAAAAAACACAATACTCTATTTCCAACATTTAAGTATAGAGTTCATTGACCTTAATATAAACAACACATCTGTCCCTTCATTATTTAAAGTATTTCTTAAAATTAAGTTTATGCAGTCTTGGCTGTTTTTATTTTATTTTGGAGATATACCCTTTGTCACTTCACTGATTTATTGCCTGCTCTTATTTTCATTTTAATAAATGTTATTAGATAAAGAGTGGCCCTCACTTAGAAACATTTTTATACTCTGCTTTCATAATAATATTCTACCAAATATTATTTCTGTATTCAATACAAGGCATTAAACTTGTATATAGGCACTAATTCACTTAGTTCATGAATTTACACATTGACACTTGAAGTCTACTTAACATAATAAAATAGCTTGCACTGGTATTCTTTGATCTTATCTCTAATCAGTTTTATAGTCTTATAAGATTAATAATCTTATTTATACAGGATTATTAAGATTTGTTTGTTCCATTATATAAATAATTTCCACTGGTTCACTTTTAATTCTACCTTTAGACACTTTTGTTACTGATTGTTTTGGTTTCACTGATACATAATCTTCAGCTACTTCCTTATTTATTAAAATACATTTGATACTACAATATATTGTATTGTATTTCTACTTGTCACATTCATTGTTTTTGTGTTTGGTTCACATTTTTATTGTCATTAAAAGAACTAATTAATCTGTACAGTCTGTTCTGTTTGATTAATTATTGCTAACTTTTCCTCCATCACTTCACTCTTGTTATAAAATATTAATGTGAATAAGTTATTATTTGTTATTCTCTGGACAACCTTATGTCCACTATTCATTACTATTAGTTGTATGTTTCATGTATCTATAATAAAGTTTGTTATATTATTTCATTACGTCATTCAAATTAATCACTTACTAATATTTCTTTTTACATAGTATTGTATGTTTGGGCCTATTATCCCTCAATTTGTATTTTGATTATCTTGATATTATGATACATTGAATGAAACCATTTGTTTCCTTATAGCATTGGTACATAAGCTGTCTGTCTTTATAATTATTATTTTGTCATTATTTGTAGTTCATGTGATAATCGGGGTTGAATGTATTTTGCATCACTTTGCTTAATCATTAATTTGGGTACGGTCAGTTGTATTACTAATCAGTCTAAAATAGTTATTCGTTCCTCTTCACTATCATTTTGAAAGATATTTTTCTTCTTGTTTAGTTTCTTATCCATGGTATTCATTAAATCTGGTACGATATTAAGTTGTTCCCAATGTAATGTTACATACTACCCTGCCACCAAATTTGATTATTTTAATAAAATAGTGTTTTTGTTGAAATTATCAATTATCTTATCTTTCATATTATCATTTGTTATTCTTTTTATGATCTGGTATACTTGTCTTTAATTATAAGTGTTCTATCCCTGGAACATGTTACTTCCCTAACAAATTAATCACCATATATTTTGGAATCAGTCGGGGGGGCTCTCTTGACCTAATACCCCGCTGTCCTTATAATACATAATACATAAATAATATCGATTGCTGGAGCTATCTCATCAGTCAATCACATTTAATAATCACTAGTCTATTCACGACTAAATCAAATAAAAATAATATAATAATATATTCTTGGGATTGTTCACTCAGTTTAACTTCTCAGATCTAAATATTTCTTTCCATTGATTCTTGGAAATATTTAGATCTTGTGGCGATATTAATAACATTTTTTATTTTCAATTGGTACTATCTTCTTTCCTTCTTTATCAGTACTGCTTAATCTTCATTTTTCATTCACTATCTTCATTCAATTAAAACATAACAAGTATCTGTATCTATAGTTGTTGTTGATTCTCTCACAATCATGATAGGTTATTCGTAGTAAATTCGTTTCTAGTTTTGTCTTATTTTCATCGTTGATTGTTTACATTTGTCTTTTCTTATTCATTTTATAACACTTTGGTTTCTTCTGATTCATGGATGTTGCATCTTTCTTTTATATTCCAATAATAAGTTCATAATTATATTTAATAAGAGGTGCTTATTTTGTTTAGAATTTTGAGATTTATTCACATTTGTTTATTCACTTGGTTCATAATAACATTATCAAAATGTACTGTAAGTTGTCCTTACTATTTATTTGAATTTTGAGATATTCAAATTCGTTTATTCGCTTCATATAAAATTATATTCTGGATTAGTAAAGTTGGTAAGATGAGCATACTATATTTTTTTGAATTTTGAGGTTTTAGTCTCTTCAGTTTAAATTATACGGTTTCGAAATAACTTGAATAAGTTGTTCTTACATGTTTTTTTAATTTTGGGGTTTATTCAACTTTGTTTATTAGGTTCATAATACATTTTTAAGGAAACTTGGTAGTATGTTCCCTTAATCTTTTTTGTTTCCACATCACTAATGACATAAGTATTATTGTTATTGTTTTTTACAACAACATATGGTCCATTATACAGTAATAATAGCTTTTTTGCTATTCCTTCCTTAGAACTTGGCAATTCGCGGTTTTTTAACAATACTGTGTCTCCAATCTTGTACTGGATCATTTTCTGCTGAATTATTTTGTATTTTTTCCTTCTTTTCTCCACTTGTTCATTCAGTTTGCTGTGGAATCTCACGTTGTCGAACTGGTAAGCTGGGTTGTTTGGGAAGTTGATTATTTCACCAATTTCTCGGGGTGGTAGTCTTTCATGCATTATGGTATATGGAGTATCTTGTATTGATTCATGGTAAGCTAAGTTGATAAAGCTTTCTGTTTGTGTAATGTAGTCACTCCACTTCTGGTGTTTATCAAAACAATATGTCCTGAGGATACGGCCGACCTCCCGCAGTACTCTTTCCGCCGGGTTGCTATTTGGGTGATAGACAGATGTTTTATATGTCTTGACACCTAGATCTAACTAGGTTTCCAAACCCTTCCTCGAAACTGAGTTCCGTGATCAGTAATAATTGACCTTGGAGCTCCTAACTCTGGTATGTATTGTTGGATTACTATTTGCAGAATCTTACCAGAATCTTCTATTCTCTCTAATTTACCAGTTGATGTAATTGGCTGCATTATTCCTTCTGTTTTTTCGTTATTGCATTTTGCCAATTGACAGATATGACACTGCCGAATACATTCTCTAACTCTCCGGTTGATATTCTTAATGTAAGTGTGTTCCTCAAGTGATTTCATTACTTTTAATGCACCCATATGCCCATATCGACTATGGTAGTCCAGTATTAATTCTGTTTCTAAAGCTTTAGGTATCACCACCTACCATGATCCTTGGTTATTATTTGGTTTGTAAAATAATATGTCTTCATGTAGACAATAATATGCAGTAATTTTTTCCTCCTGTTGTATCAGTCTTTGCCTAAAATTGTTGATTTTTGTATCCTCTGTTTGTTGTTGTGCAATTGATTTCATGTTTTCCAAATCTGATTTGTTTTTTATTATAGTATATACCTTGACGATTGTTTCTTTTTCCCCTTCAAAAGTTTGTTGTTCTATGTTAATCCGGGACAATATATCTGCAGCAATATTCTGTTTTCCTGGAACATACTCCCAATTTATATGGTATTCCTGTAGTGCGAGTATCCACCTTGCCAATCTTCCATGGTTAATCTTGCAATTTTTTAGGAAAGATATTGACTTATGATCGCTCCTCACAGTTATCGGGTATCCAAGAATATAGGTTCTGAATTTTCCACAAGCGAATACAACGCTTAATAACTCCTTTTCCGTTACACTATAATTGCGTTCACATCCATTAAGTATTCTGCTTGCAAAACTCACCACCTGATGGTCTCCCTCACTATCTTCTTGATATAATACAGATCCTAAACTTATATCACTGGCATCGCAGTTCATAAAGAAAGGTTGGTTGAAATTAGGATGTTTTAATATAACTGAACTTAGGAAATTATGCTTGATCATTTGGAGTAAGTCGTCTTGTTCCTGTCCCCATGACCATTTGTTCTTAGAAGATAATTGTGGAGAAAACTTTGCTGTCATTTCAGAATAATTTCTCTGAAACTTCCTATAGTAATTGCAAAGTCCCAGAAATGATTGAAGTTGCTTTTTATTTTTAGGACTTGGGATCTTCTGGATTGCTTCAATCTTTTCATTGGATGGTGTTATTCCTTGTCTTGTTAGGTTAAAACCCAGGAATTGGACTTCACTGGCGATAAGCTTGGATTTTTAAAGCTTTAGGGTAACGTTATTGTCTGATAATTTTTGTAATACTTGTCCTACTCTGTCACAATGGTCTTCCCAATTCACTGAAGTAATCAACAAGTCATCAATATAGACTGTGGTAAATGGAATAGTATCTGGACCCAACACCTGGTCCATACATCTTACGAATACAGCTACTGAGTTTACCAGTCCAAACAGTAGTCTCTTGAACTGGTAGTTCCTCCCTTCGAAAATAAAGGCGACGTACTTTCGACTATCTGGGTGTAACTCCACCTGCCAATGCCCACAAACAGTATCCCAGGTGCTGATAAATTGTATGCCATTAAACTTTTTCAATATCTCCTCAATCTCTCCAGGAGATGTTCTGTCATTAACTATGATCTTATTGATCTCACTAGCATCCAAACAGAGTCGTACTTTGCCATCTTTCTTGGGAACGGCTATTAACGGACTAGTATATGGGGAACAGCTATACTCAATAATATCTTCTGCTATCATTTTGTCTAGTTCAGTCCTCACTGCTTCTTTGAATGCATAAACAACGGGATATGATTTCTTATTAAAATTTACAGGCTCCTTGAATTGTAGTGTAAATTGATAATCTTTTACCTTGCTAGGTATATCAGAGAAAACATAGCGGTATTTATTATATATTGATATTAACTTTTCTATTTGTTGTGTAGTTAAATTACATTCATTTTGTTCTGACCGAAATTGTCGGATCTCTTCTAATTTTTCCAACCATAAACTGTCTTCACTCCCAAAGTATTCCCTTCTTATATTCCATGAATCATCTTGATTATTATTGAATTTTCTTATACTATTGCATGAAGGTACATTTTTATTTTCTACTAATTTTGCTGACAATTCTATCTTATCCATTTTTAACGACACTATGGCCTGTCTCATGTCAATTATTGCTGAGTATTTTCTCAAAATATCACAGCCTATTAGTAGATTAAATGGTAGATTACTAGCTATTAGAAAAATCATAGGTATAGCTACATTTCCGCTGGTCACTGTTAATGATACCTGTTTTCTTATTGACTTGTTTTGCCTTCCGGTGGCTCCGATTAAAATTACATTCTGGATTGGTAAAGTTGGTAAGATGACCTTACTATATTTTTGAATTTTGATGTATTCATTGTTATCGATTAATGACACGTTTGCGCCCGTATCTATCATGAATCTTGTGTCTAGTCCATTCACTTGGGCGATAATATAGGCGATCTCATTATTCGAACTATTGTGTGTTATCGTGTCTTCGTTCAGTAGTTCTTCTCTCACATTTTTTAAGAAGTGATTGTGCACTATCGTCATTGTATCGTCAGTCATTTTGTCTCGTCCTAGTAAGTACCCAAATTGTCGGTTCAGTGATGGGACCTGATGGTTTTTCACTGCCACGGTCCGTTTAAGTCAGGGCTGATCTCCTCAGTCCCGTTGTCTGATTGACCAGGTCTGTCTCTACTCTATGACTCTTGCACCTCAATGGCGTTATTATCGAACGTCACTGAGTTTCTGTTATTCCTGTTGTCGTCGCAGCTCCTACTTCGCCTATGTTCATCACGGTAGTGCTGGTTATTCTCCTCCTGAAAATTTCTCCCACGGCTCCCATTATAATTCGTTCGTCCCTGGTACGAACGTCTTCCCACATCTCTATCGTCAATGCTCACATAATTCACATGTCTTCGATATGTTTGGTTTTGATTGTTATTATTGCCGTTATTATTCTGTCTGTATCGGTTATCGTAGTTGTTGTTATAACCTCGGTTGTTCTGGTAATGGTGGTCTCTGTCATTGGCACGCTGGTACTCATTATTATTGTTATTTGTAGGAGAGCTACGGTAATAGTGGTTGTTGTTATTGTTGTTATTATTTGCCGCATTATTTCGTGGATAGTTGTTATTGTTATTGTTGTTTTGGTAACCACGTTGATAGTGGTTACCGTTGTTGTTGTAATTATTGTTCGGTCTTTGCCCGTTGTTTTCATATTGGGTGTCGCGGCGACCATTATTTCTATTTATTTCATCGTTCCTTCGTCTGTACTGGAGGAAGTTCTTCTCCTGTTCCATCTCCGCTAATAATGTCGACATCTCCTCGATGGTTTGTATACGTCCGTTTATTCGGCCTCTCGTAATTTCCCCACCATAGTGGTAAGCTAATAGCCTCACTAAACATTCGGTAGGAATTGCAGGCTCTAAATGTCTGGCTATGTTTATTTTACCAAGAAAATATGCGGTTGGAGTTTGCTTGCCATGCAGGTCATATCGGCCCAATCCTATGTCACTTCTTATCATATGTTGCGTGGCGTCAGACCAATACTTAGATTTGAATTGTTTTTTAAATTCTTGGAAATTGTGTATGTTTGGTCGCATCACCGTCCTCCAATTGTCATAGACTTTTCTGAACATTTCGTCCAGCATACTCCTAATCACAAACCATCTGTCTTCTCCGGTTTTGGCTATTTTCTCTTCTACCCGTTCTAAGAATAGCATGGGGTTTCTTCTATAATTTTGGAAATCGATAACTTCTCGATTTTCCTCTCATGTGGTATGGGCACCGGTACATTGTCTGTTTTTTAGAGAGTTAATTTCATCTCTATGGGCAGTTGTTTGGTCTTGTACTCGATTAAGACTGGTACCCATGCTTTCTAATCTTTCTCCCATCACTGCTTGGTTGGTTCTTATATTTTCAATTCGTCCATTCGTTTCTTCCCGGACGCTCAGTATCTCTTGGTTCATCCGCTCACACTTTTCCTTGGCCTCGGATTCTACCCTTTTAATTTCAGTCACTGGTTCTTCCAGCTTCTTGTCCCATTCTTCCTGAAATTGCCGGTTATTAATTTCCATCTTGTTATTCCAATCTTCTTTTAATGACTCTTTGTGTTCATCCAATTTTTTCATGGTTTCCTTGTAATTTCCCTTCAATTCTTCCCTCAATGCTCTATTATTTTCGTCTATTTTCTCCACCATTTTTCTGCTATTTTCTTTCAGTTCTCCCATTTTCTCTTCAATTTTCTTATTAGTCTCTTCCAATTTTCGGCTCAATTCCTCCATAGACTGTTTATTGTCCTTCATTTCGTCCATTAGGTTCTTACTACTCTCCTCTGTTTTCTTACTACTCTCCTCCATTTTCTTACTGAAATCTTCATGACTCTGTTTTAAGTATTCCATAATGCTTTTCATGTCAACGCTCTCTGTGGCTTTGTTCGGTTCTTGTCTATCTCCTTGGTCCTCTCTTATTATTGCTTCTACTTCCTCGACCGGTGTTGCTTCTTTGTCTTCCATGTTTAATTCACTTAGTTCATGAATTTACACATTGACACTTGAAGTCTACTTAACATAATAAAATAGCTTGCACTGGTATTCTTTGATCTTATCTCTAATCAGTTTTATAGTCTTATAAGATTAATAATCTTATTTATACAGGATTATTAAGATTTGTTTGTTCCATTATATAAATAATTTCCACTGGTTCACTTTTAATTCTACCTTTAGACACTTTTGTTACTGATTGTTTTGGTTTCACTGATACATAATCTTCAGCTACTTCCTTATTTATTAAAATACATTTGATACTACAATATATTGTATTGTATTTCTACTTGTCACATTCATTGTTTTTGTGTTTGGTTCACATTTTTATTGTCATTAAAAGAACTAATTAATCTGTACAGTCTGTTCTGTTTGATTAATTATTGCTAACTTTTCCTCCATCACTTCACTCTTGTTATAAAATATTAATGTGAATAAGTTATTATTTGTTATTCTCTGGACAATCTTATGTCCACTATTCATTACTATTAGTTGTATGTTTCATGTATCTATAATAAAGTTTGTTATATTATTTCATTACGTCATTCAAATTAATCACTTACTAATATTTCTTTTTACATAGTATTGTATGTTTGGGCCTATTATCCCTCAATTTGTATTTTGATTATCTTGATATTATGATACATTGAATGAAACCATTTGTTTCCTTATAGCATTGGTACATAAGCTGTCTGTCTTTATAATTATTATTTTGTCATTATTTGTAGTTCATGTGATAATCGGGGTTGAATGTATTTTGCATCACTTTGCTTAATCATTAATTTGGGTACGGTCAGTTGTATTACTAGTCAGTCTAAAATAGTTATTCGTTCCTCTTCACTATCATTTTGAAAGATATTTTTCTTCTTGTTTAGTTTCTTATCCATGGTCTTCATTAAATCTGGTACGATATTAAGTTGTTCCCAATGTAATGTTACATACTACCCTGCCACCAAATTTGATTATTTTAATAAAATAGTGTTTTTGTTGAAATTATCAATTATCTTATCTTTCATATTATCATTTGTTATTCTTTTTATGATCTGGTATACTTGTCTTTAATTATAAGTGTTCTATCCCTGGAACATGTTACTTCCCTAACAAATTAATCACCATATATTTTGGAATCAGTCGGGGGGGCTCTCTTGACCTAATACCCCGCTGTCCTTATAATACATAATACATAAATAATATCGATTGCTGGAGCTATCTCATCAGTCAATCACATTTAATAATCACTAGTCTATTCACGACTAAATCAAATAAAAATAATATAATAATATATTCTTGGGATTGTTCACTCAGTTTAACTTCTCAGATCTAAATATTTCTTTCCATTGATTCTTGGAAATATTTAGATCTTGTGGCGATATTAATAACATTTTTTATTTTCAATTGGTACTATCTTCTTTCCTTCTTTATCAGTACTGCTTAATCTTCATTTTTCATTCACTATCTTCATTCAATTAAAACATAACAAGTATCTGTATCTATAGTTGTTGTTGATTCTCTCACAATCATGATAGGTTATTCGTAGTAAATTCGTTTCTAGTTTTGTCTTATTTTCATCGTCGATTGTTTACATGTGTCTTTTCTTATTCATTTTATAACACTTTGGTTTCTTCTGATTCATGGATGTTGCATCTTTCTTTTATATTCCAATAATAAGTTCATAATTATATTTAATAAGAGGTGCTTATTTTGTTTAGAATTTTGAGATTTATTCACATTTGTTTATTCACTTGGTTCATAATAACATTATCAAAATGTACTGTAATTGTCCTTACTATTTATTTGAATTTTGAGATATTCAAATTCGTTTATTCGCTTCATTTAAAATTATATTCTGGATTAGTAAAGTTGGTAAGATGAGCATACTATATTTTTTTGAATTTTGAGGTTTTAGTCTCTTCAGTTTAAATTATACGGTTTCTAAATAACTTGAATAAGTTGTTCTTATATGTTTTTTTAATTTTGGGGTTTATTCAACTTTGTTTATTAGGTTCATAATACATTTTTAAGGAAACTTGGTTGTATGTTCCCTTAATCTTTTTGTTTCCACATCACTAATGACATAAGTATTATTGTTATTGTTTTTTACAACAACATATGGTCCATTATACAGTAATAATAGCTTTTTTGCTATTCCTTCCTTAGAACTTGGCAATTCGCGGTTTTTTAACAATACTGTGTCTCCAATCTTGTACTGGATCATTTTCTGCTGAATTATTTTGTATTTTTTCCTTCTTTTCTCCACTTGTTCATTCAGTTTGCTGTGGAATCTCACGTTGTCGAACTGGTAAGCTGGGTTGTTTGGGAAGTTGATTATTTCACCAATTTCTCGGGGTGGTAGTCTTTCATGCATTATGGTATATGGAGTATCTTGTATTGATTCATGGTAAGCTAAGTTGATAAAGCTTTCTGTTTGTGTAATGTAGTCACTCCACTTCTGGTGTTTATCAAAACAATATGTCTTGAGGATACGGCCGACCTCCCGCAGTACTCTTTCCGCCGGGTTGCTATTTGGGTGATAGACAGATGTTTTATATGTCTTGACACCTAGATCTAACTAGGTTTCCAAACCCTTCCTCGAAACTGAGTTCCGTGATCAGTAATAATTGACCTTGGAGCTCCTAACTCTGGTATGTATTGTTGGATTACTATTTGCAGAATCTTACCAGAATCTTCTATTCTCTCTAATTTACCAGTTGATGTAATTGGCTGCATTATTCCTTCTGTTTTTTCGTTATTGCATTTTGCCAATTGACAGATATGACACTGCCGAATACATTCTCTAACTCTCCGGTTGATATTCTTAATGTAAGTGTGTTCCTCAAGTGATTTCATTACTTTTAATGCACCCATATGCCCATATCGACTATGGTAGTCCAGTATTAATTCTGTTTCTAAAGCTTTAGGTATCACCACCTACCATGATCCTTGGTTATTATTTGGTTTGTAAAATAATATGTCTTCATGTAGACAATAATATGCAGTAATTTTTTCCTCCTGTTGTATCAGTCTTTGCCTAAAATTGTTGATTTTTGTATCCTCTGTTTGTTGTTGTGCAATTGATTTCATGTTTTCCAAATCTGATTTGTTTTTTATTATAGTATATACCTTGACGATTGTTTCTTTTTCCCCTTCAAAAGTTTGTTGTTCTATGTTAATCCGGGACAATATATCTGCAGCAATATTCTGTTTTCCTGGAACATACTCCCAATTTATATGGTATTCCTGTAGTGCGAGTATCCACCTTGCCAATCTTCCATGGTTAATCTTGCAATTTTTTAGGAAAGATATTGACTTATGATCGCTCCTCACAGTTATCGGGTATCCAAGAATATAGGTTCTGAATTTTCCACAAGCGAATACAACGCTTAATAACTCCTTTTCCGTTACACTATAATTGCGTTCACATCCATTAAGTATTCTGCTTGCAAAACTCACCACCTGATGGTCTCCCTCACTATCTTCTTGATATAATACAGATCCTAAACTTATATCACTGGCATCGCAGTTCATAAAGAAAGGTTGGTTGAAATTAGGATGTTTTAATATAACTGAACTTAGGAAATTATGCTTGATCATTTGGAGTAAGTCGTCTTGTTCCTGTCCCCATGACCATTTGTTCTTAGAAGATAATTGTGGAGAAAACTTTGCTGTCATTTCAGAATAATTTCTCTGAAACTTCCTATAGTAATTGCAAAGTCCCAGAAATGATTGAAGTTGCTTTTTATTTTTAGGACTTGGGATCTTCTGGATTGCTTCAATCTTTTCATTGGATGGTGTTATTCCTTGTCTTGTTAGGTTAAAACCCAGGAATTGGACTTCACTGGCGATAAGCTTGGATTTTTAAAGCTTTAGGGTAACGTTATTGTCTGATAATTTTTGTAATACTTGTCCTACTCTGTCACAATGGTCTTCCCAATTCACTGAAGTAATCAACAAGTCATCAATATAGACTGTGGTAAATGGAATAGTATCTGGACCCAACACCTGGTCCATACATCTTACGAATACAGCTACTGAGTTTACCAGTCCAAACAGTAGTCTCTTGAACTGGTAGTTCCTCCCTTCGAAAATAAAGGCGACGTACTTTCGACTATCTGGGTGTAACTCCACCTGCCAATGCCCACAAACAGTATCCCAGGTGCTGATAAATTGTATGCCATTAAACTTTTTCAATATCTCCTCAATCTCTCCAGGAGATGTTCTGTCATTAACTATGATCTTATTGATCTCACTAGCATCCAAACAGAGTCGTACTTTGCCATCTTTCTTGGGAACGGCTATTAACGGACTAGTATATGGGGAACAGCTATACTCAATAATATCTTCTGCTATCATTTTGTCTAGTTCAGTCCTCACTGCTTCTTTGAATGCATAAACAACGGGATATGATTTCTTATTAAAATTTACAGGCTCCTTGAATTGTAGTGTAAATTGATAATCTTTTACCTTGCTAGGTATATCAGAGAAAACATAGCGGTATTTATTATATATTGATATTAACTTTTCTATTTGTTGTGTAGTTAAATTACATTCATTTTGTTCTGACCGAAATTGTCGGATCTCTTCTAATTTTTCCAACCATAAACTGTCTTCACTCCCAAAGTATTCCCTTCTTATATTCCATGAATCATCTTGATTATTATTGAATTTTCTTATACTATTGCATGAAGGTACATTTTTATTTTCTACTAATTTTGCTGACAATTCTATCTTATCCATTTTTAACGACACTATGGCCTGTCTCATGTCAATTATTGCTGAGTATTTTCTCAAAATATCACAGCCTATTAGTAGATTAAATGGTAGATTACTAGCTATTAGAAAAATCATAGGTATAGCTACATTTCCGCTGGTCACTGTTAATGATACCTGTTTTCTTATTGACTTGTTTTGCCTTCCGGTGGCTCCGATTAAAATTACATTCTGGATTGGTAAAGTTGGTAAGATGACCTTACTATATTTTTGAATTTTGATGTATTCATTGTTATCGATTAATGACACGTTTGCGCCCGTATCTATCATGAATCTTGTGTCTAGTCCATTCACTTGGGCGATAATATAGGCGATCTCATTATTCGAACTATTGTGTGTTATCGTGTCTTCGTTCAGTAGTTCTTCTCTCACATTTTTTAAGAAGTGATTGTGCACTATCGTCATTGTATCGTCAGTCATTTTGTCTCGTCCTAGTAAGTACCCAAATTGTCGGTTCAGTGATGGGACCTGATGGTTTTTCACTGCCACGGTCCGTTTAAGTCAGGGCTGATCTCCTCAGTCCCGTTGTCTGATTGACCAGGTCTGTCTCTACTCTATGACTCTTGCACCTCAATGGCGTTATTATCGAACGTCACTGAGTTTCTGTTATTCCTGTTGTCGTCGCAGCTCCTACTTCGCCTATGTTCATCACGGTAGTGCTGGTTATTCTCCTGCTGAAAACTTCTCCCACGGCTCCCATTATAATTCGTTCGTCCCTGGTACGAACGTCTTCCCACATCTCTATCGTCAATGCTCACATAATTCACATGTCTTCGATATGTTTGGTTTTGATTGTTATTATTGCCGTTATTATTCTGTCTGTATCGGTTATCGTAGTTGTTGTTATAACCTCGGTTGTTCTGGTAATGGTGGTCTCTGTCATTGGCACGCTGGTACTCATTATTATTGTTATTTGTAGGAGAGCTACGGTAATAGTGGTTGTTGTTATTATTTGCCGCATTATTTCGTGGATAGTTGTTATTGTTATTGTTGTTTTGGTAACCACGTTGATAGTGGTTACCGTTGTTGTTGTAATTATTGTTCGGTCTTTGCCCGTTGTTTTCATATTGGGCGTCGCGGCGACCATTATTTCTATTTATTTCATCGTTCCTTCGTCTGTACTGGAGGAAGTTCTTCTCCTGTTCCATCTCTGCTAATAATGTCGACATCTCCTCGATGGTTTGTATACGTCCGTTTATTCGGCCTTTCGTAGATTCCCCACCATAGTGGTAAGCTAATAGCCTCACTAAACATTCGGTAGGAATTGCAGGCTCTAAATGTCTGGCTATGTTTATTTTACCAAGAAAATATGCGGTTGGAGTTTGCTTGCCATGCAGGTCATATCGGCCCAATCCTATGTCACTTCTTATCATATGTTGCGTGGCGTCAGACCAATACTTAGATTTGAATTGTTTTTTAAATTCTTGGAAATTGTGTATGTTTGGTCGCATCACCGTCCTCCAATTGTCATAGACTTTTCTGAACATTTCGTCCAGCATACTCCTAATCACAAACCATCTGTCTTCTCCGGTTTTGGCTATTTTCTCTTCTACCCGTTCTAAGAATAGCATGGGGTTTCTTCTATAATTTTGGAAATCGATAACTTCTCGATTTTCCTCTCATGTGGTATGGGCACCGGTACATTGTCTGTTTTTTAGAGAGTTAATTTCATCTCTATGGGCAGTTGTTTGGTCTTGTACTCGATTAAGACTGGTACCCATGCTTTCTAATCTTTCTCCCATCACTGCTTGGTTGGTTCTTATATTTTCAATTCGTCCATTCGTTTCTTCCCGGACGCTCAGTATCTCTTGGTTCATCCGCTCACACTTTTCCTTGGCCTCGGATTCTACCCTTTTAATTTCAGTCACTGGTTCTTCCAGCTTCTTGTCCCATTCTTCCTGAAATTGCCGGTTATTAATTTCCATCTTGTTATTCCAATCTTCTTTTAATGACTCTTTGTGTTCATCCAATTTTTTCATGGTTTCCTTGTAATTTCCCTTCAATTCTTCCCTCAATGCTCTATTATTTTCGTCTATTTTCTCCACCATTTTTCTGCTATTTTCTTTCAGTTCTCCCATTTTCTCTTCAATTTTCTTATTAGTCTCTTCCAATTTTCGGCTCAATTCCTCCATAGACTGTTTATTGTCCTTCATTTCGTCCATTAGGTTCTTACTACTCTCCTCTGTTTTCTTACTACTCTCCTCCATTTTCTTACTGAAATCTTCATGACTCTGTTTTAAGTATTCCATAATGCTTTTCATGTCAACGCTCTCTGTGGCTTTGTTCGGTTCTTGTCTATCTCCTTGGTCCTCTCTTATTATTGCTTCTACTTCCTCGACCGGTGTTGCTTCTTTGTCTTCCATGTTTAATTCACTTAGTTCATGAATTTACACATTGACACTTGAAGTCTACTTAACATAATAAAATAGCTTGCACTGGTATTCTTTGATCTTATCTCTAATCAGTTTTATAGTCTTATAAGATTAATAATCTTATTTATACAGGATTATTAAGATTTGTTTGTTCCATTATATAAATAATTTCCACTGGTTCACTTTTAATTCTACCTTTAGACACTTTTGTTACTGATTGTTTTGGTTTCACTGATACATAATCTTCAGCTACTTCCTTATTTATTAAAATACATTTGATACTACAATATATTGTATTGTATTTCTACTTGTCACATTCATTGTTTTTGTGTTTGGTTCACATTTTTATTGTCATTAAAAGAACTAATTAATCTGTACAGTCTGTTCTGTTTGATTAATTATTGCTAACTTTTCCTCCATCACTTCACTCTTGTTATAAAATATTAATGTGAATAAGTTATTATTTGTTATTCTCTGGACAATCTTATGTCCACTATTCATTACTATTAGTTGTATGTTTCATGTATCTATAATAAAGTTTGTTATATTATTTCATTACGTCATTCAAATTAATCACTTACTAATATTTCTTTTTACATAGTATTGTATGTTTGGGCCTATTATCCCTCAATTTGTATTTTGATTATCTTGATATTATGATACATTGAATGAAACCATTTGTTTCCTTATAGCATTGGTACATAAGCTGTCTGTCTTTATAATTATTATTTTGTCATTATTTGTAGTTCATGTGATAATCGGGGTTGAATGTATTTTGCATCACTTTGCTTAATCATTAATTTGGGTACGGTCAGTTGTATTACTAGTCAGTCTAAAATAGTTATTCGTTCCTCTTCACTATCATTTTGAAAGATATTTTTCTTCTTGTTTAGTTTCTTATCCATGGTCTTCATTAAATCTGGTACGATATTAAGTTGTTCCCAATGTAATGTTACATACTACCCTGCCACCAAATTTGATTATTTTAATAAAATAGTGTTTTTGTTGAAATTATCAATTATCTTATCTTTCATATTATCATTTGTTATTCTTTTTATGATCTGGTATACTTGTCTTTAATTATAAGTGTTCTATCCCTGGAACATGTTACTTCCCTAACAAATTAATCACCATATATTTTGGAATCAGTCGGGGGGGCTCTCTTGACCTAATACCCCGCTGTCCTTATAATACATAATACATAAATAATATCGATTGCTGGAGCTATCTCATCAGTCAATCACATTTAATAATCACTAGTCTATTCACGACTAAATCAAATAAAAATAATATAATAATATATTCTTGGGATTGTTCACTCAGTTTAACTTCTCAGATCTAAATATTTCTTTCCATTGATTCTTGGAAATATTTAGATCTTGTGGCGATATTAATAACATTTTTTATTTTCAATTGGTACTATCTTCTTTCCTTCTTTATCAGTACTGCTTAATCTTCATTTTTCATTCACTATCTTCATTCAATTAAAACATAACAAGTATCTGTATCTATAGTTGTTGTTGATTCTCTCACAATCATGATAGGTTATTCGTAGTAAATTCGTTTCTAGTTTTGTCTTATTTTCATCGTCGATTGTTTACATGTGTCTTTTCTTATTCATTTTATAACACTTTGGTTTCTTCTGATTCATGGATGTTGCATCTTTCTTTTATATTCCAATAATAAGTTCATAATTATATTTAATAAGAGGTGCTTATTTTGTTTAGAATTTTGAGATTTATTCACATTTGTTTATTCACTTGGTTCATAATAACATTATCAAAATGTACTGTAATTGTCCTTACTATTTATTTGAATTTTGAGATATTCAAATTCGTTTATTCGCTTCATTTAAAATTATATTCTGGATTAGTAAAGTTGGTAAGATGAGCATACTATATTTTTTTGAATTTTGAGGTTTTAGTCTCTTCAGTTTAAATTATACGGTTTCTAAATAACTTGAATAAGTTGTTCTTATATGTTTTTTTAATTTTGGGGTTTATTCAACTTTGTTTATTAGGTTCATAATACATTTTTAAGGAAACTTGGTTGTATGTTCCCTTAATCTTTTTTGTTTCCACATCACTAATGACATAAGTATTATTGTTATTGTTTTTTACAACAACATATGGTCCATTATACAGTAATAATAGCTTTTTTGCTATTCCTTCCTTAGAACTTGGCAATTCGCGGTTTTTTAACAATACTGTGTCTCCAATCTTGTACTGGATCATTTTCTGCTGAATTATTTTGTATTTTTTCCTTCTTTTCTCCACTTGTTCATTCAGTTTGCTGTGGAATCTCACGTTGTCGAACTGGTAAGCTGGGTTGTTTGGGAAGTTGATTATTTCACCAATTTCTCGGGGTGGTAGTCTTTCATGCATTATGGTATATGGAGTATCTTGTATTGATTCATGGTAAGCTAAGTTGATAAAGCTTTCTGTTTGTGTAATGTAGTCACTCCACTTCTGGTGTTTATCAAAACAATATGTCTTGAGGATACGGCCGACCTCCCGCAGTACTCTTTCCGCCGGGTTGCTATTTGGGTGATAGACAGATGTTTTATATGTCTTGACACCTAGATCTAACTAGGTTTCCAAACCCTTCCTCGAAACTGAGTTCCGTGATCAGTAATAATTGACCTTGGAGCTCCTAACTCTGGTATGTATTGTTGGATTACTATTTGCAGAATCTTACCAGAATCTTCTATTCTCTCTAATTTACCAGTTGATGTAATTGGCTGCATTATTCCTTCTGTTTTTTCGTTATTGCATTTTGCCAATTGACAGATATGACACTGCCGAATACATTCTCTAACTCTCCGGTTGATATTCTTAATGTAAGTGTGTTCCTCAAGTGATTTCATTACTTTTAATGCACCCATATGCCCATATCGACTATGGTAGTCCAGTATTAATTCTGTTTCTAAAGCTTTAGGTATCACCACCTACCATGATCCTTGGTTATTATTTGGTTTGTAAAATAATATGTCTTCATGTAGACAATAATATGCAGTAATTTTTTCCTCCTGTTGTATCAGTCTTTGCCTAAAATTGTTGATTTTTGTATCCTCTGTTTGTTGTTGTGCAATTGATTTCATGTTTTCCAAATCTGATTTGTTTTTTATTATAGTATATACCTTGACGATTGTTTCTTTTTCCCCTTCAAAAGTTTGTTGTTCTATGTTAATCCGGGACAATATATCTGCAGCAATATTCTGTTTTCCTGGAACATACTCCCAATTTATATGGTATTCCTGTAGTGCGAGTATCCACCTTGCCAATCTTCCATGGTTAATCTTGCAATTTTTTAGGAAAGATATTGACTTATGATCGCTCCTCACAGTTATCGGGTATCCAAGAATATAGGTTCTGAATTTTCCACAAGCGAATACAACGCTTAATAACTCCTTTTCCGTTACACTATAATTGCGTTCACATCCATTAAGTATTCTGCTTGCAAAACTCACCACCTGATGGTCTCCCTCACTATCTTCTTGATATAATACAGATCCTAAACTTATATCACTGGCATCGCAGTTCATAAAGAAAGGTTGGTTGAAATTAGGATGTTTTAATATAACTGAACTTAGGAAATTATGCTTGATCATTTGGAGTAAGTCGTCTTGTTCCTGTCCCCATGACCATTTGTTCTTAGAAGATAATTGTGGAGAAAACTTTGCTGTCATTTCAGAATAATTTCTCTGAAACTTCCTATAGTAATTGCAAAGTCCCAGAAATGATTGAAGTTGCTTTTTATTTTTAGGACTTGGGATCTTCTGGATTGCTTCAATCTTTTCATTGGATGGTGTTATTCCTTGTCTTGTTAGGTTAAAACCCAGGAATTGGACTTCACTGGCGATAAGCTTGGATTTTTAAAGCTTTAGGGTAACGTTATTGTCTGATAATTTTTGTAATACTTGTCCTACTCTGTCACAATGGTCTTCCCAATTCACTGAAGTAATCAACAAGTCATCAATATAGACTGTGGTAAATGGAATAGTATCTGGACCCAACACCTGGTCCATACATCTTACGAATACAGCTACTGAGTTTACCAGTCCAAACAGTAGTCTCTTGAACTGGTAGTTCCTCCCTTCGAAAATAAAGGCGACGTACTTTCGACTATCTGGGTGTAACTCCACCTGCCAATGCCCACAAACAGTATCCCAGGTGCTGATAAATTGTATGCCATTAAACTTTTTCAATATCTCCTCAATCTCTCCAGGAGATGTTCTGTCATTAACTATGATCTTATTGATCTCACTAGCATCCAAACAGAGTCGTACTTTGCCATCTTTCTTGGGAACGGCTATTAACGGACTAGTATATGGGGAACAGCTATACTCAATAATATCTTCTGCTATCATTTTGTCTAGTTCAGTCCTCACTGCTTCTTTGAATGCATAAACAACGGGATATGATTTCTTATTAAAATTTACAGGCTCCTTGAATTGTAGTGTAAATTGATAATCTTTTACCTTGCTAGGTATATCAGAGAAAACATAGCGGTATTTATTATATATTGATATTAACTTTTCTATTTGTTGTGTAGTTAAATTACATTCATTTTGTTCTGACCGAAATTGTCGGATCTCTTCTAATTTTTCCAACCATAAACTGTCTTCACTCCCAAAGTATTCCCTTCTTATATTCCATGAATCATCTTGATTATTATTGAATTTTCTTATACTATTGCATGAAGGTACATTTTTATTTTCTACTAATTTTGCTGACAATTCTATCTTATCCATTTTTAACGACACTATGGCCTGTCTCATGTCAATTATTGCTGAGTATTTTCTCAAAATATCACAGCCTATTAGTAGATTAAATGGTAGATTACTAGCTATTAGAAAAATCATAGGTATAGCTACATTTCCGCTGGTCACTGTTAATGATACCTGTTTTCTTATTGACTTGTTTTGCCTTCCGGTGGCTCCGATTAAAATTACATTCTGGATTGGTAAAGTTGGTAAGATGACCTTACTATATTTTTGAATTTTGATGTATTCATTGTTATCGATTAATGACACGTTTGCGCCCGTATCTATCATGAATCTTGTGTCTAGTCCATTCACTTGGGCGATAATATAGGCGATCTCATTATTCGAACTATTGTGTGTTATCGTGTCTTCGTTCAGTAGTTCTTCTCTCACATTTTTTAAGAAGTGATTGTGCACTATCGTCATTGTATCGTCAGTCATTTTGTCTCGTCCTAGTAAGTACCCAAATTGTCGGTTCAGTGATGGGACCTGATGGTTTTTCACTGCCACGGTCCGTTTAAGTCAGGGCTGATCTCCTCAGTCCCGTTGTCTGATTGACCAGGTCTGTCTCTACTCTATGACTCTTGCACCTCAATGGCGTTATTATCGAACGTCACTGAGTTTCTGTTATTCCTGTTGTCGTCGCAGCTCCTACTTCGCCTATGTTCATCACGGTAGTGCTGGTTATTCTCCTGCTGAAAACTTCTCCCACGGCTCCCATTATAATTCGTTCGTCCCTGGTACGAACGTCTTCCCACATCTCTATCGTCAATGCTCACATAATTCACATGTCTTCGATATGTTTGGTTTTGATTGTTATTATTGCCGTTATTATTCTGTCTGTATCGGTTATCGTAGTTGTTGTTATAACCTCGGTTGTTCTGGTAATGGTGGTCTCTGTCATTGGCACGCTGGTACTCATTATTATTGTTATTTGTAGGAGAGCTACGGTAATAGTGGTTGTTGTTATTATTTGCCGCATTATTTCGTGGATAGTTGTTATTGTTATTGTTGTTTTGGTAACCACGTTGATAGTGGTTACCGTTGTTGTTGTAATTATTGTTCGGTCTTTGCCCGTTGTTTTCATATTGGGCGTCGCGGCGACCATTATTTCTATTTATTTCATCGTTCCTTCGTCTGTACTGGAGGAAGTTCTTCTCCTGTTCCATCTCTGCTAATAATGTCGACATCTCCTCGATGGTTTGTATACGTCCGTTTATTCGGCCTTTCGTAGATTCCCCACCATAGTGGTAAGCTAATAGCCTCACTAAACATTCGGTAGGAATTGCAGGCTCTAAATGTCTGGCTATGTTTATTTTACCAAGAAAATATGCGGTTGGAGTTTGCTTGCCATGCAGGTCATATCGGCCCAATCCTATGTCACTTCTTATCATATGTTGCGTGGCGTCAGACCAATACTTAGATTTGAATTGTTTTTTAAATTCTTGGAAATTGTGTATGTTTGGTCGCATCACCGTCCTCCAATTGTCATAGACTTTTCTGAACATTTCGTCCAGCATACTCCTAATCACAAACCATCTGTCTTCTCCGGTTTTGGCTATTTTCTCTTCTACCCGTTCTAAGAATAGCATGGGGTTTCTTCTATAATTTTGGAAATCGATAACTTCTCGATTTTCCTCTCATGTGGTATGGGCACCGGTACATTGTCTGTTTTTTAGAGAGTTAATTTCATCTCTATGGGCAGTTGTTTGGTCTTGTACTCGATTAAGACTGGTACCCATGCTTTCTAATCTTTCTCCCATCACTGCTTGGTTGGTTCTTATATTTTCAATTCGTCCATTCGTTTCTTCCCGGACGCTCAGTATCTCTTGGTTCATCCGCTCACACTTTTCCTTGGCCTCGGATTCTACCCTTTTAATTTCAGTCACTGGTTCTTCCAGCTTCTTGTCCCATTCTTCCTGAAATTGCCGGTTATTAATTTCCATCTTGTTATTCCAATCTTCTTTTAATGACTCTTTGTGTTCATCCAATTTTTTCATGGTTTCCTTGTAATTTCCCTTCAATTCTTCCCTCAATGCTCTATTATTTTCGTCTATTTTCTCCACCATTTTTCTGCTATTTTCTTTCAGTTCTCCCATTTTCTCTTCAATTTTCTTATTAGTCTCTTCCAATTTTCGGCTCAATTCCTCCATAGACTGTTTATTGTCCTTCATTTCGTCCATTAGGTTCTTACTACTCTCCTCTGTTTTCTTACTACTCTCCTCCATTTTCTTACTGAAATCTTCATGACTCTGTTTTAAGTATTCCATAATGCTTTTCATGTCAACGCTCTCTGTGGCTTTGTTCGGTTCTTGTCTATCTCCTTGGTCCTCTCTTATTATTGCTTCTACTTCCTCGACCGGTGTTGCTTCTTTGTCTTCCATGTTTAATTCACTTAGTTCATGAATTTACACATTGACACTTGAAGTCTACTTAACATAATAAAATAGCTTGCACTGGTATTCTTTGATCTTATCTCTAATCAGTTTTATAGTCTTATAAGATTAATAATCTTATTTATACAGGATTATTAAGATTTGTTTGTTCCATTATATAAATAATTTCCACTGGTTCACTTTTAATTCTACCTTTAGACACTTTTGTTACTGATTGTTTTGGTTTCACTGATACATAATCTTCAGCTACTTCCTTATTTATTAAAATACATTTGATACTACAATATATTGTATTGTATTTCTACTTGTCACATTCATTGTTTTTGTGTTTGGTTCACATTTTTATTGTCATTAAAAGAACTAATTAATCTGTACAGTCTGTTCTGTTTGATTAATTATTGCTAACTTTTCCTCCATCACTTCACTCTTGTTATAAAATATTAATGTGAATAAGTTATTATTTGTTATTCTCTGGACAATCTTATGTCCACTATTCATTACTATTAGTTGTATGTTTCATGTATCTATAATAAAGTTTGTTATATTATTTCATTACGTCATTCAAATTAATCACTTACTAATATTTCTTTTTACATAGTATTGTATGTTTGGGCCTATTATCCCTCAATTTGTATTTTGATTATCTTGATATTATGATACATTGAATGAAACCATTTGTTTCCTTATAGCATTGGTACATAAGCTGTCTGTCTTTATAATTATTATTTTGTCATTATTTGTAGTTCATGTGATAATCGGGGTTGAATGTATTTTGCATCACTTTGCTTAATCATTAATTTGGGTACGGTCAGTTGTATTACTAGTCAGTCTAAAATAGTTATTCGTTCCTCTTCACTATCATTTTGAAAGATATTTTTCTTCTTGTTTAGTTTCTTATCCATGGTCTTCATTAAATCTGGTACGATATTAAGTTGTTCCCAATGTAATGTTACATACTACCCTGCCACCAAATTTGATTATTTTAATAAAATAGTGTTTTTGTTGAAATTATCAATTATCTTATCTTTCATATTATCATTTGTTATTCTTTTTATGATCTGGTATACTTGTCTTTAATTATAAGTGTTCTATCCCTGGAACATGTTACTTCCCTAACAAATTAATCACCATATATTTTGGAATCAGTCGGGGGGGCTCTCTTGACCTAATACCCCGCTGTCCTTATAATACATAATACATAAATAATATCGATTGCTGGAGCTATCTCATCAGTCAATCACATTTAATAATCACTAGTCTATTCACGACTAAATCAAATAAAAATAATATAATAATATATTCTTGGGATTGTTCACTCAGTTTAACTTCTCAGATCTAAATATTTCTTTCCATTGATTCTTGGAAATATTTAGATCTTGTGGCGATATTAATAACATTTTTTATTTTCAATTGGTACTATCTTCTTTCCTTCTTTATCAGTACTGCTTAATCTTCATTTTTCATTCACTATCTTCATTCAATTAAAACATAACAAGTATCTGTATCTATAGTTGTTGTTGATTCTCTCACAATCATGATAGGTTATTCGTAGTAAATTCGTTTCTAGTTTTGTCTTATTTTCATCGTCGATTGTTTACATGTGTCTTTTCTTATTCATTTTATAACACTTTGGTTTCTTCTGATTCATGGATGTTGCATCTTTCTTTTATATTCCAATAATAAGTTCATAATTATATTTAATAAGAGGTGCTTATTTTGTTTAGAATTTTGAGATTTATTCACATTTGTTTATTCACTTGGTTCATAATAACATTATCAAAATGTACTGTAATTGTCCTTACTATTTATTTGAATTTTGAGATATTCAAATTCGTTTATTCGCTTCATTTAAAATTATATTCTGGATTAGTAAAGTTGGTAAGATGAGCATACTATATTTTTTTGAATTTTGAGGTTTTAGTCTCTTCAGTTTAAATTATACGGTTTCTAAATAACTTGAATAAGTTGTTCTTATATGTTTTTTTAATTTTGGGGTTTATTCAACTTTGTTTATTAGGTTCATAATACATTTTTAAGGAAACTTGGTTGTATGTTCCCTTAATCTTTTTTGTTTCCACATCACTAATGACATAAGTATTATTGTTATTGTTTTTTACAACAACATATGGTCCATTATACAGTAATAATAGCTTTTTTGCTATTCCTTCCTTAGAACTTGGCAATTCGCGGTTTTTTAACAATACTGTGTCTCCAATCTTGTACTGGATCATTTTCTGCTGAATTATTTTGTATTTTTTCCTTCTTTTCTCCACTTGTTCATTCAGTTTGCTGTGGAATCTCACGTTGTCGAACTGGTAAGCTGGGTTGTTTGGGAAGTTGATTATTTCACCAATTTCTCGGGGTGGTAGTCTTTCATGCATTATGGTATATGGAGTATCTTGTATTGATTCATGGTAAGCTAAGTTGATAAAGCTTTCTGTTTGTGTAATGTAGTCACTCCACTTCTGGTGTTTATCAAAACAATATGTCTTGAGGATACGGCCGACCTCCCGCAGTACTCTTTCCGCCGGGTTGCTATTTGGGTGATAGACAGATGTTTTATATGTCTTGACACCTAGATCTAACTAGGTTTCCAAACCCTTCCTCGAAACTGAGTTCCGTGATCAGTAATAATTGACCTTGGAGCTCCTAACTCTGGTATGTATTGTTGGATTACTATTTGCAGAATCTTACCAGAATCTTCTATTCTCTCTAATTTACCAGTTGATGTAATTGGCTGCATTATTCCTTCTGTTTTTTCGTTATTGCATTTTGCCAATTGACAGATATGACACTGCCGAATACATTCTCTAACTCTCCGGTTGATATTCTTAATGTAAGTGTGTTCCTCAAGTGATTTCATTACTTTTAATGCACCCATATGCCCATATCGACTATGGTAGTCCAGTATTAATTCTGTTTCTAAAGCTTTAGGTATCACCACCTACCATGATCCTTGGTTATTATTTGGTTTGTAAAATAATATGTCTTCATGTAGACAATAATATGCAGTAATTTTTTCCTCCTGTTGTATCAGTCTTTGCCTAAAATTGTTGATTTTTGTATCCTCTGTTTGTTGTTGTGCAATTGATTTCATGTTTTCCAAATCTGATTTGTTTTTTATTATAGTATATACCTTGACGATTGTTTCTTTTTCCCCTTCAAAAGTTTGTTGTTCTATGTTAATCCGGGACAATATATCTGCAGCAATATTCTGTTTTCCTGGAACATACTCCCAATTTATATGGTATTCCTGTAGTGCGAGTATCCACCTTGCCAATCTTCCATGGTTAATCTTGCAATTTTTTAGGAAAGATATTGACTTATGATCGCTCCTCACAGTTATCGGGTATCCAAGAATATAGGTTCTGAATTTTCCACAAGCGAATACAACGCTTAATAACTCCTTTTCCGTTACACTATAATTGCGTTCACATCCATTAAGTATTCTGCTTGCAAAACTCACCACCTGATGGTCTCCCTCACTATCTTCTTGATATAATACAGATCCTAAACTTATATCACTGGCATCGCAGTTCATAAAGAAAGGTTGGTTGAAATTAGGATGTTTTAATATAACTGAACTTAGGAAATTATGCTTGATCATTTGGAGTAAGTCGTCTTGTTCCTGTCCCCATGACCATTTGTTCTTAGAAGATAATTGTGGAGAAAACTTTGCTGTCATTTCAGAATAATTTCTCTGAAACTTCCTATAGTAATTGCAAAGTCCCAGAAATGATTGAAGTTGCTTTTTATTTTTAGGACTTGGGATCTTCTGGATTGCTTCAATCTTTTCATTGGATGGTGTTATTCCTTGTCTTGTTAGGTTAAAACCCAGGAATTGGACTTCACTGGCGATAAGCTTGGATTTTTAAAGCTTTAGGGTAACGTTATTGTCTGATAATTTTTGTAATACTTGTCCTACTCTGTCACAATGGTCTTCCCAATTCACTGAAGTAATCAACAAGTCATCAATATAGACTGTGGTAAATGGAATAGTATCTGGACCCAACACCTGGTCCATACATCTTACGAATACAGCTACTGAGTTTACCAGTCCAAACAGTAGTCTCTTGAACTGGTAGTTCCTCCCTTCGAAAATAAAGGCGACGTACTTTCGACTATCTGGGTGTAACTCCACCTGCCAATGCCCACAAACAGTATCCCAGGTGCTGATAAATTGTATGCCATTAAACTTTTTCAATATCTCCTCAATCTCTCCAGGAGATGTTCTGTCATTAACTATGATCTTATTGATCTCACTAGCATCCAAACAGAGTCGTACTTTGCCATCTTTCTTGGGAACGGCTATTAACGGACTAGTATATGGGGAACAGCTATACTCAATAATATCTTCTGCTATCATTTTGTCTAGTTCAGTCCTCACTGCTTCTTTGAATGCATAAACAACGGGATATGATTTCTTATTAAAATTTACAGGCTCCTTGAATTGTAGTGTAAATTGATAATCTTTTACCTTGCTAGGTATATCAGAGAAAACATAGCGGTATTTATTATATATTGATATTAACTTTTCTATTTGTTGTGTAGTTAAATTACATTCATTTTGTTCTGACCGAAATTGTCGGATCTCTTCTAATTTTTCCAACCATAAACTGTCTTCACTCCCAAAGTATTCCCTTCTTATATTCCATGAATCATCTTGATTATTATTGAATTTTCTTATACTATTGCATGAAGGTACATTTTTATTTTCTACTAATTTTGCTGACAATTCTATCTTATCCATTTTTAACGACACTATGGCCTGTCTCATGTCAATTATTGCTGAGTATTTTCTCAAAATATCACAGCCTATTAGTAGATTAAATGGTAGATTACTAGCTATTAGAAAAATCATAGGTATAGCTACATTTCCGCTGGTCACTGTTAATGATACCTGTTTTCTTATTGACTTGTTTTGCCTTCCGGTGGCTCCGATTAAAATTACATTCTGGATTGGTAAAGTTGGTAAGATGACCTTACTATATTTTTGAATTTTGATGTATTCATTGTTATCGATTAATGACACGTTTGCGCCCGTATCTATCATGAATCTTGTGTCTAGTCCATTCACTTGGGCGATAATATAGGCGATCTCATTATTCGAACTATTGTGTGTTATCGTGTCTTCGTTCAGTAGTTCTTCTCTCACATTTTTTAAGAAGTGATTGTGCACTATCGTCATTGTATCGTCAGTCATTTTGTCTCGTCCTAGTAAGTACCCAAATAGTCGGTTCAGTGATGGGACCTGATGGTTTTTCACTGCCACGGTCCGTTTAAGTCAGGGCTGATCTCCTCAGTCCCGTTGTCTGATTGACCAGGTCTGTCTCTACTCTATGACTCTTGCACCTCAATGGCGTTATTATCGAACGTCACTGAGTTTCTGTTATTCCTGTTGTCGTCGCAGCTCCTACTTCGCCTATGTTCATCACGGTAGTGCTGGTTATTCTCCTCCTGAAAATTTCTCCCACGGCTCCCATTATAATTCGTTCGTCCCTGGTACGAACGTCTTCCCACATCTCTATCGTCAATGCTCACATAATTCACATGTCTTCGATATGTTTGGTTTTGATTGTTATTATTGCCGTTATTATTCTGTCTGTATCGGTTATCGTAGTTGTTGTTATAACCTCGGTTGTTCTGGTAATGGTGGTCTCTGTCATTGGCACGCTGGTACTCATTATTATTGTTATTTGTAGGAGAGCTACGGTAATAGTGGTTGTTGTTATTGTTGTTATTATTTGCCGCATTATTTCGTGGATAGTTGTTATTGTTATTGTTGTTTTGGTAACCACGTTGATAGTGGTTACCGTTGTTGTTGTAATTATTGTTCGGTCTTTGCCCGTTGTTTTCATATTGGGTGTCGCGGCGACCATTATTTCTATTTATTTCATCGTTCCTTCGTCTGTACTGGAGGAAGTTCTTCTCCTGTTCCATCTCCGCTAATAATGTCGACATCTCCTCGATGGTTTGTATACGTCCGTTTATTCGGCCTCTCGTAATTTCCCCACCATAGTGGTAAGCTAATAGCCTCACTAAACATTCGGTAGGAATTGCAGGCTCTAAATGTCTGGCTATGTTTATTTTACCAAGAAAATATGCGGTTGGAGTTTGCTTGCCATGCAGGTCATATCGGCCCAATCCTATGTCACTTCTTATCATATGTTGCGTGGCGTCAGACCAATACTTAGATTTGAATTGTTTTTTAAATTCTTGGAAATTGTGTATGTTTGGTCGCATCACCGTCCTCCAATTGTCATAGACTTTTCTGAACATTTCGTCCAGCATACTCCTAATCACAAACCATCTGTCTTCTCCGGTTTTGGCTATTTTCTCTTCTACCCGTTCTAAGAATAGCATGGGGTTTCTTCTATAATTTTGGAAATCGATAACTTCTCGATTTTCCTCTCATGTGGTATGGGCACCGGTACATTGTCTGTTTTTTAGAGAGTTAATTTCATCTCTATGGGCAGTTGTTTGGTCTTGTACTCGATTAAGACTGGTACCCATGCTTTCTAATCTTTCTCCCATCACTGCTTGGTTGGTTCTTATATTTTCAATTCGTCCATTCGTTTCTTCCCGGACGCTCAGTATCTCTTGGTTCATCCGCTCACACTTTTCCTTGGCCTCGGATTCTACCCTTTTAATTTCAGTCACTGGTTCTTCCAGCTTCTTGTCCCATTCTTCCTGAAATTGCCGGTTATTAATTTCCATCTTGTTATTCCAATCTTCTTTTAATGACTCTTTGTGTTCATCCAATTTTTTCATGGTTTCCTTGTAATTTCCCTTCAATTCTTCCCTCAATGCTCTATTATTTTCGTCTATTTTCTCCACCATTTTTCTGCTATTTTCTTTCAGTTCTCCCATTTTCTCTTCAATTTTCTTATTAGTCTCTTCCAATTTTCGGCTCAATTCCTCCATAGACTGTTTATTGTCCTTCATTTCGTCCATTAGGTTCTTACTACTCTCCTCTGTTTTCTTACTACTCTCCTCCATTTTCTTACTGAAATCTTCATGACTCTGTTTTAAGTATTCCATAATGCTTTTCATGTCAACGCTCTCTGTGGCTTTGTTCGGTTCTTGTCTATCTCCTTGGTCCTCTCTTATTATTGCTTCTACTTCCTCGACCGGTGTTGCTTCTTTGTCTTCCATGTTTAATTCACTTAGTTCATGAATTTACACATTGACACTTGAAGTCTACTTAACATAATAAAATAGCTTGCACTGGTATTCTTTGATCTTATCTCTAATCAGTTTTATAGTCTTATAAGATTAATAATCTTATTTATACAGGATTATTAAGATTTGTTTGTTCCATTATATAAATAATTTCCACTGGTTCACTTTTAATTCTACCTTTAGACACTTTTGTTACTGATTGTTTTGGTTTCACTGATACATAATCTTCAGCTACTTCCTTATTTATTAAAATACATTTGATACTACAATATATTGTATTGTATTTCTACTTGTCACATTCATTGTTTTTGTGTTTGGTTCACATTTTTATTGTCATTAAAAGAACTAATTAATCTGTACAGTCTGTTCTGTTTGATTAATTATTGCTAACTTTTCCTCCATCACTTCACTCTTGTTATAAAATATTAATGTGAATAAGTTATTATTTGTTATTCTCTGGACAATCTTATGTCCACTATTCATTACTATTAGTTGTATGTTTCATGTATCTATAATAAAGTTTGTTATATTATTTCATTACGTCATTCAAATTAATCACTTACTAATATTTCTTTTTACATAGTATTGTATGTTTGGGCCTATTATCCCTCAATTTGTATTTTGATTATCTTGATATTATGATACATTGAATGAAACCATTTGTTTCCTTATAGCATTGGTACATAAGCTGTCTGTCTTTATAATTATTATTTTGTCATTATTTGTAGTTCATGTGATAATCGGGGTTGAATGTATTTTGCATCACTTTGCTTAATCATTAATTTGGGTACGGTCAGTTGTATTACTAGTCAGTCTAAAATAGTTATTCGTTCCTCTTCACTATCATTTTGAAAGATATTTTTCTTCTTGTTTAGTTTCTTATCCATGGTCTTCATTAAATCTGGTACGATATTAAGTTGTTCCCAATGTAATGTTACATACTACCCTGCCACCAAATTTGATTATTTTAATAAAATAGTGTTTTTGTTGAAATTATCAATTATCTTATCTTTCATATTATCATTTGTTATTCTTTTTATGATCTGGTATACTTGTCTTTAATTATAAGTGTTCTATCCCTGGAACATGTTACTTCCCTAACAAATTAATCACCATATATTTTGGAATCAGTCGGGGGGGCTCTCTTGACCTAATACCCCGCTGTCCTTATAATACATAATACATAAATAATATCGATTGCTGGAGCTATCTCATCAGTCAATCACATTTAATAATCACTAGTCTATTCACGACTAAATCAAATAAAAATAATATAATAATATATTCTTGGGATTGTTCACTCAGTTTAACTTCTCAGATCTAAATATTTCTTTCCATTGATTCTTGGAAATATTTAGATCTTGTGGCGATATTAATAACATTTTTTATTTTCAATTGGTACTATCTTCTTTCCTTCTTTATCAGTACTGCTTAATCTTCATTTTTCATTCACTATCTTCATTCAATTAAAACATAACAAGTATCTGTATCTATAGTTGTTGTTGATTCTCTCACAATCATGATAGGTTATTCGTAGTAAATTCGTTTCTAGTTTTGTCTTATTTTCATCGTCGATTGTTTACATTTGTCTTTTCTTATTCATTTTATAACACTTTGGTTTCTTCTGATTCATGGATGTTGCATCTTTCTTTTATATTCCAATAATAAGTTCATAATTATATTTAATAAGAGGTGCTTATTTTGTTTAGAATTTTGAGATTTATTCACATTTGTTTATTCACTTGGTTCATAATAACATTATCAAAATGTACTGTAATTGTCCTTACTATTTATTTGAATTTTGAGATATTCAAATTCGTTTATTCGCTTCATTTAAAATTATATTCTGGATTAGTAAAGTTGGTAAGATGAGCATACTATATTTTTTTGAATTTTGAGGTTTTAGTCTCTTCAGTTTAAATTATACGGTTTCTAAATAACTTGAATAAGTTGTTCTTATATGTTTTTTTAATTTTGGGGTTTATTCAACTTTGTTTATTAGGTTCATAATACATTTTTAAGGAAACTTTGTTGTATGTTCCCTTAATCTTTTTTGTTTCCACATCACTAATGACATAAGTATTATTGTTATTGTTTTTTACAACAACATATGGTCCATTATACAGTAATAATAGCTTTTTTGCTATTCCTTCCTTAGAACTTGGCAATTCGCGGTTTTTTAACAATACTGTGTCTCCAATCTTGTACTGGATCATTTTCTGCTGAATTATTTTGTATTTTTTCCTTCTTTTCTCCACTTGTTCATTCAGTTTGCTGTGGAATCTCACGTTGTCGAACTGGTAAGCTGGGTTGTTTGGGAAGTTGATTATTTCACCAATTTCTCGGGGTGGTAGTCTTTCATGCATTATGGTATATGGAGTATCTTGTATTGATTCATGGTAAGCTAAGTTGATAAAGCTTTCTGTTTGTGTAATGTAGTCACTCCACTTCTGGTGTTTATCAAAACAATATGTCCTGAGGATACGGCCGACCTCCCGCAGTACTCTTTCCGCCGGGTTGCTATTTGGGTGATAGGCAGATGTTTTATATGTCTTGACACCTAGATCTAACTAGGTTTCCAAACCCTTCCTCGAAACTGAGTTCCGTGATCAGTAATAATTGACCTTGGAGCTCCTAACTCTGGTATGTATTGTTGGATTACTATTTGCAGAATCTTTTTTGTAGTTGCCCGATTAATGGGGTATAGTTTTGTAAATTTAGAGTAATGGTTGAACATGATTATAATAAATTTATATTGTTTTCTCCCTCCACTACGAGGTAACGGTCCACACACATCTAAAAATACTCTCTCTAATTTACCAGTTGATGTAATTGGCTGCATTATTCCTTCTGTTTTTTCGTTATTGCATTTTGCCAATTGACAGATATGACACTGCCGAATACATTCTCTAACTCTCTGGTTGATATTCTTAATGTAAGTGTGTTCCTCAAGTGCTTTCATTACTTTTAATGCACCCATATGCCCATATCGACTATGGTAGTCCAGTATTAATTCTGTTTCTAAAGCTTTAGGTATCACCACCTTCCATGATCCTTGGTTATTATTTGGTTTGTAAAATAATATGTCTTCATGTAGACAATAATATGCAGTAATTTTTTCCTCCTGTTATATCAGTCTTTGCCTAAAATTGTTGATTTTTGTATCCTCTGTTTGTTGTTGTGCAATTGACTTCATGTTTTCCAAATCTGATTTGTTTTTTATTATAGTATATACCTTGACGATTGTTTCTTTTTCCCCTTCAAAAGTTTGTTGTTCTATGTTAATCCGGGACAATATATCTGCAGCAATATTCTGTTTTCCTGGAACATACTCCCAATTTATATGGTATTCCTGTAGTGCGAGTATCCACCTTGCCAATCTTCCATGGTTAATCTTGCAATTTTTTAGGAAAGATATTGACTTATGATCGCTCCTCACAGTTATCGGGTATCCAAGAATATAGGTTCTGAATTTTCCACAAGCGAATACAACGCTTAATAACTCCTTTTCCGTTACACTATAATTGCGTTCACATCCATTAAGTATTCTGCTTGCAAAACTCACCACCTGATGGTCTCCCTCACTATCTTCTTGATATAATACAGATCCTAAACTTATATCACTGGCATCGCAGTTCATAAAGAAAGGTTGGTTGAAATTAGGATGTTTTAATATAACTGAACTTAGGAAATTATGCTTGATCATTTGGAGTAAGTTGTCTTGTTCCTGTCCTCATGACCATTTGTTCTTAGAAGATAATTGTGGAGAAAACTTTGCTGTCATTTCAGAATAATTTCTCTGAAACTTCCTATAGTAATTGCAAAGTCCCAGAAATGATTGAAGTTGCTTCCCAATTCACTGAAGTAATCAACAAGTCATCAACATAGACTGTGGTAAATGGAATAGTATCTGGACCCAACACCTGGTCCATACATCTTACGAATACAGCTACTGAGTTTACCAGTCCAAACAGTAGTCTCTTGAACTGGTAGTTCCTCCCTTCGAAAATAAAGGCGACGTACTTTCGACTATCTGGGTGTAACTCCACCTGCCAATGCCCACAAACAGTATCCCAGGTGCTGATAAATTGTATGCCATTAAACTTTTTCAATATCTCCTCAATCTCTCCAGGAGATGTTCTGTCATTAACTATGATCTTATTGATCTCACTAGCATCCAAACAGAGTCGTACTTTGCCATCTTTCTTGGGAACGGCTATTAACGGACTAGTATATGGGGAACAGCTATACTCAATAATATCTTCTGCTATCATTTTGTCTAGTTCAGTCCTCACTGCTTCTTTGAATGCATAAACAACGGGATATGATTTCTTATTAAAATTTACAGGCTCCTTGAATTGTAGTGTAAATTGATAATCTTTTACCTTGCTAGGTATATCAGAGAAAACATAGCGGTATTTATTATATATTGATATTAACTTTTCTATTTGTTGTGTAGTTAAATTACATTCATTTTGTTCTGACCGAAATTGTCGGATCTCTTCTAATTTTTCCAACCATAAACTGTCTTCACTCCCAAAGTATTCCCTTCTTATATTCCATGAATCATCTTGATTATTATTGAATTTTCTTATACTATTGCATGAAGGTACATTTTTATTTTCTACTAATTTTGCTGACAATTCTATCTTATCCATTTTTAACGACACTATGGCCTGTCTCATGTCAATTATTGCTGAGTATTTTCTCAAAATATCACAGCCTATTAGTAGATTAAATGGTAGATTACTAGCTATTAGAAAAATCATAGGTATAGCTACATTTCCGCTGGTCACTGTTAATGATACCTGTTTTCTTATTGACTTGTTTTGCCTTCCGGTGGCTCCGATTAAAATTACATTCTGGATTGGTAAAGTTGGTAAGATGACCTTACTATATTTTTGAATTTTGATGTATTCATTGTTATCGATTAATGACACGTTTGCGCCCGTATCTATCATGAATCTTGTGTCTAGTCCATTCACTTGGGCGATAATATAGGCGATCTCATTATTCGAACTATTGTGTGTTATCGTGTCTTCGTTCAGTAGTTCTTCTCTCACATTTTTTAAGAAGTGATTGTGCACTATCGTCATTGTATCGTCAGTCATTTTGTCTCGTCCTAGTAAGTACCCAAATTGTCGGTTCAGTGATGGGACCTGATGGTTTTTCACTGCCACGGTCCGTTTAAGTCAGGGCTGATCTCCTCAGTCCCGTTGTCTGATTGACCAGGTCTGTCTCTACTCTATGACTCTTGCACCTCAATGGCGTTATTATCGAACGTCACTGAGTTTCTGTTATTCCTGTTGTCGTCGCAGCTCCTACTTCGCCTATGTTCATCACGGTAGTGCTGGTTATTCTCCTGCTGAAAACTTCTCCCACGGCTCCCATTATAATTCGTTCGTCCCTGGTACGAACGTCTTCCCACATCTCTATCGTCAATGCTCACATAATTCACATGTCTTCGATATGTTTGGTTTTGATTGTTATTATTGCCGTTATTATTCTGTCTGTATCGGTTATCGTAGTTGTTGTTATAACCTCGGTTGTTCTGGTAATGGTGGTCTCTGTCATTGGCACGCTGGTACTCATTATTATTGTTATTTGTAGGAGAGCTACGGTAATAGTGGTTGTTGTTATTGTTGTTATTATTTGCCGCATTATTTCGTGGATAGTTGTTATTGTTATTGTTGTTTTGGTAACCACGTTGATAGTGGTTACCGTTGTTGTTGTAATTATTGTTCGGTCTTTGCCCGTTGTTTTCATATTGGGCGTCGCGGCGACCATTATTTCTATTTATTTCATCGTTCCTTCGTCTGTACTGGAGGAAGTTCTTCTCCTGTTCCATCTCTGCTAATAATGTCGACATCTCCTCGATGGTTTGTATACGTCCGTTTATTCGGCCTTTCGTAGTTTCCCCACCATAGTGGTAAGCTAATAGCCTCACTAAACATTCGGTAGGAATTGCAGGCTCTAAATGTCTGGCTATGTTTATTTTACCAAGAAAATATGCGGTTGGAGTTTGCTTGCCATGCAGGTCATATCGGCCCAATCCTATGTCACTTCTTATCATATGTTGCGTGGCGTCAGACCAATACTTAGATTTGAATTGTTTTTTAAATTCTTGGAAATTTTGTATGTTTGGTCGCATCACCGTCCTCCAATTGTCATAGACTTTTCTGAACATTTCGTCCAGCATACTCCTAATCACAAACCATCTGTCTTCTCCGGTTTTGGCTATTTTCTCTTCTACCCGTTCTAAGAATAGCATGGGGTTTCTTCTATAATTTTGGAAATCGATAACTTCTCGATTTTCCTCTCATGTGGTATGGGCACCGGTACATTGTCTGTTTTTTAGAGAGTTAATTTCATCTCTATGGGCAGTTGTTTGGTCTTGTACTCGATTAAGACTGGTACCCATGCTTTCTAATCTTTCTCCCATCACTGCTTGGTTGGTTCTTATATTTTCAATTCGTCCATTCGTTTCTTCCCGGACGCTCAGTATCTCTTGGTTCATCCGCTCACACTTTTCCTTGGTCTCGGATTCTACCCTTTTAATTTCAGTCACTGGTTCTTCCAGCTTCTTGTCCCATTCTTCCTGCAATTGCCGGTTATTAATTTCCATCTTGTTATTCCAATCTTCTTTTAATGACTCTTTGTGTTCATCCAATTTTTTCATGGTTTCCTTGTAATTTCCCTTCAATTCTTCCCTCAATGCTCTATTATTTTCGTCTATTTTCTCCACCATTTTTCTGCTATTTTCTTTCAGTTCTCCCATTTTCTCTTCAATTTTCTTATTAGTCTCTTCCAATTTTCGGCTCAATTCCTCCATAGACTGTTTATTGTCCTTCATTTCGTCCATTAGGTTCTTACTACTCTCCTCTGTTTTCTTACTACTCTCCTCCATTTTCTTACTGAAATCTTCATGACTCTGTTTTAAGTATTCCATAATGCTTTTCATGTCAACGCTCTCTGTGGCTTTGTTCGGTTCTTGTCTATCTCCTTGGTCCTCTCTTATTATTGCTTCTACTTCCTCGACCGGTGTTGCTTCTTTGTCTTCCATGTTTAATTCACTTAGTTCATGAATTTACACATTGACACTTTAAGTCTACTTAACATAATAAAATAGCTTGCACTGGTATTCTTTGATCTTATCTCTAATCAGTTTTATAGTCTTATAAGATTAATAATCTTATTTATACAGGATTATTAAGATTTGTTTGTTCCATTATATAAATAATTTCCACTGGTTCACTTTTAATTCTACCTTTAGACACTTTTGTTACTGATTGTTTTGGTTTCACTGATACATAATCTTCAGCTACTTCCTTATTTATTAAAATACATTTGATACTACAATATATTGTATTGTATTTCTACTTGTCACATTCATTGTTTTTGTGTTTGGTTCACATTTTTATTGTCATTAAAAGAACTAATTAATCTGTACAGTCTGTTCTGTTTGATTAATTATTGCTAACTTTTCCTCCATCACTTCACTCTTGTTATAAAATATTAATGTGAATAAGTTATTATTTGTTATTCTCTGGACAATCTTATGTCCACTATTCATTACTATTAGTTGTATGTTTCATGTATCTATAATAAAGTTTGTTATATTATTTCATTACGTCATTCAAATTAATCACTTACTAATATTTCTTTTTACATAGTATTGTATGTTTGGGCCTATTATCCCTCAATTTGTATTTTGATTATCTTGATATTATGATACATTGAATGAAACCATTTGTTTCCTTATAGCATTGGTACATAAGCTGTCTGTCTTTATAATTATTATTTTGTCATTATTTGTAGTTCATGTGATAATCGGGGTTGAATGTATTTTGCATCACTTTGCTTAATCATTAATTTGGGTACGGTCAGTTGTATTACTAGTCAGTCTAAAATAGTTATTCGTTCCTCTTCACTATCATTTTGAAAGATATTTTTCTTCTTGTTTAGTTTCTTATCCATGGTCTTCATTAAATCTGGTACGATATTAAGTTGTTCCCAATGTAATGTTACATACTACCCTGCCACCAAATTTGATTATTTTAATAAAATAGTGTTTTTGTTGAAATTATCAATTATCTTATCTTTCATATTATCATTTGTTATTCTTTTTATGATCTGGTATACTTGTCTTTAATTATAAGTGTTCTATCCCTGGAACATGTTACTTCCCTAACAAATTAATCACCATATATTTTGGAATCAGTCGGGGGGGCTCTCTTGACCTAATACCCCGCTGTCCTTATAATACATAATACATAAATAATATCGATTGCTGGAGCTATCTCATCAGTCAATCACATTTAATAATCACTAGTCTATTCACGACTAAATCAAATAAAAATAATATAATAATATATTCTTGGGATTGTTCACTCAGTTTAACTTCTCAGATCTAAATATTTCTTTCCATTGATTCTTGGAAATATTTAGATCTTGTGGCGATATTAATAACATTTTTTATTTTCAATTGGTACTATCTTCTTTCCTTCTTTATCAGTACTGCTTAATCTTCATTTTTCATTCACTATCTTCATTCAATTAAAACATAACAAGTATCTGTATCTATAGTTGTTGTTGATTCTCTCACAATCATGATAGGTTATTCGTAGTAAATTCGTTTCTAGTTTTGTCTTATTTTCATCGTCGATTGTTTACATTTGTCTTTTCTTATTCATTTTATAACACTTTGGTTTCTTCTGATTCATGGATGTTGCATCTTTCTTTTATATTCCAATAATAAGTTCATAATTATATTTAATAAGAGGTGCTTATTTTGTTTAGAATTTTGAGATTTATTCACATTTGTTTATTCACTTGGTTCATAATAACATTATCAAAATGTACTGTAATTGTCCTTACTATTTATTTGAATTTTGAGATATTCAAATTCGTTTATTCGCTTCATTTAAAATTATATTCTGGATTAGTAAAGTTGGTAAGATGAGCATACTATATTTTTTTGAATTTTGAGGTTTTAGTCTCTTCAGTTTAAATTATACGGTTTCTAAATAACTTGAATAAGTTGTTCTTATATGTTTTTTTAATTTTGGGGTTTATTCAACTTTGTTTATTAGGTTCATAATACATTTTTAAGGAAACTTGGTTGTATGTTCCCTTAATCTTTTTTGTTTCCACATCACTAATGACATAAGTATTATTGTTATTGTTTTTTACAACAACATATGGTCCATTATACAGTAATAATAGCTTTTTTGCTATTCCTTCCTTAGAACTTGACAATTCGCGGTTTTTTAACAATACTGTGTCTCCAATCTTGTACTGGATCATTTTCTGCTGAATTATTTTGTATTTTTTCCTTCTTTTCTCCACTTGTTCATTCAGTTTGCTGTGGAATCTCACGTTGTCGAACTGGTAAGCTGGGTTGTTTGGGAAGTTGATTATTTCACCAATTTCTCGGGGTGGTAGTCTTTCATGCATTATGGTATATGGAGTATCTTGTATTGATTCATGGTAAGCTAAGTTGATAAAGCTTTCTGTTTGTGTAATGTAGTCACTCCACTTCTGGTGTTTATCAAAACAATATGTCCTGAGGATACGGCCGACCTCCCGCAGTACTCTTTCCGCCGGGTTGCTATTTGGGTGATAGACAGATGTTTTATATGTCTTGACACCTAGATCTAACAAAGTCTCCTTCCAAACCCTTCCTCGAAACTGAGTTCCGTGATCAGTAATAATTGACCTTGGAGCTCCTAACTCTGGTATGTATTGTTGGATTACTATTTGCAGAATCTTTTTTGTAGTTGCCCGATTAATGGGGTATAGTTTTGTAAATTTAGAGTAATGGTTGAACATGATTATAATAAATTTATATTGTTTTCTCCCTCCACTATGAGGTAACGGTCCACACACATCTAAAAATACTCTCTCTAATTTACCAGTTGATGTAATTGGCTGCATTATTCCTTCTGTTTTTTTCGTTATTGCATTTTGCCAATTGACAGATATGACACTGCCGAATACATTCTCTAACTCTCCGGTTGATATTCTTAATGTAAGTGTGTTCCTCAAGTGATTTCATTACTTTTAATGCACCCATATGCCCATATCGACTATGGTAGTCCAGTATTAATTCTGTTTCTAAAGCTTTAGGTATCACCACCTACCATGATCCTTGGTTATTATTTGGTTTGTAAAATAATATGTCTTCATGTAGACAATAATATGCAGTAATTTTTTCCTCCTGTTGTATCAGTCTTTGCCTAAAATTGTTGATTTTTGTATCCTCTGTTTGTTGTTGTGCAATTGATTTCATGTTTTCCAAATCTGATTTGTTTTTTATTATAGTATATACCTTGATGATTGTTTCTTTTTCCCCTTCAAAAGTTTGTTGTTCTATGTTAATCCGGGACAATATATCTGCAGCAATATTCTGTTTTCCTGGAACATACTCCCAATTTATATGGTATTCCTGTAGTGCGAGTATCCACCTTGCCAATCTTCCATGGTTAATCTTGCAATTTTTTAGGAAAGATATTGACTTATGATCGCTCCTCACAGTTATCGGGTATCCAAGAATATAGGTTCTGAATTTTCCACAAGCGAATACAACGCTTAATAACTCCTTTTCCGTTACACTATAATTGCGTTCACATCCATTAAGTATTCTGCTTGCAAAACTCACCACCTGATGGTCTCCCTCACTATCTTCTTGATATAATACAGATCCTAAACTTATATCACTGGCATCGCAGTTCATAAAGAAAGGTTGGTTGAAATTAGGATGTTTTAATATAACTGAACTTAGGAAATTATGCTTGATCATTTGGAGTAAGTCGTCTTGTTCCTGTCCCCATGACCATTTGTTCTTAGAAGATAATTGTGGAGAAAACTTTGCTGTCATTTCAGAATAATTTCTCTGAAACTTCCTATAGTAATTGCAAAGTCCCAGAATTGATTGAAGTTGCTTTTTATTTTTAGGACTTGGGATCTTCTGGATTGCTTCAATCTTTTCATTGGATGGTGTTATTCCTTGTCTTGTTAGGTTAAAACCCAGGAATTGGACTTCACTGGCGATAAGCTTGGATTTTTAAAGCTTTAGGGTAACGTTATTGTCTGATAATTTTTGTAATACTTGTCCTACTCTGTCACAATGGTCTTCCCAATTCACTGAAGTAATCAACAAGTCATCAATATAGACTGTGGTAAATGGAATAGTATCTGGACCCAACACCTGGTCCATACATCTTACGAATACAGCTACTGAGTTTACCAGTCCAAACAGTAGTCTCTTGAACTGGTAGTTCCTCCCTTCGAAAATAAAGGCGACGTACTTTCGACTATCTGGGTGTAACTCCACCTGCCAATGCCCACAAACAGTATCCCAGGTGCTGATAAATTGTATGCCATTAAACTTTTTCAATATCTCCTCAATCTCTCCAGGAGATGTTCTGTCATTAACTATGATCTTATTGATCTCACTAGCATCCAAACAGAGTCGTACTTTGCCATCTTTCTTGGGAACGGCTATTAACGGACTAGTATATGGGGAACAGCTATACTCAATAATATCTTCTGCTATCATTTTGTCTAGTTCAGTCCTCACTGCTTCTTTGGATGCATAAACAACGGGATATGATTTCTTATTAAAATTTACAGGCTCCTTGAATTGTAGTGTAAATTGATAATCTTTTACCTTGCCAGGTATATCAGAGAAAACATAGCGGTATTTATTATATATTGATATTAACTTTTCTATTTGTTGTGTAGTTAAATTACATTCATTTTGTTCTGACCGAAATTGTCGGATCTCTTCTAATTTTTCCAACCATAAACTGTCTTCACTCCCAAAGTATTCCCTTCTTATATTCCATGAATCATCTTGATTATTATTGAATTTTCTTATACTATTGCATGAAGGTACATTTTTATTTTCTACTAATTTTGCTGACAATTCTATCTTATCCATTTTTAACGACACTATGGCCTGTCTCATGTCAATTATTGCTGAGTATTTTCTCAAAATATCACAGCCTATTAGTAGATTAAATGGTAGATTACTAGCTATTAGAAAAATCATAGGTATAGCTACATTTCCGCTGGTCACTGTTAATGATACCTGTTTTCTTATTGACTTGTTTTGCCTTCCGGTGGCTCCGATTAAAATTACATTCTGGATTGGTAAAGTTGGTAAGATGATCTTACTATATTTTTGAATTTTGATGTATTCATTGTTATCGATTAATGACACGTTTGCGCCCGTATCTATCATGAATCTTGTGTCTAGTCCATTCACTTGGGCAATAATATAGGCGATCTCATTATTCGAACTATTGTGTGTTATCGTGTCTTCGTTCAGTAGTTCTTCTCTCACATTTTTTAAGAAGTGATTGTGCACTATCGTCATTGTATCGTCAGTCATTTTGTCTCGTCCTAGTAAGTACCCAAATTGTCGGTTCAGTGATGGGACCTGATGGTTTTTCACTGCCACGGTCCGTTTAAGTCAGGGCTGATCTCCTCAGTCCCGTTGTCTGATTGACCAGGTCTGTCTCTACTCTATGACTCTTGCACCTCAATGGCGTTATTATCGAACGTCACAGAGTTTCTGTTATTCCTGTTGTCGTCGCAGCTCCTACTTCGCCTATGTTCATCACGGTAGTGCTGGTTATTCTCCTGCTGAAAACTTCTCCCACGGCTCCCATTATAATTCGTTCGTCCCTGGTACGAACGTCTTCCCACATCTCTATCGTCAATGCTCACATAATTCACATGTCTTCGATATGTTTGGTTTTGATTGTTATTATTGCCATTATTATTCTGTCTGTATCGGTTATCGTAGTTGTTGTTATAACCTCGGTTGTTCTGGTAATGGTGGTCTCTGTCATTGGCACGCTGGTACTCATTATTATTGTTATTTGTAGGAGAGCTACGGTAATAGTGGTTGTTGTTATTGTTGTTATTATTTGCCGCATTATTTCGTGGATAGTTGTTATTGTTATTGTTGTTTTGGTAACCACGTTGATAGTGGTTACCGTTGTTGTTGTAATTATTGTTCGGTCTTTGCCCGTTGTTTTCATATTGGGCGTCGCGGCGACCATTATTTCTATTTATTTCATCGTTCCTTCGTCTGTACTGGAGGAAGTTCTTCTCCTGTTCCATCTCCGCTAATAATGTCGACATCTCCTCGATGGTTTGTATACGTCCGTTTATTCGGCCTCTCGTAATTTCCCCACCATAGTGGTAAGCTAATAGCCTCACTAAACATTCGGTAGGAATTGCAGGCTCTAAATGTCTGGCTATGTTTATTTTACCAAGAAAATATGCGGTTGGAGTTTGCTTGCCATGCAGGTCATATCGGCCCAATCCTATGTCACTTCTTATCATATGTTGCGTGGCGTCAGACCAATACTTAGATTTGAATTGTTTTTTAAATTCTTGGAAATTGTGTATGTTTGGTCGCATCACCGTCCTCCAATTTTCATAGACTTTTCTGAACATTTCGTCCAGCATACTCCTAATTACAAACCATCTGTCTTCTCCGGTTTTGGCTATTTTCTCTTCTACCCGTTCTAAGAATAGCATGGGGTTTCTTCTATAACTTTGGAAATCGATAACTTCTCGATTTTCCTCACATGTGGTATGGGCACCGGTACATTGTCTGTTTTTTAGAGAGTTAATTTCATCTCTATGGGCAGTTGTTTGGTCTTGTACTCGATTAAGACTGGTACCCATGCTTTCTAATCTTTCTCCCATCACTGCTTGGTTGGTTCTTATATTTTCAATTCGTCCATTCGTTTCTTCCCGGACGCTCAGTATCTCTTGGTTCATCCGCTCACACTTTTCCTTGGTCTCGGATTCTACCCTTTTAATTTCAGTCACTGGTTCTTCCAGCTTCTTGTCCCATTCTTCCTGCAATTGCCGGTTATTAATTTCCATCTTGTTATTCCAATCTTCTTTTAATGACTCTTTGTGTTCATCCAATTTTTTCATGGTTTCCTTGTAATTTCCCTTCAATTCTTCCCTCAATGCTCTATTATTTTCGTCTATTTTCTCCACCATTTTTCTGCTATTTTCTTTCAGTTCTCCCATTTTCTCTTCAATTTTCTTATTAGTCTCTTCCAATTTTCGGCTCAATTCCTCCATAGACTGTTTATTGTCCTTCATTTCGTCCATTAGGTTCTTACTACTCTCCTCTGTTTTCTTACTACTCTCCTCCATTTTCTTACTGAAATCTTCATGACTCTGTTTTAAGTATTCCATAATGCTCTTCATGTCAACGCTCTCTGTGGCTTTGTTCGGTTCTTGTCTATCTCCTTGGTCCTCTCTTATTATTGCTTCTACTTCCTCGACCGGTGTTGCTTCTTTGTCTTCCATGTTTAATTCACTTAGTTCATGAATTTACACATTGACACTTGAAGTCTACTTAACATAATAAAATAGCTTGCACTGGTATTCTTTGATCTTATCTCTAATCAGTTTTATAGTCTTATAAGATTAATAATCTTATTTATACAGGATTATTAAGATTTGTTTGTTCCATTATATAAATAATTTCCACTGGTTCACTTTTAATTCTACCTTTAGACACTTTTGTTACTGATTGTTTTGGTTTCACTGATACATAATCTTCAGCTACTTCCTTATTTATTAAAATACATTTGATACTACAATATATTGTATTGTATTTCTACTTGTCACATTCATTGTTTTTGTGTTTGGTTCACATTTTTATTGTCATTAAAAGAACTAATTAATCTGTACAGTCTGTTCTGTTTGATTAATTATTGCTAACTTTTCCTCCATCACTTCACTCTTGTTATAAAATATTAATGTGAATAAGTTATTATTTGTTATTCTCTGGACAATCTTATGTCCACTATTCATTACTATTAGTTGTATGTTTCATGTATCTATAATAAAGTTTGTTATATTATTTCATTACGTCATTCAAATTAATCACTTACTAATATTTCTTTTTACATAGTATTGTATGTTTGGGCCTATTATCCCTCAATTTGTATTTTGATTATCTTGATATTATGATACATTGAATGAAACCATTTGTTTCCTTATAGCATTGGTACATAAGCTGTCTGTCTTTATAATTATTATTTTGTCATTATTTGTAGTTCATGTGATAATCGGGGTTGAATGTATTTTGCATCACTTTGCTTAATCATTAATTTGGGTACGGTCAGTTGTATTACTAGTCAGTCTAAAATAGTTATTCGTTCCTCTTCACTATCATTTTGAAAGATATTTTTCTTCTTGTTTAGTTTCTTATCCATGGTCTTCATTAAATCTGGTACGATATTAAGTTGTTCCCAATGTAATGTTACATACTACCCTGCCACCAAATTTGATTATTTTAATAAAATAGTGTTTTTGTTGAAATTATCAATTATCTTATCTTTCATATTATCATTTGTTATTCTTTTTATGATCTGGTATACTTGTCTTTAATTATAAGTGTTCTATCCCTGGAACATGTTACTTCCCTAACAAATTAATCACCATATATTTTGGAATCAGTCGGGGGGGCTCTCTTGACCTAATACCCCGCTGTCCTTATAATACATAATACATAAATAATATCGATTGCTGGAGCTATCTCATCAGTCAATCACATTTAATAATCACTAGTCTATTCACGACTAAATCAAATAAAAATAATATAATAATATATTCTTGGGATTGTTCACTCAGTTTAACTTCTCAGATCTAAATATTTCTTTCTATTGATTCTTGGAAATATTTAGATCTTGTGGCGATATTAATAACATTTTTTATTTTCAATTGGTACTATCTTCTTTCCTTCTTTATCAGTACTGCTTAATCTTCATTTTTCATTCACTATCTTCATTCAATTAAAACATAACAAGTATCTGTATCTATAGTTGTTGTTGATTCTCTCACAATCATGATAGGTTATTCGTAGTAAATTCGTTTCTAGTTTTGTCTTATTTTCATCGTCGATTGTTTACATTTGTCTTTTCTTATTCATTTTATAACACTTTGGTTTCTTCTGATTCATGGATGTTGCATCTTTCTTTTATATTCCAATAATAAGTTCATAATTATATTTAATAAGAGGTGCTTATTTTGTTTAGAATTTTGAGATTTATTCACATTTGTTTATTCACTTGGTTCATAATAACATTATCAAAATGTACTGTAATTGTCCTTACTATTTATTTGAATTTTGAGATATTCAAATTCGTTTATTCGCTTCATTTAAAATTATATTCTGGATTAGTAAAGTTGGTAAGATGAGCATACTATATTTTTTTGAATTTTGAGGTTTTAGTCTCTTCAGTTTAAATTATACGGTTTCGAAATAACTTGAATAAGTTGTTCTTATATGTTTTTTTAATTTTGGGGTTTATTCAACTTTGTTTATTAGGTTCATAATACATTTTTAAGGAAACTTGGTTGTATGTTCCCTTAATCTTTTTTGTTTCCACATCACTAATGACATAAGTATTATTGTTATTGTTTTTTACAACAACATATGGTCCATTATACAGTAATAATAGCTTTTTTGCTATTCCTTCCTTAGAACTTGGCAATTCGCGGTTTTTTAACAATACTGTGTCTCCAATCTTGTACTGGATCATTTTCTGATGAATTATTTTGTATTTTTTCCTTCTTTTCTCCACTTGTTCATTCAGTTTGCTGTGGAATCTCACGTTGTCGAACTGGTAAGCTGGGTTGTTTGGGAAGTTGATTATTTCACCAATTTTTCGGGGTGGTAGTCTTTCATGCATTATGGTATATGGAGTATCTTGTATTGATTCATGGTAAGCTAAGTTGATAAAGCTTTCTGTTTGTGTAATGTAGTCACTCCACTTCTGGTGTTTATCAAAACAATATGTCCTGAGGATACGGCCGACCTCCCGCAGTACTCTTTCCGCCGGGTTGCTATTTGGGTGATAGACAGATGTTTTATATGTCTTGACACCTAGATCTAACAAAGTCTCCTTCCAAACCCTTCCTCGAAACTGAGTTCCGTGATCAGTAATAATTGACCTTGGAGCTCCTAACTCTGGTATGTATTGTTGGATTACTATTTGCAGAATCTTTTTTGTAGTTGCCCGATTAATGGGGTATAGTTTTGTAAATTTAGAGTAATGGTTGAACATGATTATAATAAATTTATATTGTTTTCTCCCTCCACTATGAGGTAACGGTCCACACACATCTAAAAATACTCTCTCTAATTTACCAGTTGATGTAATTGGCTGCATTATTCCTTCTGTTTTTTTCGTTATTGCATTTTGCCAATTGACAGATATGACACTGCCGAATACATTCTCTAACTCTCCGGTTGATATTCTTAATGTAAGTGTGTTCCTCAAGTGATTTCATTACTTTTAATGCACCCATATGCCCATATCGACTATGGTAGTCCAGTATTAATTCTGTTTCTAAAGCTTTAGGTATCACCACCTACCATGATCCTTGGTTATTATTTGGTTTGTAAAATAATATGTCTTCATGTAGACAATAATATGCAGTAATTTTTTCCTCCTGTTGTATCAGTCTTTGCCTAAAATTGTTGATTTTTGTATCCTCTGTTTGTTGTTGTGCAATTGATTTCATGTTTTCCAAATCTGATTTGTTTTTTATTATAGTATATACCTTGATGATTGTTTCTTTTTCCCCTTCAAAAGTTTGTTGTTCTATGTTAATCCGGGACAATATATCTGCAGCAATATTCTGTTTTCCTGGAACATACTCCCAATTTATATGGTATTCCTGTAGTGCGAGTATCCACCTTGCCAATCTTCCATGGTTAATCTTGCAATTTTTTAGGAAAGATATTGACTTATGATCGCTCCTCACAGTTATTGGGTATCCAAGAATATAGGTTCTGAATTTTCCACAAGCGAATACAACGCTTAATAACTCCTTTTCCGTTACACTATAATTGCGTTCACATCCATTAAGTATTCTGCTTGCAAAACTCACCACCTGATGGTCTCCCTCACTATCTTCTTGATATAATACAGATCCTAAACTTATATCACTGGCATCGCAGTTCATAAAGAAAGGTTGGTTGAAATTAGGATGTTTTAATATAACTGAACTTAGGAAATTATGCTTGATCATTTGGAGTAAGTCGTCTTGTTCCTGTCCCCATGACCATTTGTTCTTAGAAGATAATTGTGGAGAAAACTTTGCTGTCATTTCAGAATAATTTCTCTGAAACTTCCTATAGTAATTGCAAAGTCCCAGAATTGATTGAAGTTGCTTTTTATTTTTAGGACTTGGGATCTTCTGGATTGCTTCAATCTTTTCATTGGATGGTGTTATTCCTTGTCTTGTTAGGTTAAAACCCAGGAATTGGACTTCACTGGCGATAAGCTTGGATTTTTAAAGCTTTAGGGTAACGTTATTGTCTGATAATTTTTGTAATACTTGTCCTACTCTGTCACAATGGTCTTCCCAATTCACTGAAGTAATCAACAAGTCATCAATATAGACTGTGGTAAATGGAATAGTATCTGGACCCAACACCTGGTCCATACATCTTACGAATACAGCTACTGAGTTTACCAGTCCAAACAGTAGTCTCTTGAACTGGTAGTTCCTCCCTTCGAAAATAAAGGCGACGTACTTTCGACTATCTGGGTGTAACTCCACCTGCCAATACCCACAAACAGTATCCCAGGTGCTGATAAATTGTATGCCATTAAACTTTTTCAATATCTCCTCAATCTCTCCAGGAGATGTTCTGTCATTAACTATGATCTTATTGATCTCACTAGCATCCAAACAGAGTCGTACTTTGCCATCTTTCTTGGGAACGGCTATTAACGGACTAGTATATGGGGAACAGCTATACTCAATAATATCTTCTGCTATCATTTTGTCTAGTTCAGTCCTCACTGCTTCTTTGAATGCATAAACAACGGGATATGATTTCTTATTAAAATTTACAGGCTCCTTGAATTGTAGTGTAAATTGATAATCTTTTACCTTGCCAGGTATATCAGAGAAAACATAGCGGTATTTATTATATATTGATATTAACTTTTCTATTTGTTGTGTAGTTAAATTACATTCATTTTGTTCTGACCGAAATTGTCGGATCTCTTCTAATTTTTCCAACCATAAACTGTCTTCACTCCCAAAGTATTCCCTTCTTATATTCCATGAATCATCTTGATTATTATTGAATTTTCTTATACTATTGCATGAAGGTACATTTTTATTTTCTACTAATTTTGCTGACAATTCTATCTTATCCATTTTTAACGACACTATGGCCTGTCTCATGTCAATTATTGCTGAGTATTTTCTCAAAATATCACAGCCTATTAGTAGATTAAATGGTAGATTACTAGCTATTAGAAAAATCATAGGTATAGCTACATTTCCGCTGGTCACTGTTAATGATACCTGTTTTCTTATTGACTTGTTTTGCCTTCCGGTGGCTCCGATTAAAATTACATTCTGGATTGGTAAAGTTGGTAAGATGATCTTACTATATTTTTGAATTTTGATGTATTCATTGTTATCGATTAATGACACGTTTGCGCCCGTATCTATCATGAATCTTGTGTCTAGTCCATTCACTTGGGCAATAATATAGGCGATCTCATTATTCGAACTATTGTGTGTTATCATGTCTTCGTTCAGTAGTTCTTCTCTCACATTTTTTAAGAAGTGATTGTGCACTATCGTCATTGTATCGTCAGTCATTTTGTCTCGTCCTAGTAAGTACCCAAATTGTCGGTTCAGTGATGGGACCTGATGGTTTTTCACTGCCACGGTCCGTTTAAGTCAGGGCTGATCTCCTCAGTCCCGTTGTCTGATTGACCAGGTCTGTCTCTACTCTATGACTCTTGCACCTCAATGGCGTTATTATCGAACGTCACAGAGTTTCTGTTATTCCTGTTGTCGTCGCAGCTCCTACTTCGCCTATGTTCATCACGGTAGTGCTGGTTATTCTCCTGCTGAAAACTTCTCCCACGGCTCCCATTATAATTCGTTCGTCCCTGGTACGAACGTCTTCCCACATCTCTATCGTCAATGCTCACATAATTCACATGTCTTCGATATGTTTGGTTTTGATTGTTATTATTGCCATTATTATTCTGTCTGTATCGGTTATCGTAGTTGTTGTTATAACCTCGGTTGTTCTGGTAATGGTGGTCTCTGTCATTGGCACGCTGGTACTCATTATTATTGTTATTTGTAGGAGAGCTACGGTAATAGTGGTTGTTGTTATTGTTGTTATTATTTGCCGCATTATTTCGTGGATAGTTGTTATTGTTATTGTTGTTTTGGTAACCACGTTGATAGTGGTTACCGTTGTTGTTGTAATTATTGTTCGGTCTTTGCCCGTTGTTTTCATATTGGGCGTCGCGGCGACCATTATTTCTATTTATTTCATCGTTCCTTCGTCTGTACTGGAGGAAGTTCTTCTCCTGTTCCATCTCCGCTAATAATGTCGACATCTCCTCGATGGTTTGTATACGTCCGTTTATTCGGCCTCTCGTAATTTCCCCACCATAGTGGTAAGCTAATAGCCTCACTAAACATTCGGTAGGAATTGCAGGCTCTAAATGTCTGGCTATGTTTATTTTACCAAGAAAATATGCGGTTGGAGTTTGCTTGCCATGCAGGTCATATCGGCCCAATCCTATGTCACTTCTTATCATATGTTGCGTGGCGTCAGACCAATACTTAGATTTGAATTGTTTTTTAAATTCTTGGAAATTGTGTATGTTTGGTCGCATCACCGTCCTCCAATTGTCATAGACTTTTCTGAACATTTCGTCCAGCATACTCCTAATTACAAACCATCTGTCTTCTCCGGTTTTGGCTATTTTCTCTTCTACCCGTTCTAAGAATAGCATGGGGTTTCTTCTATAACTTTGGAAATCGATAACTTCTCGATTTTCCTCACATGTGGTATGGGCACCGGTACATTGTCTGTTTTTTAGAGAGTTAATTTCATCTCTATGGGCAGTTGTTTGGTCTTGTACTCGATTAAGACTGGTACCCATGCTTTCTAATCTTTCTCCCATCACTGCTTGGTTGGTTCTTATATTTTCAATTCGTCCATTCGTTTCTTCCCGGACGCTCAGTATCTCTTGGTTCATCCGCTCACACTTTTCCTTGGTCTCGGATTCTACCCTTTTAATTTCAGTCACTGGTTCTTCCAGCTTCTTGTCCCATTCTTCCTGCAATTGCCGGTTATTAATTTCCATCTTGTTATTCCAATCTTCTTTTAATGACTCTTTGTGTTCATCCAATTTTTTCATGGTTTCCTTGTAATTTCCCTTCAATTCTTCCCTCAATGCTCTATTATTTTCGTCTATTTTCTCCACCATTTTTCTGCTATTTTCTTTCAGTTCTCCCATTTTCTCTTCAATTTTCTTATTAGTCTCTTCCAATTTTCGGCTCAATTCCTCCATAGACTGTTTATTGTCCTTCATTTCGTCCATTAGGTTCTTACTACTCTCCTCTGTTTTCTTACTACTCTCCTCCATTTTCTTACTGAAATCTTCATGACTCTGTTTTAAGTATTCCATAATGCTCTTCATGTCAACGCTCTCTGTGGCTTTGTTCGGTTCTTGTCTATCTCCTTGGTCCTCTCTTATTATTGCTTCTACTTCCTCGACCGGTGTTGCTTCTTTGTCTTCCATGTTTAATTCACTTAGTTCATGAATTTACACATTGACACTTGAAGTCTACTTAACATAATAAAATAGCTTGCACTGGTATTCTTTGATCTTATCTCTAATCAGTTTTATAGTCTTATAAGATTAATAATCTTATTTATACAGGATTATTAAGATTTGTTTGTTCCATTATATAAATAATTTCCACTGGTTCACTTTTAATTCTACCTTTAGACACTTTTGTTACTGATTGTTTTGGTTTCACTGATACATAATCTTCAGCTACTTCCTTATTTATTAAAATACATTTGATACTACAATATATTGTATTGTATTTCTACTTGTCACATTCATTGTTTTTGTGTTTGGTTCACATTTTTATTGTCATTAAAAGAACTAATTAATCTGTACAGTCTGTTCTGTTTGATTAATTATTGCTAACTTTTCCTCCATCACTTCACTCTTGTTATAAAATATTAATGTGAATAAGTTATTATTTGTTATTCTCTGGACAATCTTATGTCCACTATTCATTACTATTAGTTGTATGTTTCATGTATCTATAATAAAGTTTGTTATATTATTTCATTACGTCATTCAAATTAATCACTTACTAATATTTCTTTTTACATAGTATTGTATGTTTGGGCCTATTATCCCTCAATTTGTATTTTGATTATCTTGATATTATGATACATTGAATGAAACCATTTGTTTCCTTATAGCATTGGTACATAAGCTGTCTGTCTTTATAATTATTATTTTGTCATTATTTGTAGTTCATGTGATAATCGGGGTTGAATGTATTTTGCATCACTTTGCTTAATCATTAATTTGGGTACGGTCAGTTGTATTACTAGTCAGTCTAAAATAGTTATTCGTTCCTCTTCACTATCATTTTGAAAGATATTTTTCTTCTTGTTTAGTTTCTTATCCATGGTCTTCATTAAATCTGGTACGATATTAAGTTGTTCCCAATGTAATGTTACATACTACCCTGCCACCAAATTTGATTATTTTAATAAAATAGTGTTTTTGTTGAAATTATCAATTATCTTATCTTTCATATTATCATTTGTTATTCTTTTTATGATCTGGTATACTTGTCTTTAATTATAAGTGTTCTATCCCTGGAACATGTTACTTCCCTAACAAATTAATCACCATATATTTTGGAATCAGTCGGGGGGGCTCTCTTGACCTAATACCCCGCTGTCCTTATAATACATAATACATAAATAATATCGATTGCTGGAGCTATCTCATCAGTCAATCACATTTAATAATCACTAGTCTATTCACGACTAAATCAAATAAAAATAATATAATAATATATTCTTGGGATTGTTCACTCAGTTTAACTTCTCAGATCTAAATATTTCTTTCTATTGATTCTTGGAAATATTTAGATCTTGTGGCGATATTAATAACATTTTTTATTTTCAATTGGTACTATCTTCTTTCCTTCTTTATCAGTACTGCTTAATCTTCATTTTTCATTCACTATCTTCATTCAATTAAAACATAACAAGTATCTGTATCTATAGTTGTTGTTGATTCTCTCACAATCATGATAGGTTATTCGTAGTAAATTCGTTTCTAGTTTTGTCTTATTTTCATCGTCGATTGTTTACATTTGTCTTTTCTTATTCATTTTATAACACTTTGGTTTCTTCTGATTCATGGATGTTGCATCTTTCTTTTATATTCCAATAATAAGTTCATAATTATATTTAATAAGAGGTGCTTATTTTGTTTAGAATTTTGAGATTTATTCACATTTGTTTATTCACTTGGTTCATAATAACATTATCAAAATGTACTGTAATTGTCCTTACTATTTATTTGAATTTTGAGATATTCAAATTCGTTTATTCGCTTCATTTAAAATTATATTCTGGATTAGTAAAGTTGGTAAGATGAGCATACTATATTTTTTTGAATTTTGAGGTTTTAGTCTCTTCAGTTTAAATTATACGGTTTCTAAATAACTTGAATAAGTTGTTCTTATATGTTTTTTTAATTTTGGGGTTTATTCAACTTTATTAGGTTCATAATACATTTTTAAGGAAACTTGGTTGTATGTTCCCTTAATCTTTTTTGTTTCCACATCACTAATGACATAAGTATTATTGTTATTGTTTTTTACAACAACATATGGTCCATTATACAGTAATAATAGCTTTTTTGCTATTCCTTCCTTAGAACTTGGCAATTCGCGGTTTTTTAACAATACTGTGTCTCCAATCTTGTACTGGATCATTTTCTGATGAATTATTTTGTATTTTTTCCTTCTTTTCTCCACTTGTTCATTCAGTTTGCTGTGGAATCTCACGTTGTCGAACTGGTAAGCTGGGTTGTTTGGGAAGTTGATTATTTCACCAATTTTTCGGGGTGGTAGTCTTTCATGCATTATGGTATATGGAGTATCTTGTATTGATTCATGGTAAGCTAAGTTGATAAAGCTTTCTGTTTGTGTAATGTAGTCACTCCACTTCTGGTGTTTATCAAAACAATATGTCCTGAGGATACGGCCGACCTCCCGCAGTACTCTTTCCGCCGGGTTGCTATTTGGGTGATAGACAGATGTTTTATATGTCTTGACACCTAGATCTAACAAAGTCTCCTTCCAAACCCTTCCTCGAAACTGAGTTCCGTGATCAGTAATAATTGACCTTGGAGCTCCTAACTCTGGTATGTATTGTTGGATTACTATTTGCAGAATCTTTTTTGTAGTTGCCCGATTAATGGGGTATAGTTTTGTAAATTTAGAGTAATGGTTGAACATGATTATAATAAATTTATATTGTTTTCTCCCTCCACTATGAGGTAACGGTCCACACACATCTAAAAATACTCTCTCTAATTTACCAGTTGATGTAATTGGCTGCATTATTCCTTCTGTTTTTTTCGTTATTGCATTTTGCCAATTGACAGATATGACACTGCCGAATACATTCTCTAACTCTCCGGTTGATATTCTTAATGTAAGTGTGTTCCTCAAGTGATTTCATTACTTTTAATGCACCCATATGCCCATATCGACTATGGTAGTCCAGTATTAATTCTGTTTCTAAAGCTTTAGGTATCACCACCTACCATGATCTTTGGTTATTATTTGGTTTGTAAAATAATATGTCTTCATGTAGACAATAATATGCAGTAATTTTTTCCTCCTGTTGTATCAGTCTTTGCCTAAAATTGTTGATTTTTGTATCCTCTGTTTGTTGTTGTGCAATTGATTTCATGTTTTCCAAATCTGATTTGTTTTTTATTATAGTATATACCTTGACGATTGTTTCTTTTTCCCCTTCAAAAGTTTGTTGTTCTATGTTAATCCGGGACAATATATCTGCAGCAATATTCTGTTTTCCTGGAACATACTCCCAATTTATATGGTATTCCTGTAGTGCGAGTATCCACCTTGCCAATCTTCCATGGTTAATCTTGCAATTTTTTAGGAAAGATATTGACTTATGATCGCTCCTCACAGTTATCGGGTATCCAAGAATATAGGTTCTGAATTTTCCACAAGCGAATACAACGCTTAATAACTCCTTTTCCGTTACACTATAATTGCGTTCACATCCATTAAGTATTCTGCTTGCAAAACTCACCACCTGATGGTCTCCCTCACTATCTTCTTGATATAATACAGATCCTAAACTTATATCACTGGCATCGCAGTTCATAAAGAAAGGTTGGTTGAAATTAGGATGTTTTAATATAACTGAACTTAGGAAATTATGCTTGATCATTTGGAGTAAGTCGTCTTGTTCCTGTCCCCATGACCATTTGTTCTTAGAAGATAATTGTGGAGAAAACTTTGCTGTCATTTCAGAATAATTTCTCTGAAACTTCCTATAGTAATTGCAAAGTCCCAGAATTGATTGAAGTTGCTTTTTATTTTTAGGACTTGGGATCTTCTGGATTGCTTCAATCTTTTCATTGGATGGTGTTATTCCTTGTCTTGTTAGGTTAAAACCCAGGAATTGGACTTCACTGGCGATAAGCTTGGATTTTTAAAGCTTTAGGGTAACGTTATTGTCTGATAATTTTTGTAATACTTGTCCTACTCTGTCACAATGGTCTTCCCAATTCACTGAAGTAATCAACAAGTCATCAATATAGACTGTGGTAAATGGAATAGTATCTGGACCCAACACCTGGTCCATACATCTTACGAATACAGCTACTGAGTTTACCAGTCCAAACAGTAGTCTCTTGAACTGGTAGTTCCTCCCTTCGAAAATAAAGGCGACGTACTTTCGACTATCTGGGTGTAACTCCACCTGCCAATACCCACAAACAGTATCCCAGGTGCTGATAAATTGTATGCCATTAAACTTTTTCAATATCTCCTCAATCTCTCCAGGAGATGTTCTGTCATTAACTATGATCTTATTGATCTCACTAGCATCCAAACAGAGTCGTACTTTGCCATCTTTCTTGGGAACGGCTATTAACGGACTAGTATATGGGGAACAGCTATACTCAATAATATCTTCTGCTATAATTTTGTCTAGTTCAGTCCTCACTGCTTCTTTGGATGCATAAACAACGGGATATGATTTCTTATTAAAATTTACAGGCTCCTTGAATTGTAGTGTAAATTGATAATCTTTTACCTTGCCAGGTATATCAGAGAAAACATAGCGGTATTTATTATATATTGATATTAACTTTTCTATTTGTTGTGTAGTTAAATTACATTCATTTTGTTCTGACCGAAATTGTCGGATCTCTTCTAATTTTTCCAACCATAAACTGTCTTCACTCCCAAAGTATTCCCTTCTTATATTCCATGAATCATCTTGATTATTATTGAATTTTCTTATACTATTGCATGAAGGTACATTTTTATTTTCTACTAATTTTGCTGTCCATTCTATCTTATCCATTTTTAACGACACTATGGCCTGTCTCATGTCAATTATTGCTGAGTATTTTCTCAAAATATCACAGCCTATTAGTAGATTAAATGGTAGATTACTAGCTATTAGAAAAATCATAGGTATAGCTACATTTCCGCTGGTCACTGTTAATGATACCTGTTTTCTTATTGACTTGTTTTGCCTTCCGGTGGCTCCGATTAAAATTACATTCTGGATTGGTAAAGTTGGTAAGATGACCTTACTATATTTTTGAATTTTGATGTATTCATTGTTATCGATTAATGACACGTTTGCGCCCGTATCTATCATGAATCTTGTGTCTAGTCCATTCACTTGGGCAATAATATAGGCGATCTCATTATTCGAACTATTGTGTGTTATCGTGTCTTCGTTCAGTAGTTCTTCTCTCACATTTTTTAAGAAGTGATTGTGCACTATCGTCATTGTATCGTCAGTCATTTTGTCTTGTCCTAGTAAGTACCCAAATTGTCGGTTCAGTGATGGGACCTGATGGTTTTTCACTGCCACGGTCCGTTTAAGTCAGGGCTGATCTCCTCAGTCCCGTTGTCTGATTGACCAGGTCTGTCTCTACTCTATGACTCTTGCACCTCAATGGCGTTATTATCGAACGTCACTGAGTTTCTGTTATTCCTGTTGTCGTCGCAGCTCCTACTTCGCCTATGTTCATCACGGTAGTGCTGGTTATTCTCCTCCTGAAAACTTCTCCCACGGCTCCCATTATAATTCGTTCGTCCCTGGTACGAACGTCTTCCCACATCTCTATCGTCAATGCTCACATAATTCACATGTCTTCGATATGTTTGGTTTTGATTGTTATTATTGCCGTTATTATTCTGTCTGTATCGGTTATCATAGTTGTTGTTATAACCTCGGTTGTTCTGGTAATGGTGGTCTCTGTCATTGGCACGCTGGTACTCATTATTATTGTTATTTGTAGGAGAGCTACGGTAATAGTGGTTGTTGTTATTGTTGTTATTATTTGCCGCATTATTTCGTGGATAGTTGTTATTGTTATTGTTGTTTTGGTAACCACGTTGATAGTGGTTACCGTTGTTGTTGTAATTATTGTTCGGTCTTTGCCCGTTGTTTTCATATTGGGCGTCGCGGCGACCATTATTTCTATTTATTTCATCGTTCCTTCGTCTGTACTGGAGGAAGTTCTTCTCCTGTTCCATCTCCGCTAATAATGTCGACATCTCCTCGATGGTTTGTATACGTCCGTTTATTCGGCCTCTCGTAATTTCCCCACCACAGTGGTAAGCTAATAGCCTCACTAAACATTCGGTAGGAATTGCAGGCTCTAAATGTCTGGCTATGTTTATTTTACCAAGAAAATATGCGGTTGGAGTTTGCTTGCCATGCAGGTCATATCGGCCCAATCCTATGTCACTTCTTATCATATGTTGCGTGGCGTCAGACCAATACTTAGATTTGAATTGTTTTTTAAATTCTTGGAAATTGTGTATGTTTGGTCGCATCACCGTCCTCCAATTGTCATAGACTTTTCTGAACATTTCGTCCAGCATACTCCTAATCACAAACCATCTGTCTTCTCCGGTTTTGGCTATTTTCTCTTCTACCCGTTCTAAGAATAGCATGGGGTTTCTTCTATAACTTTGGAAATCGATAACTTCTCGATTTTCCTCACATGTGGTATGGGCACCGGTACATTGTCTGTTTTTTAGAGAGTTAATTTCATCTCTATGGGCAGTTGTTTGGTCTTGTACTCGATTAAGACTGGTACCCATGCTTTCTAATCTTTCTCCCATCACTGCTTGGTTGGTTCTTATATTTTCAATTCGTCCATTCGTTTCTTCCCGGACGCTCAGTATCTCTTGGTTCATCCGCTCACACTTTTCCTTGGTCTCGGATTCTACCCTTTTAATTTCAGTCACTGGTTCTTCCAGCTTCTTGTCCCATTCTTCCTGCAATTGCCGGTTATTAATTTCCATCTTGTTATTCCAATCTTCTTTTAATGACTCTTTGTGTTCATCCAATTTTTTCATGGTTTCCTTGTAATTTCCCTTCAATTCTTCCCTCAATGCTCTATTATTTTCGTCTATTTTCTCCTCCATTTTTCTGCTATTTTCTTTCAGTTCTCCCATTTTCTCTTCAATTTTCTTATTAGTCTCTTCCAATTTTCGGCTCAATTCCTCCATAGACTGTTTATTGTCCTTCATTTCGTCCATTAGGTTCTTACTACTCTCCTCTGTTTTCTTACTACTCTCCTCCATTTTCTTACTGAAATCTTCATGACTCTGTTTTAAGTATTCCATAATGCTCTTCATGTCAACGCTCTCTGTGGCTTTGTTCGGTTCTTGTCTATCTCCTTGGTCCTCTCTTATTATTGCTTCTACTTCCTCGACCGGTGTTGCTTCTTTGTCTTCCATGTTTAATTCACTTAGTTCATGAATTTACACATTGACACTTGAAGTCTACTTAACATAATAAAATAGCTTGCACTGGTATTCTTTGATCTTATCTCTAATCAGTTTTATAGTCTTATAAGATTAATAATCTTATTTATACAGGATTATTAAGATTTGTTTGTTCCATTATATAAATAATTTCCACTGGTTCACTTTTAATTCTACCTTTAGACACTTTTGTTACTGATTGTTTTGGTTTCACTGATACATAATCTTCAGCTACTTCCTTATTTATTAAAATACATTTGATACTACAATATATTGTATTGTATTTCTACTTGTCACATTCATTGTTTTTGTGTTTGGTTCACATTTTTATTGTCATTAAAAGAACTAATTAATCTGTACAGTCTGTTCTGTTTGATTAATTATTGCTAACTTTTCCTCCATCACTTCACTCTTGTTATAAAATATTAATGTGAATAAGTTATTATTTGTTATTCTCTGGACAATCTTATGTCCACTATTCATTACTATTAGTTGTATGTTTCATGTATCTATAATAAAGTTTGTTATATTATTTCATTACGTCATTCAAATTAATCACTTACTAATATTTCTTTTTACATAGTATTGTATGTTTGGGCCTATTATCCCTCAATTTGTATTTTGATTATCTTGATATTATGATACATTGAATGAAACCATTTGTTTCCTTATAGCATTGGTACATAAGCTGTCTGTCTTTATAATTATTATTTTGTCATTATTTGTAGTTCATGTGATAATCGGGGTTGAATGTATTTTGCATCACTTTGCTTAATCATTAATTTGGGTACGGTCAGTTGTATTACTAGTCAGTCTAAAATAGTTATTCGTTCCTCTTCACTATCATTTTGAAAGATATTTTTCTTCTTGTTTAGTTTCTTATCCATGGTCTTCATTAAATCTGGTACGATATTAAGTTGTTCCCAATGTAATGTTACATACTACCCTGCCACCAAATTTGATTATTTTAATAAAATAGTGTTTTTGTTGAAATTATCAATTATCTTATCTTTCATATTATCATTTGTTATTCTTTTTATGATCTGGTATACTTGTCTTTAATTATAAGTGTTCTATCCCTGGAACATGTTACTTCCCTAACAAATTAATCACCATATATTTTGGAATCAGTCGGGGGGGCTCTCTTGACCTAATACCCCGCTGTCCTTATAATACATAAATAATATCGATTGCTGGAGCTATCTCATCAGTCAATCACATTTAATAATCACTAGTCTATTCACGACTAAATCAAATAAAAATAATATAATAATATATTCTTGGGATTGTTCACTCAGTTTAACTTCTCAGATCTAAATATTTCTTTCCATTGATTCTTGGAAATATTTAGATCTTGTGGCGATATTAATAACATTTTTTATTTTCAATTGGTACTATCTTCTTTCCTTCTTTATCAGTACTGCTTAATCTTCATTTTTCATTCACTATCTTCATTCAATTAAAACATAACAAGTATCTGTATCTATAGTTGTTGTTGATTCTCTCACAATCATGATAGGTTATTCGTAGTAAATTCGTTTCTAGTTTTGTCTTATTTTCATCGTCGATTGTTTACATTTGTCTTTTCTTATTCATTTTATAACACTTTGGTTTCTTCTGATTCATGGATGTTGCATCTTTCTTTTATATTCCAATAATAAGTTAAATTCTTGGATTTCGTTGTCCATGACGTGTCCGTTACTTAACTAAATATCACTATAATATTGACGACTCGGAACACAAAGTTTTTTATAAGTAAAAACGTAAAGTTTTACCTTACAGCCTAAACCGGCTTTCACCTATACAAGGCTTCATCAGAGGCTGTCGTTAGTAGCGCTGCTCGTCTTGTTGTTGGCGACGAGAAAGTGTTTCGAAAGATTGAAGCTGTGTGTGTGTGGTGAGATGTGTTCGAATAATGCGTGCGATTTGAATTGTGTCTGTTCGTTTAGGATGTCGTTTTTATTTGTTTTTGTGTGTTTGTATATTTCTAATTGTTCTAGAGTGTCTAGTTTTCGGCCTTTTGTGTGTACGTGTAGTATGTTCATGTTATTGTCGATGTTTTTATATGTGTGGTTTGCTTCAATGAGGTGGTTTGCGAAGGTAGATTCTGTAGTGGTGTGGAGTGCTTTTGTGTGTTCAATGTATCTCTGTTTGAAGCTATGTCCTGTCTGGCCTATGTAGAATTTACTGCAATTTGAACAATTTAGTTTATATACACCGGGTAGATCGAATTTGTTTTGTGCTTTGGGCATGCGTTTTGATAGTGTGTGTTCTGTTTTGTTAGTAGTTTTGTAAGCGATTCTGTATCCTGCTTTTTTGAATTTGTGGGCAATTTTTTCTGTTTGTTTGTTGATGTATGTTAGTATTATGAATTTGTTGTTTTCTGTCTTTGTCTGTTGTTTGTTTTGTGTTTTGTGTAGGAGTTTACTGACTATTGTTCTGTCATAACCGTTAGATTCTGCTAGATATTTTATCGTGTTTAGTTCGTCTTTGTAGTCTATTTCATCTAAGGGGATGTTGTTAAGTCTATGTATCATGGTTCTAAAAGCAGCTAGTTTGTGTTGTATTGGGTGATTGGAGGTGTTGTGTATTAGTGTGTCAGTTGTAGTTGGTTTTCTGTATATACTGAATTTGTGCCTGTGTTCTAGTTTTGTGATGGAGAGGTCTAGGAAGTTTATGGTATTGTTGTGTTCGTATTCGGCAGTGAAGGTTATGTTTTTATGTATTTTGTTTATGTGCGTTAGTAACTGTTCACATTGTCTTTTGTTTCCCCTGTATAGTATTAGAATGTCATCAACGTATCTGTGCCAATAATAAGTTCATAATTATATTTAATAAGAGGTGCTTATTTTGTTTAGAATTTTGAGATTTATTCACATTTGTTTATTCACTTGGTTCATAATAACATTATCAAAATGTACTGTAATTGTCCTTACTATTTATTTGAATTTTGAGATATTCAAATTCGTTTATTCGCTTCATTTAAAATTATATTCTGGATTAGTAAAGTTGGTAAGATGAGCATACTATATTTTTTTGAATTTTGAGGTTTTAGTCTCTTCAGTTTAAATTATACGGTTTCGAAATAACTTGAATAAGTTGTTCTTACATGTTTTTTTAATTTTGGGGTTTATTCAACTTTGTTTATTAGGTTCATAATACATTTTTAAGGAAACTTGGTTGTATGTTCCCTTAATCTTTTTTGTTTCCACATCACTAATGACATAAGTATTATTGTTATTGTTTTTTACAACAACATATGGTCCATTATACAGTAATAATAGCTTTTTTGCTATTCCTTCCTTAGAACTTGGCAATTCGCGGTTTTTTAACAATACTGTGTCTCCAATCTTGTACTGGATCATTTTCTGCTGAATTATTTTGTATTTTTTCCTTCTTTTCTCCACTTGTTCATTCAGTTTGCTGTGGAATCTCACGTTGTCGAACTGGTAAGCTGGGTTGTTTGGGAAGTTGATTATTTCACCAATTTCTCGGGGTGGTAGTCTTTCATGCATTATGGTATATGGAGTATCTTGTATTGATTCATGGTAAGCTAAGTTGATAAAGCTTTCTGTTTGTGTAATGTAGTCACTCCACTTCTGGTGTTTATCAAAACAATATGTCCTGAGGATACGGCCGACCTCCCGCAGTACTCTTTCCGCCGGGTTGCTATTTGGGTGATAGACAGATGTTTTATATGTCTTGACACCTAGATCTAACAAAGTCTCCTTCCAAACCCTTCCTCGAAACTGAGTTCCGTGATCAGTAATAATTGACCTTGGAGCTCCTAACTCTGGTATGTATTGTTGGATTACTATTTGCAGAATCTTTTTTGTAGTTGCCCGATTAATGGGGTATAGTTTTGTAAATTTAGAGTAATGGTTGAACATGATTATAATAAATTTATATTGTTTTCTCCCTCCACTACGAGGTAACGGTCCACACACATCTAAAAATACTCTCTCTAATTTACCAGTTGATGTAATTGGCTGCATTATTCCTTCTGTTTTTTCGTTATTGCATTTTGCCAATTGACAGATATGACACTGCCGAATACATTCTCTAACTCTCTGGTTGATATTCTTAATGTAAGTGTGTTCCTCAAGTGCTTTCATTACTTTTAATGCACCCATATGCCCATATCGACTATGGTAGTCCAGTATTAATTCTGTTTCTAAAGCTTTAGGTATCACCACCTTCCATGATCCTTGGTTATTATTTGGTTTGTAAAATAATATGTCTTCATGTAGACAATAATATGCAGTAATTTTTTCCTCCTGTTATATCAGTCTTTGCCTAAAATTGTTGATTTTTGTATCCTCTGTTTGTTGTTGTGCAATTGACTTCATGTTTTCCAAATCTGATTTGTTTTTTATTATAGTATATACCTTGACGATTGTTTCTTTTTCCCCTTCAAAAGTTTGTTGTTCTATGTTAATCCGGGACAATATATCTGCAGCAATATTCTGTTTTCCTGGAACATACTCCCAATTTATATGGTATTCCTGTAGTGCGAGTATCCACCTTGCCAATCTTCCATGGTTAATCTTGCAATTTTTTAGGAAAGATATTGACTTATGATCGCTCCTCACAGTTATCGGGTATCCAAGAATATAGGTTCTGAATTTTCCACAAGCGAATACAACGCTTAATAACTCCTTTTCCGTTACACTATAATTGCGTTCACATCCATTAAGTATTCTGCTTGCAAAACTCACCACCTGATGGTCTCCCTCACTATCTTCTTGATATAATACAGATCCTAAACTTATATCACTGGCATCGCAGTTCATAAAGAAAGGTTGGTTGAAATTAGGATGTTTTAATATAACTGAACTTAGGAAATTATGCTTGATCATTTGGAGTAAGTTGTCTTGTTCCTGTCCTCATGACCATTTGTTCTTAGAAGATAATTGTGGAGAAAACTTTGCTGTCATTTCAGAATAATTTCTCTGAAACTTCCTATAGTAATTGCAAAGTCCCAGAAATGATTGAAGTTGCTTCCCAATTCACTGAAGTAATCAACAAGTCATCAACATAGACTGTGGTAAATGGAATAGTATCTGGACCCAACACCTGGTCCATACATCTTACGAATACAGCTACTGAGTTTACCAGTCCAAACAGTAGTCTCTTGAACTGGTAGTTCCTCCCTTCGAAAATAAAGGCGACGTACTTTCGACTATCTGGGTGTAACTCCACCTGCCAATACCCACAAACAGTATCCCAGGTGCTGATAAATTGTATGCCATTAAATTTTTTCAATATCTCCTCAATCTCTCCAGGAGATGTTCTGTCATTAACTATGATCTTATTGATCTCACTAGCATCCAAACAGAGTCGTACTTTGCCATCTTTCTTGGGAACGGCTATTAACGGACTAGTATATGGGGAACAGCTATACTCAATAATATCTTCTGCTATCATTTTGTCTAGTTCAGTTCTCACTGCTTCTTTTAATGCATAAACAACGGGATATGATTTCTTATTAAAATTTACAGGCTCCTTGAATTGTAGTGTAAATTGATAATCTTTTACCTTGCCAGGTATATCAGAGAAAACATAGCGGTATTTATTATATATTGATATTAACTTTTCTATTTGTTGTGTAGTTAAATTACATTCATTTTGTTCTGACCGAAATTGTCGGATCTCTTCTAATTTTTCCAACCATAAACTGTCTTCACTCCCAAAGTATTCCCTTCTTATATTCCATGAATCATCTTGATTATTATTGAATTTTCTTATACTATTGCATGAAGGTACATTTTTATTTTCTACTAATTTTGCTGTCCATTCTATCTTATCCATTTTTAACGACACTATGGCCTGTCTCATGTCAATTATTGCTGAGTATTTTCTCAAAATATCACAGCCTATTAGTAGATTAAATGGTAGATTACTAGCTATTAGAAAAATCATAGGTATAGCTACATTTCCGCTGGTCACTGTTAATGATACCTGTTTTCTTATTGACTTGTTTTGCCTTCTGGTGGCTCCGATTAAAATTACATTCTGGATTGGTAAAGTTGGTAAGATGACCTTACTATATTTTTGAATTTTGATGTATTCATTGTTATCGATTAATGACACGTTTGCGCCCGTATCTATCATGAATCTTGTATCTAGTCCATTCACTTGGGCGATAATATAGGCGATCTCATTATTCGAACTATTGTGTGTTATCGTGTCTTCGTTCAGTAGTTCTTCTCTCACATTTTTTAAGAAGTGATTGTGCACTATCGTCATTGTATCGTCAGTCATTTTGTCTCATCCTAGTAAGTACCCAAATTGTCGGTTCAGTGATGGGACCTGATGGTTTTTCACTGCCATGGTCCGTTTAAGTCAGGGCTGATCTCCTCAGTCCCGTTGTCTGATTGACCAGGTCTGTCTCTACTCTGTGACTCTTGCACCTCAATGGCGTTATTATCGAACGTCACTGAGTTTCTGTTATTCCTGTTGTCGTCGCAGCTCCTACTTCGCCTATGTTCATCACGGTAGTGCTGGTTATTCTCCTCCTGAAAACTTCTCCCACGGTTCCCATTATAATTCGTTCGTCCCTGGTACGAACGTCTTCCCACATCTCTATCGTCAATGCTCACATAATTCACATGTCTTCGATATGTTTGGTTTTGATTGTTATTATTGCCGTTATTATTCTGTCTGTATCGGTTATCGTAGTTGTTGTTATAACCTCGGTTGTTCTGGTAATGGTGGTCTCTGTCATTGGCACGCTGGTACCCATTATTATTGTTATTTGTAGGAGAGCTACGGTAATAGTGGTTGTTGTTATTGTTGTTATTATTTGCCGCATTATTTCGTGGATAGTTGTTATTGTTATTGTTGTTTTGGTAACCACGTTGATAGTGGTTACCGTTGTTGTTGTAATTATTGTTCGGTCTTTGCCCGTTGTTTTCATATTGGGCGTCGCGGCGACCATTATTTCTATTTATTTCATCGTTCCTTCGTCTGTACTGGAGGAAGTTCTTCTCCTGTTCCATCTCCGCTAATAATGTCGACATCTCCTCGATGGTTTGTATACGTCCGTTTATTCGGCCTCTCGTAATTTCCCCACCATAGTGGTAAGCTAATAGCCTCACTAAACATTTGGTAGGAATTGCAGGCTCTAAATTTCTGGCTATGTTTATTTTACCAAGAAAATATGCGGTTGGAGTTTGCTTGCCATGCAGGTCATATCGGCCCAATCCTATGTCACTTCTTATCATATGTTGCGTGGCGTCAGACCAATACTTAGATTTGAATTGTTTTTTAAATTCTTGGAAATTGTGTATGTTTGGTCGCATCACCGTCCTCCAATTGTCATAGACTTTTCTGAACATTTCGTCCAGCATACTCCTAATCACAAACCATCTGTCTTCTCCGGTTTTGGCTATTTTCTCTTCTACCCGTTCTAAGAATAGCATGGGGTTTCTTCTATAATTTTGGAAATCGATAACTTCTCGATTTTCCTCACATGTGGTATGGGCACCGGTACATTGTCTGTTTTTTAGAGAGTTAATTTCATCTCTATGGGCAGTTGTTTGGTCTTGTACTCGATTAAGACTGGTACCCATGCTTTCTAATCTTTCTCCCATCACTGCTTGGTTGGTTCTTATATTTTCAATTCGTCCATTCGTTTCTTCCCGGACGCTCAGTATCTCTTGGTTCATCCGCTCACACTTTTCCTTGGTCTCGGATTCTACCCTTTTAATTTCAGTCACTGGTTCTTCCAGCTTCTTGTCCCATTCTTCCTGCAATTGCCGGTTATTAATTTCCATCTTGTTATTCCAATCTTCTTTTAATGACTCTTTGTGTTCATCCAATTTTTTCATGGTTTCCTTGTAATTTCCCTTCAATTCTTCCCTCAATGCTCTATTATTTTCATCTATTTTCTCCTCCATTTTTCTGCTATTTTCTTTCAGTTCTCCCATTTTCTCTTCAACTTTCTTATTAGTCTCTTCCAATTTTCGGCTCAATTCCTCCATAGACTGTTTATTGTCCTTCATTTCGTCCATTAGGTTCTTACTACTCTCCTCTGTTTTCTTACTACTCTCCTCCATTTTCTTACTGAAATCTTCATGACTCTGTTTTAAGTATTCCATAATGCTCTTCATGCCAACGCTCTCTGTGGCTTTGTTCGGTTCTTGTCTATCTCCTTGGTCCTCTCTTATTATTGCTTCTACTTCCTCGACCGGTGTTGCTTCTTTGTCTTCCATGTTTAATTCGTCTACTTTCTCAGCTTCGGCCGCTCGTTTGCGCGATACTTCTCTCTTCCTCATTTTTGTTTATTTTTGATTGTTTAATTATAAATTATAATTTAATTTATCGCCTCACACGTTGGTTCGCCAATTTGTAACACTAAGTTCTTGTGTTACTACTTCTTATTTAAATTTAAGCCTCACACTGGAGTCGTCAACTTGTAACCGTAATGAATAAATGAGATGAGGTCTCGCGAGTAAACAATATGACAACTTGTGATGATATACGAGCTCTTATGCTCCGACTAGCATGCGTCAATTTTAACAAATTCAATATAGATGTATTAAAATTATTCAACCACACCGTTGTTGTTGTCAATCTGTTACTATTAATATGATATGTTGAACGGCGAATGATTTTGTATTCTGCCGCTCGCTCCCACTATACGTGCAGTTTCAATGACGTCACCCACAGTTGCCAACCGTGGTTGTGTCCGCTGTGCTCTGTTAACTTATTTTTTAAATGAAACAGCAATAATAATGACGCAAATATAACACCAAACATATATCTTTATAGAAACCATTTATTCAGTAAAGCATTGGTCAATTGTTTCTCGTTTCTTTTTATGGTAATCACAATTGTGGCAAAATTATGCGTCTTCTTTACCAGTTGGTACAGTAGTTGTAATATTATTCAGTATTCAGGCAGACCAAAATAATGCATTGGTTATTATTTCTATTATAATGAATTATCTCAGGGCGTATCTGGTTCGGGGATTACATTTAAACAAATAATACTTTCTATAAATCAAAATACAAATTTTACAGTTCAAGGATATTACAAAATTTTAGTGTGTTAAGTGCACGCAGGCAGTCAAGTAGTGATTGCTAGTTATTATAGGTTATGTCCAGTTTATGTGTTTAATAGTTATCATTAAAGGTTCTTTTGGTGTACAAAAGGGTGTAAAGTTCAATTCGTGTTATTCGTGAGTGTTCTTAGTGTTGGTGTGATATGGTGTCTGTAGTTTTAGTTGATTAATTCTTAAAAAGTCGTGTATACAAATGTTGGTGTTGATACATAATATAATAAAATGTTCAAAGTCACCAGATCCTCTTCTTTAAATGGTTCTAGGTAGAAGATAGGGTCCTCGTCTGCTTTGGTTCTTCTCCCTGGATCTCACTTCTTCTATTTCAAATGCTGGATGTTCCTCTCTTGGTTGTAATAGTTTGTATTATGTACATCTATTTGTTTTAATATGTCTGGAACGTGTTTTCACAGTTTATAGTTTAATTATATTAGACGTTTTACTAACACGTCTGTACGCTATGACCGTTGTTAAAGAAGTCCCATTTTATTTATCTGAAATTTCTGGTTGCTAAGGTAAAACTTGAAATCTGGTTGGTTGATTCAGATATACATTGTCATATAAATTCATTATTTCAATGTCTGAATTTGTTCAAAACTTTTAAATTAGTATAACTTTTCTGTACTGATTGGGAATTTAAAACTATTAGCAACATTATTTTGGTCTTTACATTTGTGACATATAGACACTAAACATGCCTACTTTTACTTAAGAAATACAGATGTTACATTTTTGTTATTTGAATTTTTCTTAAATAACTTAAAACGGATTATTTTGCTTCTAGATTTGTTGTGTATATTATTAACTATAAATCTATTCATCCTTCAACATTTGTTTTACAAAATTCTAATAGTATTTCCTAAAATTTACACAAGTTGGTTTTACATGGCTTCATACAGTTTGCCATCCACAAAACATTTGCTACTCCATTTATTTGTTCAAAAAATGTGATCATCCTTATATGACTACTGTCTGCTTTGTTATTTTTTCTATTTCTCATTAATTTAGAATGGTTGGTTGCTTTACTGGCTATTCTGATAACATCATTACATGAACAATAACAAAACAATATACAATCAAATCAATTTACTGTCATGCCCACATGGCTATGACTTTTATGGACATTGAATAAATAAGTTAAACTTTCATTAAACATAAACAACTGTTTAACACTAGTAATAACATCTCCTTTCACTCCATCTTGCTTTGATAACTAATTAATTAATCCTTACTATTAATACATAACAAATATTTGAAAACAAAAGAGTTGTACTCTAACTCAGACATTTCAGTCTTGATTAATACTAGTAAACCTATAATGAATATCTTATAATAAAAGAATTGTATTCCATCTCAGACATTTAGCCTTGATTGATATTATTAACCATAATAAATATTTAAGAATAACAAAAAACACAATACTCTATTTCCAACATTTAAGTATAGAGTTCATTGACCTTAATATAAACAACACATCTGTCCCTTCATTATTTAAAGTATTTCTTAATATTAAGTTTATCCAGTCTTGGCTGTTTTTATTTTATTTTGGGGATGTACCCTTTGTCACTTCACTGATTTATTGCCTGCTCTTATTTTCATTTTAATAAATGTTATTAGATAAAGAGTGGCCCTCACTTAGAAACATTTTTATACTCTGCTTTCATAATAATATTCTACCAAATATTATTTCTGTATTCAATACAAGGCATTAAACTTGTATATAGGCACTAATTCACTTAGTTCATGAATTTACACATTGACACTTGAAGTCTACTTAACATAATAAAATAGCTTGCACTGGTATTCTTTGATCTTATCTCTAATCAGTTTTATAGTCTTATAAGATTAATAATCTTATTTATACAGGATTATTAAGATTTGTTTGTTCCATTATATAAATAATTTCCACTGGTTCACTTTTAATTCTACCTTTAGACACTTTTGTTACTGATTGTTTTGGTTTCACTGATACATAATCTTCAGCTACTTCCTTATTTATTAAAATACATTTGATACTACAATATATTGTATTGTATTTCTACTTGTCACATTCATTGTTTTTGTGTTTGGTTCACATTTTTATTGTCATTAAAAGAACTAATTAATCTGTACAGTCTGTTCTGTTTGATTAATTATTGCTAACTTTTCCTCCATCACTTCACTCTTGTTATAAAATATTAATGTGAATAAGTTATTATTTGTTATTCTCTGGACAACCTTATGTCCACTATTCATTACTATTAGTTGTATGTTTCATGTATCTATAATAAAGTTTGTTATATTATTTCATTACGTCATTCAAATTAATCACTTACTAATATTTCTTTTTACATAGTATTGTATGTTTGGGCCTATTATCCCTCAATTTGTATTTTGATTATCTTGATATTATGATACATTGAATGAAACCATTTGTTTCCTTATAGCATTGGTACATAAGCTGTCTGTCTTTATAATTATTATTTTGTCATTATTTGTAGTTCATGTGATAATCGGGGTTGAATGTATTTTGCATCACTTTGCTTAATCATTAATTTGGGTATGGTCAGTTGTATTACTAGTCAGTCTAAAATAGTTATTCGTTCCTCTTCACTATCATTTTGAAAGATATTTTTCTTCTTGTTTAGTTTCTTATCCATGGTCTTCATTAAATCTGGTACGATATTAAGTTGTTCCCAATGTAATGTTACAATATATACAAAATAGTTCAGAAATGTCACTTTAGACAAGAATACTAATAAATAAATTTAAAAAAGGGAAGAGAAAAATATGAATTCATGAAAGAGAATTGAATCCTTGATACTGTATCTCCAGTACTGTAAGACAGTAAACAAGAAATTTGATACTGTATCTCCAGGTAAGGAGAAAATATATATTAAATAATAAAAGTATAAAGAAAGCAAGCAAAGACCATGTATAAAGAGAATTACTATTACATGCAACAAATAATAATGGCCATTAAAAATAAAAATTATATGAGGAGACAAAATGAAGATGGCGAAATATATGGAAGAATTCTATAAAGATTTCTATAAATTGAAGACATCACAATATATTATAACAACACAACATTGATATATAATTTAATTTGTGTAGCCCCAAGTTCAGGGCCAATTTATATAACATAACAAATTATATAATGTATTGAATTCATGGGTGTAATCGTAATAAGAAGATGATACATTATTTAAGTTTGAAATTGTTCCATTATTTATTTTTTTATTAAACACAATTTTTTTATTTCGCATACTCATTATTATATCGTTTGTACGACCCCTTAGTACAAAACTTATAGCTAACAATTTGCATACACAGGTTATACATAAATCTTATTATCTAATTTTAATTAATTGAGTATTCATTTTGCTCTCGGCTTACTCATTGTGTGATCATCTTTTTGCAATTTCTGATTAATTTACCTTAATAATGAAGTTACTTGTATTCCAGTGTCTTTAATATTAATTAGTTTTAAAACTTTCTACTGCATATGCATTCTCCTTTATCAACAAAGACTTTATTAATTACGTTAACTCAAAAAATCAAATATTTCTCTTATCATTTATGTTACTCTCAATTACTAAATTTTATACGAGAGATATTATTCTAAATTTTACTCTGATTTTACATTTATGTACAATTAGTTATTTTAATACAGGTTGAATGTCTTGCATTCTAACTTTAATTAGTGTCTTTCAAATGTCTGTAATTACATTGGTTTTTCATCACCTCGTTTGACGTGGTTAATCATCCATACGTCCTCCTTTGGTCCTCAATCTGTGTCCTCCGTCTCCTCTTGGTCCTCTGGTCGGATTCTACTGCATGTACGGTTTACTAGTCGTCACGCCTCACACCATATGCTGCGGGTGTGTCCATGGACCTCCTTGTATGTGCTCTGCTGCTCTGGTTGGACTTCAGTTTGTCCTGTGCCTCTTACTATAAATTTAAATTAGCGTCATCGACTGACAGCCTTCTGTGGCAACAGTTGAATCGAGAAGAAGAAACTTTATTAGCGCGACCTGGTATTTATAGTCAGGTCATGCAAAAACTCATGTCTGAACAATTTTTAACTTGTCAGATTTTGTCGAAGCGTCACTTCCCCCACTCTGGTTCAATTCACAATTTTCGCCTATCTTAGCGAATTATGAAGTTTGTTTCACATCACTCAATGCTCAATTGATCACTAATTTTTATATGTTTACTATATGTAAATTACACTTCTTTATTGTAATTACAAAAAGAGCTATTCACTTTTTATGTATAGTAATTGCACTTTTCGTCATTTCGGCACGGTCTTTTAACCCTTTATCCACCTTTAATTTCTATACACTTTGGTGTCTTTTGTTTTACCCTATTGTACATATTTTCCTTATAATTAAAATAAAATATAAAACTATTCTACTTGAAAAGGGTTGGTTACATTTCAGGAACGGACAGGCTTCACACACACAAACAAAATACGCGTGTTCACAACGCTAGTTGGGAATCCGTGTCCATGCATGAATTCTGCGCTCCCTATTTTTAACTACGATACAGCTTATGCAATCTGAATCATGTTTATTAATTCATATTTATTTATTTTTATTATTTATTTCATTTATTTTGGCAATGCACAGTACCGTTAATGGTTGTACCGTTGCAATATATATGATGATGTCTGATGATGACATGATTATGTATATATATGATGATATATACAGGTATAGATGATGTCTAAATTAAGTAATAAAAATGATGCCATTTCAGATATAAAGGAAAAGTTGAAGTATTCAGAACTATGAAAACAGGTAAATTTCCTGGTAATGACACAGTAACAACAGAAATTGTATGGCAGAATTATAAAAGCAGAATGCTTAAAAGCCTTTTAAAAGTGCATAAATGAAAAAGACCTGTCAGAATGAAAAATAACAATATATATATAATTATAACACTTTAAAAGGGGAGATCCAGATATTTGAAAAACACAGACTATAATGTAGTTTTATAGTTTTATTGCTATCGCTATACAAACTGTTTAGCAAAATTCTCAATAACAGTGTAATAGAGAATTTGACAGTCAACACTGACTCAACAGTCAAGCATAGATTCTAAAAGTAACTACATCACAATAGACTATCTACAAGTAATTGAAAACTCCAGCCCACTTTGTGAGTGTCCTTTCTCAGTTTTGGGAAAGCTTTTGATTCAGTCGATAGAATCGGAGAGGCATATATACAGGGATATATGTTTGTCTGATAACATATAATATAAAGACAATAATTCAAATAAAACCTCATATGAAATCAAGTGAATTACCAACAAAAAGATAATATGACATGGAGATTACTAAAGCTGTTCTCAGAATTGTTGGAGGACACAGTCAGACGATTTGATTGGAAAGCAACAAGTTTAAATAAATTGAATGTAACTTACAATTCTAACATTTGCAGATGAAGTAGCATTGTTTAGTAAAAATGCGTCGAGATGAAAAAAAAAGGTTTAATGAACTCAATCAAGAAAATTGAAATATTACTCATATATTATTATGGAGAAAAGAAAAATATCTAATAAGAATGTACCAGCTGAGAAAGTGAAAATTGTAATTTTTAACTAATGAAGAGAAAATAAAAACAAGAAAAAAGCAATATCACAGAATTTAAGCTTTAAGATCATTGCGGATTTATTTTAAAATTTTGAGCAATACTGTGGAGAAAATAAACTACCATTGTGTTTAAAAAGGAAGGCTTTTAATAAGTGTGTGCTTCCTGCAATTAATTATGGGTCATAAATTTGAACAATAAATATGAGAATATGAAAGGTTATGCATTATTGGGAAGGTATACAGAAAAGCAATTATATGAATACACAATCAAAACAGTAAGTGATATCACATATATAACTAAGAAAGTCAAATATAGATGTTAGGATGTTTGTTTATGCAAAAAATGGTGGATTATCATTATGACTGCTAGACTGGAGGTAAAGAGATACAAAAATCCTAAGAAATGTAACAGAATAAACTTGACAAGATAGCTCTTGTGAGAAATCTCTTAAAGAATTAAAGGGGGATGCATCTGCCTGAGTAGTGGCCAGATGATGCTGCATCTGCTGATGATGACGATAATGATAACGATGATTTTAGATTTTTAGCCATATGTTAATTTTTGTTAGTAATAACATTTTTTATATACTTCTCCAAAATGCTAAGTAACATTTTCATATTTGGGTCATTCTCAAACAACTAGTAATTTCCAGCCTAATTTTTTTTTAACATAATTTTCTTCAAATTTGTTTGGGAAAAATTTATGATACTTCTACATTGTCCTAGATTACTGATCAACCATGAGCAAAAGTCAAACTTTACTCAGGGCCAAAAAATCAAATTTTGAAAATTTTTGAATCCATGGTAATGTCACCTCTTAAACTTCCTTCCTAATTTTGTCAGAAGATTGTCATTTTAACTTTAGTTTCGTGTAAAGGGAGATATTTAATGAATTCTGGGTATAGAACAAAATGTTTATTAATTAAAATTTCAATATAACAGATACTGTATTATTTTGTTTCAGTAAATTTACAAAAACAAGTTGAAAAATTACAAAAATTTACCTCTATGAGGATTTATAGTGCTAATGTTACAGCAAAATAAGAACATAAAATATAAAAGGAACAACTTATTTTTAACAAATTTATAACAAATTACTACATGCGCGCACACACACACTCTCTCATTCATGCTTCTTACTCTTCAAATTAACACACATCCACATCTTTACATTTTGAAAATTATGAGTCTTTCTCATAGCTGATTTTATTTTCTCTACTTTCAGTAAATCTCAGATGAAGTTCCTGCAGACTTCCATTTAAGTATCGCTTTTGTTTTTTTATTTTGTTTTTAACAACAATATCTTTTTTCCTGGGACATAATCTACTGTTTATGTCCTGCTCTAGAAACTCAATAACTTTTTTTTCAAGTTTTCAATGTAATGTTTTTTATCCTTTTCATAAATTAATTCATTGGCTTTCCTTTTACAGTTATTTGAAACATATACTTTGTATGGTAAAAATTCTTTGGTATATTTAATTTGCCGATATTTTTTCAATATCTTCCCTGCAATAGCCTTTGTAAAAACCTGCTTGGATTTCTCATTTCTTAGTTTATTGAAATTATGAGTCAACTGATGTTGGAAAACCTCCCCAAAAAGCAATCATTTTTTAATATGTTCGCTTACTTTCATACATTTAGTTATTTCTTGTACTTTTTTACAGGAGGTTAGTTTACTAATTTTTTCTAAAAGTCGTTCATATTTTTTTCTGTAGATTTCACTCTGATTTTGAACCTTTGTCAACATTCTATAGGCCTTCGCTCTATCCTTACGTACACGCTTCCTTCCACTAGATTACCTACTACTTCCACTCGATGGCATTATCACATTCTGTTCTCTTTGATTGTTAGGTTCAGTTCTTTCTTCTTCATCACTTCTAGGTGGGGTTTCGTTAATCAGTTTCTCCTGAAGCCTCTTCTCGTTCCTTTTCCTTTCTCTTGATCTTTTGTTATTCTCATTCCATTTCTTTCTTTTTGCTTTCTGTTCCCGTCTCAGCCTTTCTCTTTAAATATCTTTTCCTTTCATTTTCTTTTTCTTTCTGGCACTTATCTGGATCATTGTGTATTGCTTCCCGCCTTCTCTTTTCGCACTCTCGTTTTCTCTTTAATCTCTCTTCTTGGCTCATTTTTTGTTGGCCTCTAAACTTTGGTTTTGTCATAATTAGGTATATTTAAATGCTGAAAGAAACAAAAGAAGTACTACTTAGGAAAAAATTGAATGTGCAAATGTAGCAAAATAGTTAGAATAAATTGGTAACTGGATAGTGAGCGCTTGAAAGAACATAAGAAATGGGAAAAGTTTAATTACAATATATTGACACATGAAGTTTGCAAAATTTTGTAAATTCCCCTCTCAAGAGTCTTGTCAGAGGAAAGAAATTTAAATAAGTTCTCTCTTAGAATGTGTTTTTTTTTAAATCTTAAAAGTACGAATGACAAAAATAGCTGAGCACATCAAACAAGATCAGATGTGTTCTATCTTATAATAAAACTATGTGATATCTAAACCACATATGTAACTTAATTAACAAAATCAATAATAATAAATCAATTATATAATTAAATCAATAAAAAATTACATATTTATTAATTAAAATCTGAAAATGACATTACCGTGGACAAGATAACATTACCATGGGCATCTAATATCCATGGTAGTGTCAACTATAAAATCCATGGTAATGTCAAAACGAGGTTATGGTTGCAATATCTGCTAACCAACTAGTTTAAATTTACTGGGGTTTGTTGCTGACTTTTACACATCTAATGACTATATTATAGTAACAATATTTTAATTTTCATAGACATAGTTATTAAAATATCACATGCCACGGTAATGTTAACAAAACATGTACTCAGCTGAAATTGCAGAATGAAATTTACACACAACACGTATTAATAACAGAATTCCCTCCAATATGGCTGTGTTCTATGAAGTATTTCTTCTTCTTTTTGACCGCAGTGCTGCCACCTCTAAACTCTGAATTGCACTAGGAAATGAATGATAATTGCTTCTGTCCATGGTAATGTCATTAAAATGAAAGGACACATTTTGGTGCATTCTAACTTAAAAACCATTTAGGAATAAACAGTTTTTTTGCACTGTTATTTACCACAGGTACTTCTGTTAAATATCTGATAGAAATTAATCGAATAAATAATTATACATTAATTCGAAATTATCGATTTCTTGTCTAGCGCACTACTTAGGACAAACCATCGTAATGTCAATTTACTAACAATTTTTTAGAATTAAATATATTTGTGAGTTTTTTAAAATAATTTCTATAGTCCACTATATTTATATTAATTAAAAATAAATATTCGAAATAAAATAAAAATTATTTAACCTATCAAAAATGACAACTAAGTGATGGACACAAAATTGCCAGTTGTTTGAGAATGACCCATTTAAGACATTACTAACTGTAGTAAGTAATTCAATGTATTAAATTGTCAAATCAAAGGTTTGTAACATATAAATTATTCAAAAGAAACAATGCATTTAGTAAAAAACATTCATTATGTTGAATCTATACTGTGACTTGTTTTTATGTTATTTTTTGATGTAGAAACAACTAATATAAGGTTTTAATTTTAAAAATTATGTTTAAGCTAATGTGTTTATTCACATTCATGTGAAATACTTTGTTTATACCAGGCCCATACCCAGGATTATTTTGGGGGGGGGGGCAGACCTGAAATGCCGTTGGGGTATTAGATGTGACCATCAGTGCTATAGTAGTCTTTCATGCAGACACAGAATTGAAATATTATGGCGCAAATTAACAAAAAATAATCAACTCACCTATAAACTTAACTGAAGGCGCCGGGCATGCGACTCTGCAAAAAGGTGATTATTTCAGAGGTTACTTCTACATGGCGGTGTATGTACAGAAGTGCGAGTCCGGTGAGCCTGTCCTGACCAGTGGTGCTCCTCAAGTAAGTTTTAAGGAGTTTCAACGTACAGAAGCTCCTCTTGACTATTGCTGTGGTCATGGGCAAGATGGCCAAGATATGGAGCAAATTAAAAATGTTGGGGAACTGTGATGAAGAGCAGGCTGCTAGAACATCCATGGCTGTTGCTGGGAGTTCTGTGCTGCACTGCCACTTCAGTCTCCACAAGTCCCACTCCGCTTTAACTAGATCTTCCATTGGGTTACCAAGGTCCTCCTTGTACAAGTTGACACAACATCTGACATTTTCAAAGGGAACATCAGAGAAGCGAGGGATGACGAATTGCAGGGACGAAATGATTTCCTCGTGGCGTAGAAATCGTTCTTCCAGAGCCGAGATGAGGTCTTCCAGGAATGGTATAAAGGTTGAAACATGATAGTAGACCTGTGGGTCTGTAGTAGAGATGTTCAATCGATTCTTCTGAAATTTATTGACTCGCGGCATAGTTATTTCAACTCTAAGTTCGGAACCAATGTTCGTCAAATCTTGAAAAATCTGTTGGAATTCTGATGTACAGTTTTCTCTGATGGCTTGCAAAGATTTTTTTACAAGCTTGATTTCACTGAAGGCACTCACTAGGTTAATGTCATTTTTCTGCAGCCGTTTGGAAAGGGTGTATGTTATACTCAGCAACTTGCACAACACAAAGAGAGAGACCAAGAACGATGCACTATAAATACTGTGTAAAAGAAGTGAAGCTGTGTTAGCTGTCTGCAACGTTTCTCCAACATTACTTTTCATATGTTCGTGTGCGGCAACAATCGGTTTCAACATCTCCTTGAACAAAAGCACAGCTTCATGCATTCGCACCAACGAGTTTCACAGACTTTTTTCAATCTCTTTTTGTCACAGTTAGGAAGGAGTTCCTTGATTTTGTCCTCTAGAACTTTTGTCCTCTTCGCACTTACACAAAAGAAAGTGCAGCACTCAGAAACAACCCCCACTGCATTCTGAATATCTTGCACCTTCGAAGCATCTGAGAGACACAAATTGAGACAATGAGACATGCAGTTTGTGTACAAGGCCTTAGGCCACTTTTCTTTAATTAAAGACTGAACTCCCCTAAATTCACCACTCATGGTTGCTGCCCCGTCGTAACCTTGTCCCCTTAAATTGTTCATGTCCAAACCAAGACCACTCACACTTTCTTCTATCACCCTCGCTAGACCTTTCCCTGTCACGTCATAAACTGGTACAAAACACAAGAAGTCTTCCCTAATCATACAGTCATCGAAGTCCACATAATGCACACACACAGAGAATTGTTCTTTTTGAGAAACATCAGTGGTTTCATCAGTAAGGACACTAAAAAATTTACTTGCCTTCACTTTTCCCACAATTTTGCGTTGTATTAAATGTCTGAAAGACTCTATTAAGGCGTTCTGCACTTTAGGACTAGTGTACATGGCATTTTTTGGACATTTTGTTAAATGTTCTTCAAGCATTTGGTCCCCGGCTTTAGCGTGGTATCGTAGAAGACTTCGAAAGTTCCCATCATTTTCTCTCGGGGTAGTCAGTTCGATTCAACCCCAATCCTGAGTACCTCGTAAGGCCACGTTCTGTTGACCACACAAACGAATGGTTTCTATGATGGGCACAAGTCTATTCCTATTTTCTTCCACCTCTCTTTTCTTCTGGCTCTCGATCTGCTGGTCAATACTTACGGCTTTCCTTGCAATCAATTGCTTCACTGCAACTTGATTCATGGCTGCTTCTTTGTGGTATGTGTGCTTTTCATGTTCTCTGAAGCATTCTAGAGCCTTTTTTAAATTGAAGAAAGGTTTAATGACGAATGCACTCAGACTCTGGTGCCCTGCTACCTTCGTCTCCAGAAATAAAACGCATACTGCACAGTACAGTCCACTGTTTTTTTTAGAGTAGGCCAGCCAACTAAAATCATCCAGCCATTTCCTCTGAAAATGTCGTTTGCGGTTTTCTGTTACCTCAGAAGGAAACCGATAGTTATGATCTGGTTTCCATAGAGTTTTCAATACTGTTACCTTTTCTATATTACCGAGTTTAACACCAATAAAGTTCCCGATATCGTTTGGGTCGCAAGGAACAGTGGAGTGACTTACTGATGCGCTAGTTTCTGCTGAAGGTCCACCCGTGTCTTGGACAGCAGACTCAATATCAATATCAGTTGTTATATGTTAGACAGGAGTTGTTTCTTCATTCGTTTCTCCTTTACTTCTTTTTGCAAAAATGTTTTGTATGTCTTGTCTCCTTTTCATTCTTCTAACTCTAAATATACACTTACACAAATACTGTTGAAATAAATTAAATTGAACCAAATCACGGGTAATTGGCTTAATGTGAATCCCATTCATAAAGCCATTAAATTAAAGAGAAAGCACAAACAAAACACACACACACACACACACAAATTCATACTATGTTTCTTTCAGCGCCGATATACTGTAGTCCGTTAAAAATTGCACACGATGCAAGACCGATCCTAGCCGCCCGAGAGAGACAAGAAAACTGAAGTAGTTTTCAGTACATTGCAGTCAGCCTAGCTGCAAATAAGGGAAATAACATTGTCTGTCTTTATGGTTTTATTGCTACGGCCCGCTTGGAGGTATGCGCTGACAATCCAGGCCGCTCTATTGTATGTGTCACGAACCGAGTCATCAGTGGATTGGTTATACAACTGTCAACTGAACTACCAAATACCTCAGTGACTCAGCCGCTTTGCGCTTGCAACAGATAAATGACAGCTATGTGTAACCTTGAACTGCCACAGTCAAACTAACAGTAGAATGAAGGCAAGTCTTTATTAGGCCGCAGGAAACAGGCGTGAAAACAGATGTATAAAAATTCTGAAAAGTTGCCACAGTACCTTATTATTCATATCTGAGTATCAGTTATTTAGAACAAAGACTAAGTTATACTGTTTAAGAATATTTATAGGCATTGTTAGGATAGTGTTTACAAACTTAAGTTCTATGTCACAAAATAAACACTGCTATGCACTGTTTTACTGTGGCAGGGTCTTTAAAAGCTCACATTGTTTAAAATATTCCATAGTCCAACTCCAAGACAATTTAGGGAGGACCATGGCCCCTCTGCCCCCCCTTGGGTACGGGCCTGGTTTATACGGTTTGCAAACTTGTGAACCTCAAGGCAGCTGTTTATATCACTATAGGAATGGTGGTAGTGACTGTCTTAGAATTTTTCTTGCTGCAATTTCTGTTGTGGCTTTCATATTTTATTTTATTTTAATTTACAATTCAGGAGCTCGGAGGAGAAAGGGCGAATAAAAAATATCTATTTTTTTTTACAGAATCCTATTTTCTGACATGTTAAAAACACGGAAATGCCACTATCATGTATATATTCGCCCTTAGTATTTTGTAAATAGCATTGAAATGTACAGACTGCATAAAACCAGCGGAGAGCTTAGTGCTGTAACATTGGAGGAGTAAGAGCGAATATATCTTATATTATTATTTTTTAGTTTACTTATCATTAATTATTTAAAAATAAAAGTGTAAACTAATCAGAATCTATGTTTTTTTTAATACTGAAATACAGATTTGCCCTTTCTATCCTGAGAGAATTCACAAACTTTAAACCCGATTTCCCAACACCATGGGTTTCATATTCGCCCTTTCTACTCCCATCTCCTGAATTGTTTGCAGCATAAACTGAATATATTTATATATTGCTCTATTTGACTCCAGTTATAGACAAATTTAAGAAAGATAAAATTATATAATTTAACCAATACAGTCAGTGCCGGATTTAAGATTTTTGAGGCCCTAGGCCAAGTTTTCTGAGCCCCCCCTCGGCTCTGACTTTGAAGTAATTCTATGTTCATAAAGTTTTCACATTAATAAATATCAATTAAACAACACGCTGCCCACCACACAAAGTTAAAAACCTCCTTTACATTCAAAACAAAATAAAAACATTACCTCAAATCGCAAACCGTTCAGTCACAATGCAGATAAAGTATGATAACAAACAAGGGTGGTGCCATGGTCGTGTAAATTCGAGGGCAATATAGCGGATGTTCAAAGTTCGCATACGCAGATTAGTTTTCAAGGATTCCAACATCTTAAAAATAAGCGTGCAATATTTAAATAAGAACTGTCTTCCATTTTTATTATTACCAAAAATTGATCATTTAACTTCAAAAATCAGCTTAAATAAATCAAAATGCCTCCTACTTTTATAAAATTACTCCTGTTAAAAAGATACCAGTAGCTTGTGGCTGCCTGTGAGACCATGGCCATAGGCCGCAGCCTAGCCAGCCTAGTGGTAAATCCGGCACTGAGTACAGTTATGTAGTACATGTGTTATATTTCCAAAATATAATATAACGAGTTTTATAAATCACTTTTATTTGTAGATTGATCGTCTAGACATACCTGAAGAAATTCTTTTGACACCTATTAAACTGTTGAATGTTGATTGGAACGAAGAATTGATTGTTACACGAAGTGCTGCACAGGCTCTCTTTTCATTGTCACATTCAAAGAAAAACAAAGCAGAAATGCAAAAGTATGGAATAGTGAAACTTTTACCAAAATTACTTCATTCTGTTCATGAACCCATTCTGGTTCATACAATGGGGATGGTACAGAATTACGGAACATTGGTATAGTATTGCCATAATTTTTCTTGTATCAATCACATATTGGGTATTATTTTTAATGAGCAATTAATCTCCTTATATTCTTTTTCAGCCAGTCTTTCAGTTGGCTATACTAACAATGGATCTAATTAAAGAAATAGTCTCTCTCCTATCTCGAGATAATATTGAACTGAAGACATTATGTGCTCTTGCAATATTCAAGGTAAAGTAAAATTAATTTTACCTTAGATTTAAAGTTTAGAGTTAATCAACATATAAAGATAAGACAAGGTATAATTGTGAACAGTCTCATGTTAATAAATGGAAACAACATACAGGGAACAACTCGATAAACAACAAGCAGTTACAAGAAGGAATTTGAATAGATTGTAGTGGTTTACAAGAAGGAATAATATCTGTGACTTGCAGACTGATTATTATTGTGCTGTTTGATACAACAATATTACAGTAGTATGTAAATAATTATTTTAATTGATTTGTAACACTGTTTTGTAAATTACATATTGACAACAAGTGTTTGGTATAGAAAGTAAAAACTAAACGCTAACAGTGTTACTAATAAATAACACACACACACACACACACACACACACACACACACACACACACACACACACACACACACACACACACACACACACACACACACACACACACACACACACACTGTGCCGTGGTTTCTTAAAGAAACCGGGCGACAGTATAAAAATATAATTTATAAGTATAAATTGCGATTCTATTATTTTGCGATGTTCAGCAAGTGCCGTGTTTTGCATTACTGCACGCTCGCGCCATCTGTTAGCGGAAGCAGGCAATTGTGTTCTCTAATCCGGGTCTGCTGATTGCAAAATTTTTCAGTTGGCCGTCATCTACAGAAGTGTAAACAGCCTTTTCCTTCGGCAGACAGAGTTTTGGTTAATTCTTGTATTTTCTATCCTATCATGTGTAGGTAGACTTTTACAGACCTCCGGTAAGTAAATTATGTATATATTATTCATTTGCTTGTAAAAAGTACTAATTTAAACGATAATTGGCGTAGATGTGAACGGATAATGTTTGATAGGCATGGCTCGTGTGCGTGTGACCTAAAGTATGTTCATTGTCATATATCTTGATTTATTTAACCACTGAAACAGCCTTATACATATGTATTTAGTAATAGTAATTGCCCATGTTAAAAGGGGTGTAAAAGTTATGTAATTCTGGGGAGCGGTGATGAAGTGATTGTGAGAACACGTGTCCATTATAAACTTATAACATGTCAAAGAACGTTAACCATGCATACGCATGTGGGGGTGCGTTATAAATTAAACCAAATAATGAGGCATTGAGGCCTTGTGTGTGAATCATTAATTTAAGAAAGAAAGTTACACCTAATTATAAAGAAATCAGTGTAAATGGTCAATGGTGGCAAGCGTTTGATTCATGTTTGATTTTGTCAATACAAGGTTGGGCAGTTGTATGTGTGTTATGCTCGGGAGCGATTTAGTTTGTCAGTGAATTAATTACTATTCATGCCTAGGGCTCCCGGAGCGACGGAGACTTGACCATAGCATGGTAGAAATCCCATCCTCTACCATGTCCTGAACTGACAACACATACAGACTCTCGTTTCTCGCCTGCCGGAGGAAGAAAAAAAAAACAGTAAGTATGCAACCGTAACCACCCTCATCATGACCTAGTGACAGTACAGCAAGGCAGAAGTCCACCTGGGAATCATCTGCATAAAACAAGGTGATATTCATCCAATATTTAGATAAATTTGGCCTCTGTATAAAACAACAGATATCGTGCGTTAACCATCTACAAAAACTCAAGTTCTACTTAATTGACTTACTACAGCATAAAACCATTTCAGTTGTGCGCATGCCCTGCTGGACATAATTTTGCATGCAAACTTTCATGTAACATTGCTTTGATGTGTAATTAGTCTCGAGAGCAATTGTAGGCCCGTTCGCTGGCATGTGACCAGCGCTCATTAATTTTTTTTTATGCTATACATTATTTTTTTACCTTGGTAGTGAATGGGTTTGTAGAAGTTGGGGGGGGGGCTGGTATGTTAGTTAAGTAGGTAGGTGCAGTATGTATCATGTAGATCTGGACCGGCTGGTCTAGCTTCCATTATAATCTCGGGTCTTGAAACCCCCCTTTTATTTTATTAAGTATTTTATGAATTTTTTTGTTTTATTTTATTTTATTTTTTTATTGTAAAGGGGAGAGACATAATATTTAAAACTAGGTAATGAACTAGGTAAAAAAAAAAAAAATTATAAAACTCCCACACAAATAAAAAGAGGGTTACAAATGAACCACACTCTGCTACCATTTGTAACCCTCTTTTTATTTGTGTGGGAGTGGCAGTTTTTTTTTAAGAAAAAAGGGGTTACTTAATATTTAAGACTAGGCTGAGGGCCTAGAAGGAAGCATAAAGTGTGCTGGGTCCAATGAGACGGAACTTGCAATTAATACTCTCTGTTAACAAGCAAGATAACAACCTTTATTGGGGACTAGACGATTACACATAATTTAACATACATGATACATATAAATCACAGATACAATTATATATATATATATATATTTAAAGGCCTATGGGCAACCTGTATAGTTTCATCAAAATACAATAACCCCCAAAATTACTCAAAAGGCAATTGGCCATCATAATAAGAAAACACAATTTATAAGTTTAAAATGCCTTGTGAACAGCCTGTATAGTTTTATGAAAATACAATAAGCACTAAAATTACTTAAAAGGCAATTGGCCATAATAATTAGAAAATACAATTTATAAATTTATAATGCCTGTAAACAGCCTGTATAGTTTTATCAAAATACAATAACTACCGAAATTATTTAAAAGGCAATTGGCCATAATAATAAGAAAATACAATTTATAAATTTAAAGAAAATAACCTGGATTGGCACGGCCACTGACATGTTCCACACGGCATCCGAAAAGGCAATTAACCATTACAAAATTTAGGACCCCCCCAAGCCAGACAGGGTAGAAGAAAGCTGGACAAGAGCCAGACCCGACATAAGGTAACATGTCCGGGAGCTTGCATAGATTTGCACAAACAGGTGACTACCCCTGATTCTAAAATGTAACCTGACCTAATTGCAGATTAAGGAAAACTCCCAACCTTTTTATGAAATACGAAAATGATTATGTGCGAAAAGACCCGAGATTATAATGGAAGCTAGACCAGCCGGTCCAGATCTACATGATACATACTGCACCTATCTACTTAACTAACATACCAGCCCCCCCCCCCCCCAACTTCTACAAACCCATTCACTACCAAGGTAAAAAAATAATGTATAGCATAAAAAAAAATTAATGAGCTCTGGTCACATGCCAGCGAACGGGCCTACAATTGCTCTTGAGACTAATTACACATCAAAGCAATGTTACATGAAAGTTTGCATGCAAAATTATGTCCAGCAGGGCATGCGCACAACTGAAATGGTTTTATGCTGTAGTAAGTCAATTAAGTAGAACTTGAGTTTTTGTAGATGGTTAACGCACGATATCTGTTGTTTTATACAGAGGCCAAATTTATCTAAATATTGGATGAATATCACCTTGTTTTATGCAGATGATTCCCAGGTGGACTTCTGCCTTGCTGTACTGTCACTAGGTCATGATGAGGGTGGTTACGGTTGCATGCTTACTGTTTTTTTTTCTTCCTCCGGCAGGCGAGAAACGAGAGTCTGTATGTGTTGTCAGTTCAGGACATGGTAGAGGATGGGATTTCTACCATGCTATGGTCCAGTCGCCGTCGCTCCGGGAGCCCTAGGCATTAGGGTGTTTCATTTTGTAAGGCAAAAAATAAAATGTAAAATTTTTGCAGACTTTGCTTACACCCCGAGTCTCAGTGATGTAAAAGATATATACAGTAGACGCCCTCTTAACCGGCCTCGGATCAACCGGCCGCCGCTTTAACCGTCCAGACTCGTCTGTTTCCCACGCTTTCGATATCCGTTAATTAAACGGATGTTTCTACATTTTCTATTTGTTTTTAGTAATCAAGCGGCTTTCGATTGTACCGCGTAAACATAAATGTGAAATTACACCGACACGGCTCACCGGCATGTCAAAAGTTTCATGATTTGCACTTGTTTATTTTATTGAACGTCTTTAGTCAGTTTAGTGGTTGATTTGTCAATGTGAAGATGTGTCGATTATTACTGTACTGTACTACTGTAAGTACACACAGTTTCATTATTTTTTCGTGTGCTACAAACATGAGTGACAAAAAACGGAAACGTGTAGTAATCAGTATCGCGCAAAAACTTAACGCCTTAGAATGTTTAGACAAAGGTGAATCGGTACAATTAATATATAACGAATTAGGCGTGGGAAAAAGTACTGTCAATGACTGGCGGAGAAACAGAAATTCACTTCAGGATTACTGTATGCAGGTTGAATCACAAAAAGTACTCAAGTCCCGTTGCACAATTAGAAAACCAACCAACGAGATTGTTGATGATGCCCTTTGGGTATGGTTTGTCCAACAACGTCGAAAAGGTACGCCGATTAGTGGGCCAATATTAAAAGATAAGGCCTTATGTTTTCACAAAAAACTCGAAAACCAGGCCGAATTTGTTGCTAGTGATGGGTGGTTATCGAGGTGGAAAAAATGGCATGGAACACATGTGCTTGATGTGTGTGGGGAAAAGCTGTCCGCTAATCCATGAGCAGTAGATGAATTTACAACAGAAATCGTAAAAATCATAAACGAAAAAGAACTTAAACCAGAGCAGATATATAACCTAGATGAAACGGGCTTAAATTTCAAACTTCTACCAAAACAAACTTTCGCTATGGCAGATGAAAAATCAGCACCGGGAATGAAAGTTAACAAAGAAAGATTGACTGTTGCTCTCTGTAGCAATGCCACGGGTACACATAAGATTCCTCTTTTTGTGATTGGTAAATCGAAGAAACCGCGTGTGTTTAAACATGTTAATATGGAAGCCCTCCCGGTTTACTATAGATCTCAAAAATCTGCATGGATGGACTCCCATCTTTTAAAAGAATGGTTTATAACGCAATTCATACCAAAAGTTAAAAGCCATTTAATCAATCTAGACTTGCCTGTAAAAGCTCTACTTGTCATTGACAATGCACCAACCCACCCCAGTGCTGATCAATTAGTATGTGAGGAAGACATCAGCGTTTTATTTTTGCCTCCTAACGTAACTAGTCTCATACAACCTATGGACCAGGGAGTTATTGCAAGTTTCAAAAGACGGTATAGGTGAAAATTGTTATCTGAAATTTTGGGTAAAATGGAAGATGAAAACTCAGGACTTGTAGACGCTGTAAAGACTATAAACATCAAAGATGTGGTGTACATGATAGCAGCTGCGTTTGAAGAAATTCCCCACACTGCTTTTATAAAATCATAGAGGAAAGCTTGGCCAGGCATTGAGAATTACGTTGACCAGATAACAGAAGAAAATACACGTGTCCCAGATAACGACAATCAAAGTTTACTCTGTGATCTGCAAAAAATAATGGCAGAATGAGAAGAAAGAGATGTCGAAGAATGGATAAATGGTGATCAAGAGCTTGAAAACGAAACTTTGGCTGATGAGGAAATCATAAGTGTTGTCTGCCAGCAAACTGATATTGACGAAGATGGGATCATAGAAGAAGACAGCGAGGGAAAAGTCAGTCACAAAGACCCATTGGAAGCATTACAGCTGGCTGTGTGATACGTCGAACAACAAGGTGAGGCGTCTGGTGTCGATGTCCTGTTTATGCGAAAGTGGCGTGACCATGCTTTTAAAAATTCATTCAAACTTAAAAAGCAAAAAACAATCACGGATTTTTTTAAAGTGTAACTGAAATACTGTATACAGTGTTAATGTTATGTCTGTAAAATAAACAACTTTTAACGATACAGTACTGTACAAGTGTTTGATTTTGTTCGGTTTAACCGGCCATTTTGTTAACCGGCCGACCCCCTGGTCACAAGCTGACCGGTTAAGAGGGCGTCTACTGTATGCCAAATTTCAAGAAGATTGGAAAATATTTAGAGGTTGCACACTTTGATCAGTTTTGTAAAAGTAGGCAAAAAATACGATTTTTCAATGTTAATTACTTTTATTGGAAAAACTAGAAATCACAAACTTAAAATAATATTAAAACTAGACACTAAGCTTAATAGGTAGTATCATAGGCAAAACATGTGTTATATTAATCAACTTTGAACGATGCAATCCCTTCTTTTGTTCGCTTAGTGACGACTTTTCTGTGATGCTCGACTACCCTCAACAAGAATTGTTTTTGTTCTTCGTCCCTGACCGATTCGTTAAACTTTTTTATCAGAGCAATTCCTCTTTCTGCGTTTTCATTGACCACCTTAAGAGCGTTCACATGGCTTCTTACAGAATCACTGCAGTATTCTGTCACGTCGTGGATCCCAAACAATTCAAAGAACGTCTTTGTTTTATTAGTAACGAAATGGCTCAGGTCTTTTCCTTCAAAAACAAGGTTTTTACCCTCTGATCGTTTCATTTCCTTTTTCTTTGCAGGTTTGGTTTCTAAATATTTATAATTATCTTGTTGATTCATCCTCTTCGTTCACTTTTTTAAAATATTATTATATATATAAACTTTCACATATGAACTTACTTTGGTTATCACTTCCCCATACGTTTCAAGGGGAAAGTGTCCCCATACTGAAAGTATTTACTCTCACTGAGGAAGAGGCACATCACCTTGAAATGTATGGGGAAGTGATAACCAAAGTAAGTTCATATGTGAAAGTTTATATATATATATATATAATAATATCTAAATTTTTAGTCATATTTTCCTTAACAGCCTGAGTAATACGTTCGTCCAAAAAAGCCAATCCTACGTTTGTTTCTGACAGATACCAAAGGTGTCTCTTAGCAACTGTGAGAGCACTTTTTTTGACGTCTGCATCTGGGTAAGTGCTCAGAAGCTGTAGCATATCCAAATCATTCTTTGGAGCCCATCGACTTACAATTGCCTCGTCCCAAAAGCGAACATATATGAGGCTGACAAAATGTGCAACCCGTTTCATTCCTTTCAATTCTTGTTGAGGAATATTCAACTATTTAGTGAAGAGGACAATTTTAAGTGCATATATTGCCTTTGCCATCCACCTTGCTTGATGCAGAGCCCCTGGGATCCTGAAATTGAAGTCGTTTTTAGACCAACCTCCTAGGTACAGGAGTGAGAGTTGTAATAACTCTTTGTAGTCTTCTCTTGGATGACTTCTGTCTTTTAGGACATTTTGGATGTAGTTAACCATTTTCACTCATTGTTCTTCTAGAAAGCCTTGAACGGGACTTTCTTCATCCAGCATTGTCGTATATGACTTCTTATCAAGTGAAGCCCACAGACTTTGGAACTTCAGAAAAATCTGGATGTCAGGACCACTTGATGGTATGCCACAACACTCCTCAAACACTCCTTTCAATATTAGTTCATGGGTGTGATGATGGCAAGCCAACCACAACAATGTTCGTCCGAATTCCCTTTCAATTCTGGTACATGCCCCTTGGATCAGTCCTGTATTAGATGCTGTAGTATCAAAAGATATACCGGTGATATTGTCACGTAGCCCAAATCGGTCCACTTCCCAAATAACTACTTCAGTCATCTGCTCACCAGTGCCTTTCAGGGTAACAGGTACGCCAAGCAAATGCTCAAAATCTTTGCCAGTCACTAGAACTGCAACTCTATCTTCCAAAGTTCCAAAGGTCAGGGACGAACAACAAAAACAATTCTTGTTGAGGGTAGTCGAGCATAACAGAAAAGTTGTCACCAAGCGAACAAAAGAAGGGATTTCATCGTTCAAAGTTGATTAATATAACACATGTTTTGCCTATGATACTACCTATTAATCTTAGTGTCTAGTTTTAATATTATTTTAAGTTTGTGATTTCTAGTTTTTTTCAATTAAAGTAATTAACATTGAAAAATCGTATTTTTTGCCTACTTTTACAAAACTGATCAAAGTGTGCAACCTCTAAATATTATCCAATCTTCTTGAAATTTGGCATATATATCTTTTACATCACTGAGACTTGGGGCATAAGCAAAGTCATATAAAAATCACATCTTTGGGAAAAATGAAACACCCTATAAGGCATGAATAGTAATTAATTCACTGACAAACTAAATTGTTCCCGAGCATAACGCACATACAACTGCCCAACCTTCTATTGACAAAATCAAACATGAATCAAAGGCTTGCCACCATTGACCATTTACACTGATTTCTTTATAATTAGGTGTAACTTTCTTTCTTAAATTAATGATTCACACACAAGGCCTCAATGCCTCATTATTTTGTTTAATTTATAACGCACCCCCACATGCGTATGCACGGTTAACGTTCTTCGACATGTTATAAGTTTATAATGGACACGTGCTCTCACAATCACTTCATCACCGTTCCCCAGAATTACATAACTTTTACACCCCTTTTAACATGGGCAATTACTATTACAAATACATATTGTAACGGTACATAACCCAGTCCCAATAAATGATAACTCTTGTAATACCATAAAGGTAAGAAATGGGTAACCTATAACTAGCTAAAAATTAAGTTGTATCACTAAACATTATAAACAGTATTAAAGTGATATACAGTGACAAGTGAGTTATAGTGTACCCAATGAGGTAATAAGTGAAGGTGAAGGGAACTTCTTACAGAATTGTGCTGTAGATGTGAGAATTATCAACTATAATAGTAGACTATGATGCTACTAACTAATTATGTATTTTGTTTAGTTATTGTAGTATTTATATTGTGTAGGCAACAAAATTTAATACCTATGTTAATTTTATATTTTTATAAAATAATTGTGTTATTGTATAAGATAACCCAGGGTTTTTAAAAACATAAAAGATTTAAATATCAGATGATAATATAAATTAAAATAATACTGTATGAGGAAAATGGCAGAAGGAAGTAGTGCAGTGTAGGAATACTATAAAAGATTAATAAATAATATATAAATTCATGTAAAGTTAATAATAATATTAAAGACTTATATCCAAAGTTATAAGAAAATAAACAGAAACCTATTATGTAAACCAAATGGGGAAAGAAACCAAAATGAAAAAGAATTATTTTTCTGTAAATCAAAAATAAATTTATAATAATTACAAACCGCCTATATACTAAAAAGTAAATAGCAGAACCAATAAAAAGGTATATAAAAAATTATGGGTTACTAAGAGTAACGAAATAACAAGTATTGTTTAATCGAATTTGAAATTGAAACCTGTCCGGTTGACAAAATGATGAGACAAAAATTTTATTAAATTATCCTTTAGAAATCTTAGAACAGCACAAAATTGTTACAAAATTAAATAACAGTATAAACATTAGGTACTACTACCTTAATTATTAAAGTTAACTTGCTATACTCCGTAATAAAAGTGAAAAAACCATTTTTGGACGATTAGGCATAGCCTAGCCGAGTTTTGAGTTTTGACGAGATAGTATTTGACAGACGGTTATGAAATTACAAACAACTAAGAACACCACCTGAGAAACAGCTTCACACAAGTAAGAACTTCGAGAAGAGAGGTAATATACACAGTTCTTTTAATATTTAACAAAGAAAACTCAAATCAAATTGTCGTTCAGTACAAAACTTTCCAAGTGTAATCACATTTTTTAATAAAAATAAAACAATCTGCTCTCTTACGGACAAAGCAGGAACTACGTACTCAGAGAATTACAAATTTTCGAAGTTTTTCTATATTTGTAAAGCGTAGTATAATTATCCATTTCTGACCATCTCATAACAAAAAGAACTTACCCTTAACCCTGGGGAAATAAATAAAAGAATTATATGTTGATTGATGTTTAAATAAAAGATAAAATTGGTCAAAACCATATTTTTTTTTTACAATTCCATGTTTACTCAATGAAGTCGATATCATGTACTAGTTAATGAAAATATCGATTGTAATATTTGTATTTTGGCAGAAGAGAAAAACTGATAATATTATCAATAAATATTATTGAGAAATGATATTGAATAATAAAATGTGTTTCCTTTATTGTAGTGGGTAGTTGTAGTCAATTTCAGAATAAATAAGAAGAGGACAATCCACCAGGTCGTATTCTGCCACAGTGTCGTCTGATTAACCTATATTTGGAGACAAATGTCAAAATCAGCTGATTCGGTTCACGGCAAATATTTGAAAATTTAGAAATCGTCTAATCCGAGGGTAAACAAACGGTACTTGCTCTCTCTTCAAAAGAAGGCTAAACTACTTCCCTACTTAACCAAAATCACACACACTCGATTTCTGCTTTGTTTGGGTAACATTACCACCAACTTTATTTAAACCTCAGTCTTTATAATTCATAAGTGGCGACTGCTAAGAGGTGTTCTGACCGATCTGAGACTGTAAAAAAGACGGACGTCACACACACACTAAAAAGGCGGTACGTTACAGAATTGGCGCTTACAACAGTGCGTCTTAATTAAATAAGACGAGCACTCAATAGGCCACATACACAGACTCCGCGGAAGGTACACATCTAAAAGGCGGTACGTTATAGAAATGGCGCTCAACGTAAAAGGGCTGTAATTAGAAAAGAATTTTGATATATTTAATAAATTAATATACGAAAAAACCTAATTATTGTCGGCAGTTATGAGAAAACAAGAAATGCATAATACCAGAGGCAGATCGAAGAAGAGGGTAGAAGAAAAGGAGAAGGAAGAAGGTGGACAGGAACGAGAGATAGAATTATTTACAGACAGTGAAATGGAACAACCAATGAATGATAAAGAAGAAACTGAAGCAATTATGAGCACGGAAAAGGAAATAGTGGAAAAGGATGCCCAAGGGGACCAACCAGACAAAGCGGAAGCCAGGAGAGAACCAAATTGGCAAGACATGATGAGATTTATAGCCGAGAAGTTTGATAAAATAGATGAGAACTCAAGGAAACAAAATGAAACCTTGAGCGAAAAGTTTGATAAAATAGATGAGAACTCGAGGAAACAAAATGAAACCTTGAGCGAAAAGTTTGATAAAATAGATGAGAACTCGAGGAAACAAAATGAAACCTTGAGCGAAAAATTTGATAAAAGAGATGAGAACTCAAGGAAACAAAATGAAACCTTGAGCGAAAAATTTGATAAAATAGATGAGAACTCAAGGAAACAAAATGAAACCTTGAGCGAAAAATTTGACAAAATAGATGAGAATTTTAAGAAACAGGAAGAGAACTCAAGGAAGCAAAATGAAACTTTGAGGGATAGTTTAAAACAAATTGAGAAAATAAACGAAGAAAGTTTAAAGCGGATTGAGGGTAAGATGGAGAAGTTCAATAAGGAGATATGGAAAACTTTCGGAGAGAAGTTTGAAAATGTTAATACGCTTATCCAAAAAGCAGATACATACAAGGAGGAGACAAATAAGCAAATGGATGAAGGTTTCAAGAGTTTGGATGAAACATTAGACAGCACTTCCGAAAGTATTATAGTAAGTCCAAACACAGAAGAGAGTAGCAAGAAAACAGAAATTAGAGAAGACCAGAATGCATTGCTATCTGAAAATAAGAATAGAAAGGACAAGGAGAAGATCCAAACCATGGAAGAGAATATCAAGAAAATAAGGAAAATATGGAGAAAGAAAATATTCAATACAAAAGAAGAAATGGAGATGAGGAAGGGTGGATTAATTAATATATTTAACCCTCCCATTAATAAACGAAGGGAGTTAAATAAAGTTAGAAATTGTAGACAAAACTCAACAAAAATATCAAAGGTAAACCACCACAGAATAATAACAAAAAACTTGAATAAATTTAAATATCAGTTAAAAATATCGACGATCAAAGAGTATCTGACCACATCAATTATATTTTCAAGACGGAGTATACCAACAGAACATTGTGTAAATAATACAGAGGTCAAAGAGAATGGAATAGTGGCATATATGAGTGATTACATTAAAATAGAGGAGATACAATACCTATTAATTAAGAAGGATCTAAATATGACCGAAAACCGTGACTTAAATGAAGACTGTATTGTATCAGCCGAGTTACAGTACCAGATACACGAGAGATATTTAACAAGGACAAAAATCATTATGGACACTGCAGTAATCCGAGAACATGGAGTACCTGAGTTAATGGACCATGGTTAACCTAAATAATAACAAACCAGAAAAAAAAGGGGACTGAATTTTTGAAAATCGACCAAGCAACCCATTGAATAGCGGAAGAAAACCCCAAAATTCCAAAAGTACGTAAGGACACCTTACTTAATTTATTCAGAAATAATACGATTTAAGATATTTTGAAACCATTTGATTTAACAAAAAATAATAACAGATTAGTAAATAAGAGTTATAAAGAATTGATTTAAAATGAAATAATAGGAAAAAGTAATATTTTTAATGGTAACAAACAGAAGAAAAATTAAATGAACAAAAACAATTGATGGTAATGTGCTCAGATAAGAAGAATAAAGAATAATTTAATGACTCCAATGAAACTGAAGGAGGATGATAATTAATACAATAATTAGAATTTCTCGGAATTGAAGATTATATAAGAAGAAATGATACGAAGAAATATGTCACAAGAAGTAAAGTCAAAAGAATTTTAACATAAGGCCTATCAATAATGTTATAGGCTATTAGTTAATGGAAAAGAAGAAGGAATCAAGGAGAAGAAGAAATATATAAATAAATGCAAACAGCTACAGTATGAAGAATCCCAAAAGTGTTTAGTACTAGTCGCTAATTGACTACTACTTATAATTTTTTTTATTTTTATGTATTGACCGTAGAAATGCTCCGGCAATAATTTTCCTGAGCAGGGATGATGTTCCCCTGGTCCTCAGAAGGTGTAAATGGACAGAGGAGTATGGACCCAAAAGTGGCCACCCGACTGGTACCACCGCACAAGATAGGGAAAAATGTTAGGGAAATTGAATATTTAAGGGATAATAATTATAAAATAGCTGTATAGATTGATATTAGATTCCAGAAGTATAGATGAAGAAAATAGAAGGAAGATAGCAGACCGAAGTTTAATTGATAAAGCTAATTAATAGAAGTAAATAGAAATGAGTGTTAAAACAATTTTAATATGATTAGTGTGACCAGTCCTTATCAAATAAAGCTAGACCAGCCGGTCCAGATCTACATGATACATACTGCACCTACCTACTTAACTAACATACCAGCCCCCCCCCTCAAACTTCTACAAACCCATTCACTACCAAGGTAAAAAAATAATGTATAGCATAAAAAAAATTAATGAGCGCTGGTCACATGCCAGCGAACGGGCCTACAATTGCTCTCGAGACTAATTACACATCAAAGCAATGTTACATGAAAGTTTGCATGCAAAATTATGTCCAGCAGGGCATGCACACAACTGAAATGGTTTTATGCTGTAGTAAGTCAATTAAGTAGAACTTGAGTTTTTGTAGATGGTTAACGCATGATATCTGTTGTTTTATACAGAGGCCAAATTTATCTAAATGTTGGATGAATATCACCTTGTTTTATGCAGATGATTCCCAGGTGGACTTCTGCCTTGCTGTACTGTCACTAGGTCATGATGAGGGTGGTTACGGTTGCATGCTTACTGTTTTTTTTTTCTTCCTCCGGCAGGCGAGAAACGAGAGTCTGTATGTGTTGTCAGTTCAGGACATGGTAGAGGATGGGATTTCTACCATGCTATGGTCAAGTCTCCGTCGCTCCGGGAGCCCTAGGCATGAATAGTAATTAATTCACTGACAAACTAAATCGCTCCCGAGCATAACACACATACAACTGCCCAACCTTGTATTGACAAAATCAAACATGAATCAAACGCTTGCCACCATTGACCATTTACACTGATTTCTTTATAATTAGGTGTAACTTTCTTTCTTAAATTAATGATTCACACACAAGGCCTCAATGCCTCATTATTTGGTTTAATTTATAACGCACCCCCACATGCGTATGCATGGTTAACGTTCTTTGACATGTTATAAGTTTATAATGGACACGTGCTCTCACAATCACTTCATCACCGCTCCCCAGAATTACATAACTTTTACACCCCTTTTAACATGGGCAATTACTATTACTAAATACATATGTATAAGGCTGTTTCAGTGGTTAAATAAATCAAGATATATGACAATGAACATACTTTAGGTCACACGCACACGAGCCATGCCTATCAAACATTATCCGTTCACATCTACGCCAATTATTGTTTAAATTCGTACTTTTTACAAGCAAATGAATAATATATACATAATTTACTTACCGGAGGTCTGTAAAAGTCTACCTACACATGATAGGATAGAAAATACAAGAATTAACCAAAACTCTGTCTGCCGAAGGAAAAGGCTGTTTACACTTCTGTAGATGACGGCCAACTGAAAAATTTTGCAATCAGCAGACCCGGATTAGAGAACACAATTGCCTGCTTCCGCTAACAGATGGCGCGAGCGTGCAGTAACGCAAAACACGGCGCTTGCTGAACATCGCGAAATAATAGAATCGCAATTTATACTTATAAATTATATTTTTATACTGTCGCCCGGTTTCTTTGAGAAACCGCGGCACAACACACACACACACACACACACACACACACACTCTCACTCACTCTCACTCACACGCCTTAGATCAGCTGTATTAACATTTTTAATGAAATCAGAGTCTAAGAAATATAAACATAGCACAAATAAAATTATTGATCTGTTTGAGATATTATATTGAGTTTACAACTTTTATAACTGATCTTAACTAGAAACAAACAAGGTAATATCTCTTGAGTAAACATCATGGCAGAGAACTAAACAGATAGGTAGCTAAATTTGATAGACAGTCTGAACATAAAGTGTGGGGGGGGGAATAAAGTAATATACATGTGCACAGGCATACACGTGAGTGTGTGTGTGTGTGTGTGTGTGTAGTTTTTACTTATAAAATTACTTGTTTTCAGCATTCAGAGCATCCAGTTATAAGAGAGTTGGTTAAGAAACATAATGGATTAGATCCACTTGTTCGGTTAATGAAAAATAAAGAAAATTGGGAAAACAGAGATCTTCTGTCTGCTGTAACTGGAGCCCAGTGGAAATGTGCAAAGTTAATAGATAATGTTTATCGTCTTGAGCAGTTAGATGTTATTCCAACCTATATTAGACTCTTGGATGATGAAGATGAAACAGTGAGTACTGTTTAAATGAAGTAATAGTTTTAAACCTTCAATTTATGTGCTTTCCAATAGTGACTAATTTTGTTTTGCCTAGTTTTGACCAATATTTTTATAAATATCACTATAGTATTGACGACTCGGAACACTAAGTTTTTTATAAGTAAAAACGTAAAGTTTTACCTTACAGCCTAAACCGGCTTTTACCTATAGAAGGCTTCATCAGAGGCTGTCGTAGGTAGCGCTGTTCGTCTTGTTGTTGGCGACGAGATAGTTTTTCGAAAGATCGAAGCTGTGTGTGTGTGGTGAGATGTGTTCGAATAATGCGTGCGATTTGAATTGTGTCTGTTCGTTTAGGATGTCGTTTTTATTTGTTTTTGTGTGTTTGTATATTTCTAATTGTTCTAGAGTGTCTAGTTTTCGGCCTTTTGTGTGTACGTGTAGTATGTTTATGTTATTGTCGATGTTTTTATATGTGTGGTTTGCTTCAATGAGGTGGTTTGCAAAGGTAGATTCTGTAGTGGTGTGGAGTGCTTTTGTGTGTTCAATGTATCTCTGTTTGAAGCTATGTCCTGTCTGGCCTATGTAGAATTTATTGCAATTTGAACAATTTAGCTTATATACACCGGGTAGATCGAATTTGTTTTGTGCTTTGGGCATGCGTTTTGATAGTGTGTGTTCTGTTTTGTTAGTAGTTTTGTAAGCGATTCTGTATCCTGCTTTTTTGAATTTGTGGGCAATTTTTTCTGTTTGTTTGTTGATGTATGTTAGTGTTATGAATTTGTTGTTTTCTGTCTTTGTCTGCTGTTTGTTTTGTGTTTTGTGTAGGAGTTTACTGACTATTGTTCTGTCATAACCGTTAGATTCTGCTAGATATTTTATCGTGTTTAGTTCGTCTTTGTAGTCTATTTCATCTAAGGGGATGTTGTTACGTCTGTGTGTCATGGTTCTAAAAGCAGCTAGTTTGTGTTGTATTGGGTGATTGGAGGTGTTGTGTATTAGTGTGTCAGTTGTAGTTGGTTTTCTGTATATACTGAATTTGTGCCTGTGTTCTAGTTTTGTGATGGAGAGGTCTAAGAAGTTTATGGTATTGTTGTGTTCGTATTCGGCAGTGAAGGTTATGTTTTTATGTATTTTGTTTATGTGCGTTAGTAACTGTTCACATTGTCTTTTGTTTCCCCTGTATAGTATTAGAATGTCATCAACGTATCTGTGCCAATATAGTATTTTATGTGAGTGTCTGTCATTGTTTGTGAGTATTTTTGTTTTTTCTAAGTGTTGGAGGAAGACTTCTGCTAGAATGCTGGATATGGGGGAGCCCATGGGTAGGCCATCGTTCTGTGTGTAGTATTTATTGTTATAAGTAAAGTAGTTTTGTTTTGTGATAATGTTCAGAGTTTCTGTTATTTCATTGATAAGTTTGTCTGGTGTGTTGTTCTGTTTGAGTTTGTTTTGTAGGATGGTGATTGTTTCAGATATGGGGATGTTTGTGTACAGGTTTTTAATGTCAAAGGAGGCTAATGTGGCATTATGGGGGATGTGTATGTCTTTTATTTTTGTTACTAGGTCAGTGTTGTTTTTTACTGCAATGTTGTTGTCTATTTGTGTGTGTTGTCTAATAATCTTGTCTAGATATTTTGCCAGTTTGTGTGCAGGGGCATTACGGTAGTTGATAATGGGGCGGATCGGAATGTCTTCTTTTTGGATTTTGGGAAACGCTTGGAGAGTAGGTGCTGATGGTCGGATTTGTTTCATGTGTTCCGAGTCGTCAATACTATAGTGATATTTAGTTAAGTAACGGACACATCATGGACAACGAAATCCAAGAATATTTTTATATTTTTCTAAACCTCAAATGAATCTGACTCATTCTGTTGGTCAATACTGGGTTTAATTTATTGTGAGAGAGAGTGATTGCCTTTCACTATTCATTTGTAATATTAATTATAGATATGTTTTGAGCTGTTTTACAACTTCATTCACTAAGCTAAAACATGGCTGATATAATAGATAGATAATGTTAATCTTGTTATTTAAATTAGCAGTCTCCATAACTCCAACTTCGTCGTGTTTATTTGTTAAAGTGCTAAGTGCCATGTTCTGGACAGAATAAGCATGACAAAGTTGGAGACAGATAATGATCATATGTTCAATAGCTTGTATGTTATTATGTGCTACATTTTTGCTAGCAGATTTAGCAAACTGTGGGGTTCATTTTTCTCAGATTTAATTCTTCTTTATATACTAATAGATATGTATGTGGGATGCCTAATCATTGTTTTTATTTGAATTTATATAAGAAACACATTCTTTAAATGTTGTTCCTCTTGAAATATGAATTGAATTCAAGTGACACATGACATCTCATTAGTAAGACCAGAGAAAAATGTAGTTTCATTGGTCGTATCAAAACTAGTAATCTTAGTTTTATTACCAATTACAAAAATAATTAATTACACTTTGAGTAAGCCTAGTACTTCATTCAGTTTCACTGAAGTAAAAAAGTGAAGGGTAATTTGCTAACATGAACACATGGTATAATTACTTAAAACTTCCGGGCTGAAAGGCCGTGGTCGAATGCTTGATGTAGTATAGCTAGATGTTTCGGCCACACCACCGGTGGCCATCTTCAGTAGCAAAAAATGTTCATATAGGTGGTATGCCGAACAAAGTCACCCAGTGAACTGCGAACAAGCAACAGTGAGAGAAGGCTACGCTGTTTCTATTTATAACTTTTTGGCCGCTTATAAATAGAAACAGCGTAGCCTTCTCTCACCGTTGCTTGTTCCCAGTTCACTGGGCGACTTTGTTCGGCATACCACCTATTATGAACATTTTTTGCTACTGAAGATGGCCACCGGTGGTGTGGCTGAAACGTCTAGCTATACTACATCAAGCATTTGACCATGGCCTTTCAGCCCGGAAGTTTTAAGTAATTATAGTGACACCGGCCGTGAAAGCCTACGTACTAAAATGAACACATGGTGTTTGCTGGAATGCTATACATCTAACCAGGTTGGCAGTTTTGATTTGAATACAATAATTTAGAAAACTTTGTATTCTATGTGAAATTTAGAAATAATTTAGAATTCTATGTCTACGCTAGCTTGATCATTGTAAATGCATCTATATCATCAGCAAACATAATTAGCATCATAGAGCTGTTACACAATTGTCTATTTAATGTTAGATTATGTAATGGTACGTGACCTGTCTGTATACTCTCTAAATTCAAAATCCCATGCCAAAAAGGCATCGGAAAATGTGTATTAAGAAGGCAGTGGTGTGAGCATGTGCATGTGAGAAAAGAAAACAAAAAACTAAAAAAGAGAAATGTTACTGAATACAATTATAAAATAATAAAGAAAATTTATTTTGATGGCCAATGGTTTTGTGATAATTTTGGATGAAAATGTAAGTCACATGATCAGGCTGCACATGGGCGCAAATAGTGCAGGACAGTACTTTCACGGGGCGAAGTAGTTCAGGACAAGATCATGGATAGTTATTTGGTTTAAACTGATATAATATCTGTAACAAAGTGATGGTATTTATAACAAAAATATTTTAAACAGAATTTTAGTAAAGGCCATCAGCTCAAACGAGGCATTGAAAAAGATCACGCCTGGTTGTGAGTACACTTTGTACAAGGTAGAGCTAGAATAAGCTCAAAAAGGTGGATAGTGCCTGTGAGTTCAAGAGAAAGCGCCTAGTTGGGGTATAAAAGAACAAAAATAAATAACAGATGGATATGGTTCATGTCGGAAATAATCAATAAAATGTAAACAATTTTGATGTCATAATGCGACCACATGGCGGCATTGTACAAGTTTTAAGTGAATTAGGGAACGTTAATTAAAACAATAGATCTAAAAAGTGAAATCTGCACCAAGAGTCACATAAATTAATAAATTAAACAAAGTTCAGGGGGAGAGACAGTGAGCTTGCCTAATAAGAGTGAGAGGGAGGGAGAGAGAGAGAGAGAGAGAGAGAGGTGACATCATCAAGGAGCTGCACCACAAAAGGAGAGACAACACCACACTATATCACATTAAACACCACAAGTGACATTGCCTAGCTATACAATGTTACTATTGGACCACTGTAGTCACTGGTACATTTTGTAATGGAAAAAAAAAAAGCTGATACATATGGTAATGAGTAACAAGTAATTAGTAACATTTTAGTCATGGGAATAAGGCAAGATAATTTATGTCCTCAATTATTAATTATTCACTATACCATTGAATTAACTGATAAAAGAATTTTTATTTAAAAAAAGGAACAATTATTTAACAACTCTAAGATGGTAATGATGTAGATGCAATTACAATGATCAAGTAAGTATATGCACAGGGAAGGTATCAAGCTTATGCAATTATATCAAACAGGAAGGTAAGATGAGAAGGCTTGTTATTAATGAAGTAAGATAGAATTTTAATACATTTGAGTTGAGAGCACTAAAGGGTTGTTTTAAATGATGAGTGTTATCAGGAGAACAGTGTTAATGAAAGTGTAAAATTTTAATATTTATTTGCATGGCAAACTATGGTAATTTATTGAATGAGTGAAACAGTTCTTAGTTTTAACTTGATAATTTGGTTGATAACTTGATAATGATTGTGTCTTGCTGTCTATCTGTGCATTTGGTGCAAATCCAACAATATCTTGTAAATCTATCAACCCGTTTTTATAAAACTTGTCCATAACCCACAGACCACTATGGTTTTGATATAGATCACTCAAAAAATAGGGGGCGGAATGGAAAAGATGAGAGGTCAAAATTTTGGAGAAACGAAAAAATCAGTGTTGTACTTTAAATAAAGATTTTATTATAAAGATATTAAATTTTAATCAAAATCTGAATAGTGTTCAGTTTTAGTAATTTCAAAATTTTGGGACACTAAGACCCATAAAGTGGGTCCAGAACTTGAAAAAATGTACAAATCCATTGTCACCGGACAAAAGGCTTGCCGCATGACAAATGGCGCCAATCATACACTCTAGTGTTTTTGGTGGCCCTAAAAAGGACCTGTGGCGAGAAGGCTGATGTTGGTCGTGCCGCGCTGAGATGTTCGGCGGCTGCGCCCGCTGATCGTGGCGTACTGCAGTCCTCCTCTTCTTTCGGCATCGGTTGTAGAGTCGGCTGCCGGCCCAGCGAAATCCATCGCTGGCGCGGAACTTGAGGGCGAAGACGCAAGAACGCCGATTCTATTCTTCGGCCGTTCCTTCCAGCTGACTCCGCGTCGATGTCGTCCGAGAGAGGAGAGGAGATGAAGTGCGTCCGATGGCGTGGCGATGAAGAGTCCGCAAAATTACACGACTGGGGGTTGCGTAGCTCGCGCGAAGCGCGGGTCGCGAGTAGTGCAGTGTCCCGAGTCGTCTGTTTGAGTTGTTTATGTATGTTTTACCTAATTATGGAAGGGTCTGAAGCGACCTGCGATTGGTGGATTATACCACCGGGACTAATAAACGAGGTCGCTTCCAGGACTCACCTGGTCGCAGGGTGTATTTACCAAGTCCGGCAATGAGGGAATTGTGGGTCACTCTGTCGGAAAGAACATAGAATCTACGCGCCAGGCGTCTCACGGTGTCATCAAAAGAGCGGACACCGAGTCCTCTCCTCAAAAGACGAGAAGAGTACCTCCGGGGGACTTTACACGCAAGCTTCAGTCCCCGGTCGAGTACGCGCTGGAGCGCTGTTCTATGACCACGAGCCAGGTATCCCCAAACAGGACAGGCGTAGGTAATCACGGGCAACACGTACGAGTTGACTATGAGCTTACCTAGCCGGGGGGTCATTGCCGGATTAGATAGCACGAGCCAGAGTCTACTGAGTTGCGCCGAAGCGCGTTGTCGGATATATTGTGTATGGGTTCGCCAGGTGAGTCGGGAGTCCACGTGGAGCCCGAGGCACTTGACGCTGTTGGTCTAGGGTATCTCGACGGGGCCTACTTTAAGCGGCCGAGGCCGCTTGCGTTTACGCGAGAATATTATCGCGGCGCTCTTGGAAGCGTTAACGGCAACTCTCCAGTCATCGGTCCACCCGACATACGCGTCGAGTTGGCGCTGGAGCTTGATTGCCGCATAACTCGCGTTCGGCTCTGAGGCAAAAGCCGCAGTGTCGTCCGCGAACAGCGACAACTTAACTCCAGGAACTCGGGGCGTGTCGTTGGCAAACAGCGAGAACAAGAGAGGCCCAAGTACACTTCCCTGAGGGACACCGGCAGTAATACGCCTCTCCGAAGAGAGAGCGTGGTCTATTCTCACTCGGAAGCTACGGTCTCGCAGAAAGCTGCCGATCAAGTGATCGTAGCAATCTGGGAGAAGGACTTCCGTTAGCTTGTAAAGGACACCCTCGTACCACACGCGGTCAAAGGCTTTCTCTACGTCTAGGAAGATCGCAGTCGTCTTTTTGCCCTGGCAGCCAGCCTCGGTAATGCATTCCACGAGTCTCATCAGCTGATGAGTCGAGGAGTGCAGCTCACGAAAGCCGAACTGTTCGGGGATCAGCACGTCCAGTCTTTATAGGTGGTCGCGGATCCTACGCTGGATCAATCGCTCGAAAAACTTGGACGTCGCGGACAAGAGGCTGATGGGTCTGAGGTTTTCCACGCGAGAAGAATTCTTTCCCGGCTTGGGTATCACTATTACTGTAGCCGTTTTCCATTTTACCGGAAAGTAGGCCAGTCTGAGACATATATTGAACAGATCATAGAGGAACTGTATTCCTCGCTCCGGAAGGCGATGGAGTGCGGAATTCATGACTCCGTCTGGGCCAGGCGCCTTCCGGGGCTTGAGCTGAACAATCCTCTCAGAGACCTCCTCCGGGGAGATGGGCTCCGGCTGGACTGTGATACCGGCCGATAGAAAGCGCTCTATCTCGCGGCAGATTTGCTCAGTGAAAGCCGGGTTCTTGGATGGGTTTGGAGCGAACTGTAGCTCTAAACTGTCAGCCAAGAACTCTGCCTTCTCGAGGGGGCGTCCAAGGGGTTGACCGCCGGGTCCGACTAGTGCGGGGAGAGGCGCGCGTTTACGCTTTCCCGTTAGGGCACTGGGAATCCGCCAGACATTACGGTTCTCGGCAGGGCCGTCCATCTGTGTTACAGCTAGCTCCCAGTTGCGTCTACGGAACGCCAGCATGTCACGACGCAACTTGCCGGACGCTCTGTTAAATGCAGCCTTGTCAGCCGGGTCACGAGTCCTCTGCCAGCGTCTCCGGAGGCGATTCCTCTCGCAAGCGAGCTGAGACACCTCTTCGAGGATACGCTGATAGTCGGGCGTGAGCCCCGGCTTCATCCGGGAGGACACGTCTACCGCTGAGACTACGGCTGTGTCGAATAAGGCAACTGCCTCGTCGACATGCTGGGTAGTGTCGAGTGATATATGCTCAGGTAGGCGGCGACTGAACGCCGGGCCAAAGCGTTCCCACTCAATTACCCGCCGCTTGTCGCGGACGGTAGAGTGCTGGGTAGATATATGTACACTGATGGGGCAATGGTCCGAGGACAGTTCCGAAATGACGGAGATGTGGACCGGGCAATAAACGCCCCTGACCGCGGCAATGTCCAGTACATCAGGGCGGGAGTTAGCCCTCGAGGGATAGTATGTAGGCCCGGTAGGACCCATGACTGTGACCCGAGCCGCTTCAGCATACCTGAGTAAGCGGGCCCCGTTTGGGTTCACCAAGCGGCTCCCCCAATCAGGGTGCTTACAGTTCAGGTCGCCCGCCAGGACTACCCTTCTGTGTGCGCCAAAGACGGCATCCAGATCGTTCGACAGGAGCTCCGTTTGTGGAGGCTTGTATGCAGAAACTACGAGTGGACCGCCGAGAGCACCATAGTCCGCAAAATTTTCTGCCGGCCCGGGTTTTATGCACTAATCGGGATCGCTGATTGACTCGCTCCGAACACGTAGTTGGTCACGTCTCGGCGGCTGCTGATCCCGGATTGGCTCGCCTCGTATTCTTCAGGTGTCACGCCCCGTGTCGCTGGTACCGCAGAGCAGACGTAATGAATCGCTGTTGCCACACCATGTTGGATTAAAGAGAAAAATTAAAGAGAATTTTAACCAAAATCTAAATACAGCATCCAGTTTTAGAATTTCACTATATTGTTTTAGGACACCAGGGCCCAAAAAATGGATCAAAATTTTCAGAAGATTGTAAAAATTCATGATAGGTGTATTCTAATATTCTAAAGAGAATTTTAACTAACATATGGGTGATTTAACTTGTGTAAATAAGTAATTACTTTGAATTCTTTTTAACTTTCATGTCAAAAATAGGAGTTAACTATTTGAAGAAAATGTATAAGTCCATATGGGACTTAAACTTATGAGGAATTTTATTTATAATGTCAACTGGGTACCTTTAATAATTTGCAAAATTAATATCAGTCAAAACCCTTTGCAAAGTTTTGACCTTGGACTGCCTTGTTTGTAAATAAAACTTTACATATTCGTATGAGTTACATATATTTTTAAAAAGCATTAGGTACAGGCTTATAGATGTCAAAGGAAATTGTATGTAAAACATAAAAAACCTAGGACTAAATTATTGTTATTTAGACATTATGATTATAAATTTAAGATAAAATGCAGTAGGTAGTCAAAATGTTTAGTATTTAAGTGTTTATTGTATTGATAATAATAAAAAAGTAATTATGAATCTCTTCTTCACAATTATTGTTTTACTAAAAAAAGTGATTTGCATGATGCGCGTGTGTGTTTTGATTTCTTTTATTTTTATTATTATTATTATTATTATTATTATCATTAATATTTTGTGTGTGAGAAATTTTTTTGTGATACAACATAATAGTATGTCATACTTTTAACAAATGATTTGCTGTGCTCTGTTTAGTCATTCTAATCACATTTTTGCCATTTTAATTAGTGATAATGTTTTGTAGGTAGTAGTACATGTTGCTGGAGCATTAGCAGAGTGTGCAAAAGTAAACAGTATTAGAGAGAAAATTAAAAATTCAGGTGGGATAAAACCATTAGTTGAACTACTTAATTTAACAAACCAAGCACTGTTGGAAAACACTTCTCAGGTTCTGGGAGAGTGTGCCTGGAATTTGGGGTGCATGGAAGAAATGGAACACAATGATGCTGTGAGACTCATTTGGTCATTACTAAAAAACAGTTCAACTAAAGTACAAGCAAGTGCTGCTTGGGCTCTTGTACCATGCATACAGAATGCAACGGTTAGTATATGAAGAAACTGTTACTACTGACTTATAAAAATAAATTAATAAAAAACCTTAAATTTTTCAAATTTGAACATTAATTTATTTGTATTTTCAAAATTAATTGTATAGTAACTTATTTATATAACAAGCATTTAAGATAAGCATTGAAATATTCGTAATTATTTGTTATTTTTATTTCAATTACCATACTTAATTAAACAATTAGTTTAATTTTGCAATTTCTAATTAACTATACAGTAAACACAGTTTACTTACACAGTTTTATCATGTTTTTGTAAATATTCCTTTCTTCCTTCAATCGGGATATAACTGTAACACAAATATTCTTATGTCATTATTTCTCACGTAAGAGGTTATTACTAAGAGAAGGTGAAACATGATGTTAGAAATGTTTATGTGATATTGTTTGTAACTAAAATTGTGAAATATGCAATCTGAAGACATTATATTTGTCACACAAATTATACTCGGAGAGCAGAAAGTAGTTTAAATATGAATAGATAATATTCTTATGAAAACAGTTATACTAAGTTTTAAATGACTGTAATGTTTTAAACAATCCTAAACTACTGTATCAGTAGTTGCATTGAACTGTTCTATGCAACACATTATGTGCAAAACTTAGTAACAATGTTTGTTGCTTTGACCAAGAAAGAACGTTTTCAGTCCCAGAATGAAATTTTGACTCAAATAGGGATACACCTACACATGAACCAAGTTTGTACCAGTACACACCAAATCTGCACACTCAGAAGTGATGGTGAGGAATATTCTCTAGCCATTTCAAGTACCAGAAACATATACATTGGTATAAAGTATATATACCAATTGTATAAAGCATGTATACATATTTTTCCTAAATTATTTTTAAAATTTTTTATAGTAATATATTATATTAGTGGCATAACCCTTTTTTCTGGGCTCTCCTGCAGAAATCCTTTGTGGCCCCCACATGTTTTTCCTTAATTCATGCTTTTGTTCCCTCATGAATATTGTTACATGATATTTTGCCCATCATCTTGTTGTGTAATTGCATGAGTAAAATATATTTATAAATCTTAGAAAAGTACCAGGAAACATAAAGTAGCTTGTTTCAAGGACTACCAATTATAGGTTTATTATTATTGACTAATATTAAACAATGTTATAATAGTTATGTTTGAACTATTACAGTTAATAAGTAAGGAGGACAATGTTTAGGGAACTACTTACCATGTATTATTATGTTTATAAAAACTAGATTGTATCTAGAAGTTTAATAAGAATTGTCAATGTTTACTAATAGTTGTTAGTAATTAATTGTTTGAGGTTGATAAATAATATATGCTGTAATATTATTTCAACAAATGTTAATGTTAATGGAAGGGTACCAAAATTATAATAACAGAGATTTGTGAAAATAGGCATGTTAGGCCTATATAGTTAAGGAATTTGAAAAAGAGTGTATATTAAAACTAGAATACCTAATTAATGTCAGGTTGAACTATGTTATTACTGATTGTATCTAATAGTTTTAGTAAAGTGAAGAGTACAAAAAGAACTAATAATAAATAATTTTGTACAAACAGTTAAAAGTGTAAAATAGTAACTCAGGAAATATTGAATGGAAGATAATTAAAAGTGATATCAAAACAATCAGTGTTCCATCAGAAACTCAAAGATACTAGTAGGGTATATTGAAGATCAAAGATCATATAAGAAAGTTATAACAATTTTAAGAAAATTGAAAGTAAAATATTAGAAGTTTGTTTATTTTGAGGCTCAGAGAGAACCATAGTAACTTCAGATGATACAATTTAAACCAATGAAAGCTAAGTTATAGGCTTTAGCAACTGATATGTTATAAATTGAATAAAAGAGAGTCCATTATTAGATCTAAATGAGAAAGGTTGATATAAAATATGAGAGACCAATCCAACATATTTTGAGTTTAATATCAGTGAAAATAATTAAAGTTAAATTATATTACAAGACTAAATATTTAGAAGAAAGAAGTACAACATTATTCAAAAGAAGGAAACTAATTAACATATGAAGAAACAAAATCAACCTATCCAGGAAGGGAAGTATTTTTGTTAATAACTATGGTAAATTGAAGAAATTACCTAATGGCCTAAGTTACACTTTTCAAAGACACTGTTTTCACTTTTTGATTAAAACTCTATTTGAACTTTCACTGGGAAAAGAATTAATTAACAATCTTATTTTCAGTGTAAAAAACTATTAATGTATGGTAATATAACCATTTAAAGTGTATTAGACATTGAAAATGCATAAATCAACATAACCTAGACACTGAACATTGTAAAATTCTTAATAGACTCTTGTTAAGACACTCTGTATTTGATTCTAAGCCCATGTATTTTGGTACTTTTCCTAAGATATTTGTTGTTTATACCATACTCAAAAGGATCTAACGTAAAACCATTCTATTTGTATTTTATTTAATAATTATTAAAACGCAGATAGATTTGCCCTGAGAAATAAGAGCAACTGCTGCCATTCTGAGCATATTTAAAGAACAGCCGGCCAGACTTTGTTAACAATTATAATTGTCTCTTAAAAACATTTAATAAGGAGAATAAAGGATTTGAGTTCAATAACAACAGATAAAAGGTGTTCTTTTCTTTACTTAGTGGATAATTTTATGTATATGATATTATGTACACCATATAAACAGATGTTAATTTTTTCATCAACTAGCATAGGTTGGTAACACTCTCAATAAGGAAAGTATGGCACCAGATTTGAATCTGCCTTACTCAGAATTAATAGGCATAATATTATTTAAATAGAAGATTAAAAAAGATAGAAATTTAGAAGAAAAAAGAAACCCTTATGCTATATGCAATATTACTTACCAATTTCCCAGTACATTTTATTTGCAACATCTGATTGCAAATTGGCGCTCAACTAACATTACCCTGACAACATACTCATCCTTAAAATACAAACCAAGTACAATATAGATAGTATGAAGTAATACTTAACGTTACAGAATTGAAGCCAATAACTTGGGGCTTAAATAAACACAGTAATAACTGCAGGGGCGGCTCGTTCTTTGGGCGCTAAGGCGCGCGCCCCCCAGTTTAATCATATCATTAAAAAATCCATTATGACTACTCGTGGAAAATCATTGTATCTTTCTTCAATACTTCATACAAGAAAATGTTTTCGTGTTATGTAATAGTAGAAATGTTTTCGGAACAGCATGCATCAGGCGCTGTGACCATAGCGCCCATTTCTCCATTTCCCCGCTCGGTCCAAAGTTGAATGAATTCGTAAGTTTATAGGCGGGAGTTATGCTGTCAACCGGCGCGATTTCTGCCGCGCCACGTTGAGCAGAAAGTGGTGTGATTTACTCAGTACAACTAATCGCAGACTATTGATACAATATGCGATTTGCTCTTTTTAGTGTTTAAAGTTTGTCTGGCGTGGTTAATTCAGTGGGGGCATTTGTTTAGTGTTTAGGTTTTGAGTTTTGATCAAGATTTACTCTTAATCAAAAATTGAACTAAAGTCATTAGGTAGGCCAACTCCTGAATTCTGCATGATGCAAACAGAAAATAAGAAAAGTGAGAATCGTGTTTTCAGAAAGCAACTGATTTCAAAAGATGCATACCAAAAATCGGCAACTGTATTCAAAGATACATAGAAAACAATACAGAATTATAGGCCTATATTGGAATATACGGTTACTGTCTGGAATAGAAAAGGATACAAGCTTCTGAATTTGTGTCAATCGAATGTAACGAGACAACTGATGTGACAAACCACGGTCAAATGGTATTAGTTTGTAGGTAAGTGTTTAAGGGGTCGATGTAAGAAAGGTTTTGGGGATTTCTCAGTCCTGAAGGTAAATGTGCAGAAACGTTAGCAAAGTGCATAATGGATAACATCAATCCTCTTCTGCACACATCAAAGGACAAGTTAATAGCTCAGACTTATAATGGTGCTAATGTTATGTGTGGTTCTGTTGGTTGTGTACAGGAAAAAATTAGAGAAGTGTATCCGTTCACATATTTTGTACACTGTTACGCTCAACAACTTAATTTGCTGTTAGAAAAGCAACAACTGTAAACAACAGAGTTTTTTCTCAAATCTGTCTGCCATTCCATCAATTTTTTCACACTCATCTCTACAAACGGACGTTTTGGAGGAAGTAGTGCAACCCAGGTTACCCAGAATTTCTATATACAACAAGATGGAATTACAAATTTCGCACAGTCAACGTTGTGTACGAAAACCGATATAAGTTGAAAGAATGTTTTAAAGTTCTTGAAGAAAAGTGTACAAACAAACTCACAGTTAATGAGGCAAGTGGTCACAGAAGGGGTCTTCAGGACCAATATTACATGTTTTGGCTAACTACTTTCCATAGAATTCTACCCCATGTGTACATACTGTACCAACAACTACAGAGTAAGAACAAAGATAGTGTAATGTGGCGAAATGACATAGGAATTTTTTTAAATGAGATGCAGTAAGAGAGAAAGAAAATAAATGAAATAGAAACACAAATAAATGAGGAGTTTCCTGAGCAACCAAGAAAATGAGCGATAATGTTGGATGCAGCAGTAGAATTGGGGATGCGAAGGAAGTATGTGACATCATTATCACTCACGTAAAAGATAGATTTACTTATACGGGTCACCTAGAAGCAGCTTCATTGACATCCAATGACTTATTTCCACTTTTTTCTACAAACTTTCCGGAAGAAAAATTCATACAAGTGATTCAGCATTACCCTTTCTTACAAGAAAACAAACTTGGTAGTGAATTGGAACTATATACAGACGGCATGATATTAATTTTAAAGGCGCAATAAAACTTCTTAATTTTATAAAAGAAAACAATCTTACGTCAGTTTTCAAAGAAGTGTTGAAACTTCTAAAAATGATCATAACTACCCCCATGACAACTGCCGAACCTGACGCTGCTTTTCGACTCTGAAAAGGCTAAAGACTTTCTTGAGAAATACAATGAAAAACGATAGACTGAATGTCCTTGCGATGTTATCTATCAACAAGGACTTTGATGATGGAGTGCAAGAAAAGTTTGTTAATTTACAGGAGAGGCAAATGGACATTGTATAGGCCTACAGATAAATGATCTGTTTAAAGTGTAGGTATCATAAAAATAATATAGTTTGAATATAGTGTATTACTTTTTTTGTGGAAACAGTATAGATATTTTTGTGGATACTTTCGACAGTTTGTGGTTATGTTTATTAATAAAACTCTGACTGTCTACAACGCCTTACAATATTTGAAGTGATTTCAAATTTTTAAATTATCTTTGCTTGCTAGAAGTGTTACTATTCTTGTTTTATTAATGAATTATGTGATCAAAAATTGTCGACATTTCTAATGTGCATTAAATTCAATATTGATAAATAATTAAGAAGACAAAAGAGCCTCTTAAGTCACGAGCCGCCACTGAATAACTGAACTTAACAAATTGACGCAACCAACGTGTGGATAAATAACCTGTAGGAACTATTTTGTACGTTACAATATTGACCCCTCCTTACAGCTGTGGCAACTACTAAAATTATATAACGTAAACAGAATAACTATTCTTTCTTGTAAGATGTATACTCAATTAATAAAATATAATTTTCCTTTCAATTAATATTTTGATTTGTCATTTAGTGTCTTTTATTTCTTTAATCAATGTAAAAAAAATACTGATAATCAGACGTGTCACTAGTAGCCAGTTATAATTTTGTCATTTTTGAACTTATATGCATTTTGAAAAAAGTACAAATTTTATTAAATTTAAATTCATCTAGTGAATGTTTATATTAACTTATATTGTACAGTTTATTAACTAATCTCATATTTTTAACAAACCAAAAAGCTATTTCAGATTTTAAACTTTCTGTCATATGCTTATAGCCTTATAATTTGCAATAATTTTATGAAAGGACTAATATCCTAATATCAACCTGTGAATGATAGGCCAAAACCTAAACAAGGAACATTAATATACATTACATAATGTACTGTATTATATATTCCCAAAATATTAAATCAGACTATTACTCAATATAATGACCACAGATAATGACAATATAATGACATATGGAGATCATTATATGGAATGCAAACATACAAACCTCAGGCTGAAAAGATGTTTAAGAATAATTAAATAACAAGACATAGTAGACCTAGATTGCAGTTTTCAATGCAATTTTTGGTCACAGTCATTGTTAAACATCCGTCACCTCTCTTTCTCTGTTAGTACGGTACTCAATTGACTTTTCCTGCTGCTGCAGGGTTAACACTCTGCCCGCCTCATTTATTCATTCACTGATCAAGATAATAAATTTTAGGCTGGTTTCTATAAGGTAACATGTGTTGCAACAGTTCAGTTTTACTATCTGTTGCCAAAATTGGTTACACTTTTGTTGCAGCCGTTTAGTGACATATTTCCAATGAATGTGTTTTAAATTTTTTCTGAAGTAACTGAATGAAAGGGGCATTATCTGTTACTACAGTATTATGCACCCGTTTTATAAATATATTTAAAAATATGTTCAAAAACCAGTCCTTAAATATTACAACTGTTATTTACTTATGATAATTGAAAGCTATTTTTAATTGTAGACCAAAATGTTCACTTGCTCTCAGATACAAAGGCTAAGAGCCTTTAAGTTCAGTGATAGTTTGTCACAAACTATAAGGTAAGGTAGCTATCTTTTCCCATGATTATCTACAGCCCACAATTTCTTGAAGAGACTTGACGTATTGATTTCAATGAATGGTTCTGATTTCCTAAAGCTTCATACGGCCTGAAGCAGCCCAAATGAAATACCAGTGTACTGTGAATAGAATGTTAAGTTTGCTGCCACTATGTCACTTCTCTCCATTAGGAGTTTCTTATAACAAATATATTAGAAACACATAACTTTATATAAATATGTTATATGTGTATGACAGAGTTTAATGGTTATTAAATACACATGATTACAGTATGGCTAGCAAAAAAAAATCATATTTTTGATTATGAAACAGTTTGATATTAAATTAAAATCAATGTATATTTTAATAACCAATGTATTCACAAATAAAATTAACATTTTCATAGAAGACAGCTCTCATAAATTGTTTTAAAATTTTACATTGTGGTTACTGCTTGATAATGTAAATTGGATCATGAATAAAAACAGAAGCAACATAATCCTATTAAAAAAAGATACACATTCTAGAACAAGACTATTTATTTAAATCTTCTTCTTCTTCTTCTTCTTCTTCTTCTTCTAATATTAATAATAATGATAATAATAATAATAACAATAATGATATACTAATTTTTTCCTTAGAACATGATATATTTACATTCAATATAACAGAATTAACTTCACAAATAACTGTCCTTAATCCATTAATACATTTAAACAAAGTCTTAAACATTACTAATCTTTGACAGGAGCATAGATGTAGACCCATGAACACTGGAACTGCAGGGGGCACAGTCATAGAGACGCCCAATCCCAGAGACACGGAGGAGGACTGAGAGAGGAAAGTTTCACTTCTGTAAGAGAGGGCAGATATATAGAAGTATCCCATTTAGCTGGACTAATTTGACTTGACACTCAGCTGGTTAAGTGTAAAATGTACTAGGATGACAAACTTTAGACTATAGGCACGATATATAAATAGCTTACTACCCTGGCAGTAGGCAGAATGGTCAAGATGAACAAAGGTAAACAATCAGAATATGTTTCTGTTTTGTTTGGTTTTCAATACATTAAACTTTTTCTTAGGGTGAGACTACATACTGATAACTATCACAAAAATATCACTCCTTGTTTCATCATCTTCCTTGCAATTTTACAATTCTTCCTTTCAAACCTCACTGCCAATAACGATTCTTTGAAAACATTTCCTGGAATAGTACTTAAATAGAGGCATCCATATGCCTATAAACAGCACTTGAACAGAGGCATGGAATTCTTATAAACAAGCTGAAAGCTAATTTGAAAGTGCTCATTAGTAGTTCAATGTGTGTGATAGTGTATTTTCTTAGGGGCCTAGTTTCATTTGTGCAATAGTTTTATGTGCATCATTGTCTGTGTGGTGCAGAAAAGGTGTGTGTGTGGGGAGGAGTGAATTAGAAATTTCATTTCACCATATTTTTAAATTACATTATAAACAAATTGTGTAAACAGTAAATAATGTAACAAAAAGTACTTTTAATAAATAAGATGACCAAGAAGAGAAAACCAAGTGGTTCAGAAGTCCAGAAAATAAAAAGAAAGGAAAAGTCAAACAAATTGCAAAACTAGGTGGATTTTTCCAGAAAGCAATTATATGTGAGCAACTCTTCTAAAACACATACATACCTAATATTTGACAGTGTTCAGTTACCGCCACGCAGCAGCAACCAAAATAAAAATAATAAGAATAAAATTTGGCAAAAAAAATTATTTTACATTGTGGATCATGTTGAGCAAGAGTCATGTGAAAAACAACCTTCTTCAGAATATTATTATAAATTTAAGAGCAGAGGAGGTGTGAAACTTCAGAGAACCTGGCTTTGCTACTCTCCCAAGTTGAACAGGTTATTGTGAGCCTTCCTGTTTGTTTGCCAACAGGAGTAAATGAAGCTCTTATTCTTGGGTAGATGGTGTTAATGATTGGAAGGTTCTGAGTAAAAGAATTAGTCAACATGAATCATCCGTACTTTAACTAAAGGCATGCACAGTCTACAACACTTGGAAAAGAGCCCACGTATTGGATGAGTCATTAGAGTTAAAATAAGAAAAGAGGCTAACTTTTGGTTCTTCATCTCTTGTGTCTCTTTTGTGGCTCTGCAAAATCTATCATTCAAGCGTCACAGAAAATTTTGAAAGTGTAGAAGCAGAAAGAGGTAACTTTCTGTACTTAAACTGGTGACAAATTATGACCCATTGCTAAAGAAACTCATGCAATATCTCAAACATGCTATACAAAATGATCTCATTCAACTTATTTCAGAATAGGTGAAAAAACTATTCTGAATGATATCAGGGTGGCGTCATTTTATTGAATAATCCTTACACCACCACAGATATTACACAAGTAGATCAGTTAAGTATCATTCTGGGGTATGTGAAAATTATTTTAGACGAAAGTGGCAAACCAAGTGACTTAAGCATAAATAAATCATTTGTAAGGGTTTTCTCTGTGTGTAACCACACAGCTTCTGTGTTCAAGGATTTTACTTTGGATTTTCTTCAAATATCAACTTAAAAAAAATGCAGAGGTGAAACTTATGGCAGTGTACTCATGATGTCTGATGCTTATAATGGTTTACAAACCCAAATCAAGAAGCTGGAAGAGAACATAAAATACATCTATTGTGCTGCACATAATTTCATTTTCATATTGAATGATGCAGTTAAAAGAGTTCCTGCAGTTGGGAGTCCTGTTAGTAAATATCTTCATTCAAAATGTATTGACATGAAGGATACCAAAACTCACTTTAAAAGTGTTTATGAAAGCACCAAACAAATGAGATACACTTTTCTTGAAATGAAAACTATGTCTGTGAAAATGGCAAGAACGTGGGGAGTAGAATCAAACTTTTAGCATAAAAGGCTTACTCTTGTAAACAAACATTTTGATGAACTGAACCAAGATGATAGAATTGAGGATGGTGCAGAATGATTTAAAGTATAATTTATAACCAGTTGCCAGAAATTTTAGTTTCCCAATTAGGAAAATGTTTTAAAGCATTCAGTATGGTCACCAAAAACTTTAATGTATAAAGTCCCACCCTACTGGATAGTGCTAGTGACAACGAAGTATATCATTTGTCAGAATGCCTCAGAGACCAATACAACAAGGATTTCATAGAGTCTTTCCCTCAACAAATGAGTTTTTGATTAATTATGAAAATTAATTAAAAGTCCAGTAAGCATCATGGACTTAGCTAAAGTTATAACATGTGTAACATGTGAACATGCAACTTCATCCTCAGACTCTCCTGAAGTATACACTCCTTATATACTAGGATTGTTCAATAGAAACACGTTTAAAGGCTGTAAAGCATTTTTTATTCAACAATTTTAAAAGACGTCTCAATTAATATTAAGGTATGAGTCCCACTGTTGCACTAATCTGTAGATTCCCTGCTGGTAAAATTCTTGCGGCTGTTTGCGGAACCATTCGGTAACAGCAAACTCTACCTCAGCGTCTGATTTGAACCGCTGTCCTTTTAGTGATTTCTTTAATGGGCCAAATGATAATCGCATGGGGACAAGTCAGGACTGTAAGGTTGACTTCTCACTTCATATGACCAAGCAGATCTTGAATCGTCTAGGCTAAGTGGGGTCGAGCATTATCATGCAGAAGAATTACACCATTTGTGAGCTTCCCAGGACGTTTATTCTTGATGCTGACCTGTAAGCATTTTAAGCTGTCTGCATATCTCTCAGCGTTGATGTTGACACCAGGTTCTTTAAAATCTAAGAGCAGCACAACCTGATAATCAAAAAATACGGTCACCATTACTTTTCCTGCTGAAGGTTGAGACAAACATTTTTTACCTTAAGAGATTATGCATGCTTCCACTGCATACTCTGACATTTGGATTCTGGTTCATAGTGATAATACCAAGACTCATCACCGTTAACAATTTGGTGTAGAAAGGCATTACCTTTTTGTTGATAGTGCACCAAATGTTGTACTGATAAGGCTGAACACAAATTTTTCTGCTCATCAGTAAGCAGTCATGGAATCCACTGACCAGCAACTTTGGTGATAGGCAAGACTATGAATGATGAATGAATAGTTCCCATGCTGATGCTCAACATTTGAGAAACTTCTCTCACTTTGATGTGCCTGTTTGCACACAAAGCAGTTTACAGCTGTCTCACATTTTCATCTGATGCTCCAACATGTGCAGGTCCGGGACAGGCCAAATCTTTAGTGGATTCTCTTCCTTGTCAAAATTTATTGCACCATTCAACCACTGCTGTATGAGAATAACTATAGTCACCATATACCGCTTTCATTCTTGTACAAATTTCCATTGGCTGATGCCCCACAGTGGCCAAAAACTGAATAACGGCACGCAGATTATCTTTGGATGAATTTTCTATCATAGATGCCATTTTTCAACCCAGTCACAATGCTTATAAAAGAGCAAACTCCAAATATTTTTGACAGACGCATTACTAGTACTTAAACAGACAATATAAACAAATGAATTCCATTGCCATGGCGATGAGTCACGGCTGCGCAGATCAAACGTGTTTCTATTGAACAATCCTAATATTATTCATTACCTCACCTGTGACAACAGGAAATACTGAAAGTTCAGAATCAAAATTAAAAATCTTTAAATCATATTTAAGAAGTACAATGTCACAAGAGCAGCTGTCTGAACTGGCTTTACTAAGTTTTGAAAATGATACAGAACAGAAAAAAGCTTTCGCCTCCTTACTGGTTCCTTTGCTTCATCCAAGTTCCGGAAGAGGAACATATAACTTGAAGCGGAGGACATTGACATAGAATACTGCCTTAGGACTGCTGTCAGTTTTAGTCATATAAGAAATTTCACCATCATCATTTTCACAGCATGGCACAGACAAGGTGCTAGGGTCTACCCACACACCTGTGTCCTGTATGTTTATATTTCCAGAGTTGTTAAGTCGTCAATCTGACATTCTTTTTAAGTGTTCTTTTCACTGTTGTTTATAAGCTTTTAGTAAATATAAGTATATCACTACCGACTCAGAACACAAGTGCTACTTAATTATCGCTACTGACTCGGAACTACTTATATTTACTAAAAATAATTAATTCACTACCGACTCGGAACACAAAGTTTTTTACAGGTAAAAACGTAAAAGTTTTACCTTATAGTGTCAAGTTAACCTCTGAAGAAGCTTTTTAAAAGCAAAAACCGGTTCAGCCTATTTACATATTTAAAATCTGAATGCCTATATGAATACAGTTATCTTTGAATGCTTGAGAACTCTTCCAGATTACATTAATCTAATAACCAGTTTTTTTAGTTTTCAAAAATATATTTTTATTATTAAGATGTTTAATATGGTCAGGTAATCTATATCTATAAAAATGAATGTTTGTTTGTTTCTTTCTTTCTTTGTCCCGTATGCGTTCCTATACCATTCATCCGATTGCGATGAAACTTCGGTGAGTTGTTGTGCGCACGCCCGCGAAGGTTTATGAATTTTTTTCGATGGGGTCCTATGGGGGGTTCTTGGGGTCTTCCACATCTCCTCCTAAACCACTGGACCGATTTCAACCAAACTTGGCACAAATATTTTACGCAACGGGAGAACCAACATAGGGTAGGTGTTTTTTCGATGGGGTCCTTTGGGGGGTCCTTTGGGGTCTTCCACATCTCCTCCTAAACCACTGGACCGATTTCAACCAAACTTGGCACAAATATTTTACGCAATGGGAGAACCAACATAGGATAGGTGTTTTTTTCGACGGGGTCCATTGGGGGGTCCTTTGGGGTCTTCCACATCTCCTCCTAAACCACTGGACCGATTTCAACCAAACTTGGCACAAATATTTTACGCAACGGGAGAACCAACATAGGATATGTGTTTTTTCGATATGATCCTTCGGGGGGTCCTTTGGGGTCTTTCACATCTCCTCCTAAACCACTGGACCGATTTCAACCAAACGTGGCACAAATATTTTACGCAAAGGGAGAACCAACATAGGATAGGTGTTTTTTCAATGGGGTTCTTTTGGGGGTTCTTTGGGGTCTTCCACATCTTCTCCTAAACCACTGGACCGATTTCAACCAAACTTGGCACAAATATTTTACGCAACGGGAGAACCAACATAGGATATGTGTTTTTTCGATATGATACTTCGGGGGGTCCTTTGGGGTCTTCCACATCTCCTCCTAAACCACTGGACCGATTTCAACCAAACTTGGCACAAATATTTTACGCAAAGGAAGAACCAACATAGGATAGGTGTTTTTTCGATGGGGTCCTTTGGGGTCTTCCACATCTTCTCCTAAACCACTGGACCGATTTCAACCAAACTTGGCACAAATATTTTACGCAACGGGAGAACCAACATAGGATAGGTGTTTTTTCCGACGGGGTCCTTTGGGGTCTTCCACATCTTCTCCTAAACCACTGGACCGATTTCAACCAAACTTGGCACAAATATTTTACGCAAAGGGAGAACCAACATAGGACAGGTGTTTTTTCGATGGGGTCCTTTGGGGGTCCTTTGGGGTCTTCCATATCTTCTCCTAAACCACTGGGCCGATTTCAACCAAACTTGGCACAAATATTTTACGCAACGGGAGAACCAACATAGGATATGTGTTTTTTCGATATGATACTTCGGGGGGTCCTTTGGGGTCTTCCACATCTCCTCCTAAACCACTGGACCGATTTCAACCAAACTTGGCACAAATATTTTACGCAAAGGGAGAACCAACATAGGATAGGTGTTTTTTCGATGGGGTTCTTTTGGGGGTTCTTTGGGGTCTTCCACATCTCCTCCTAAACCACTGGACCGATTTCAACCAAACTTGGCACAAATATTTTACGCAACGGGAGAACCAACATAGGACAGGTGTTTTTTTCGATACGATCCTCTGGGGGGTCCTTTGGAGTCTTAAAAAACTAACTTATTAGATCTGGTTACTATGGCAACCCAATGGAATAGATTCTGTTCTAAATATATTATCGCATTAAATTGAAGACCACGCGAACGAAGTCTTTATATATTATATATATACAAACACTTTCTTTCTTTGAGTGGCATTGCAACGCATGCCGGGTACTCGCTAGTTTATTATAGATATCTAATGAAAAAAATCGAAAGTTTTAGTAAAAAAAAATTTGTATAAGTTCTGGTATCCTAAAATTACAAAACTTTCCTAACTTTTTTTGAAAAATGTTTTCAGTGCTCCTAATGTTTCCACTTCTGATATAAAATATCATAAGAATTTTGTATATGTGTATGTAGATAACACTTTTGAACTCACAAAACATGTTTAATAACCATAATTATTAAACTCAGAAAATAATGTAATAAATATTTTTATTCTTGGATTTTGTTGTCCATGATATGTCCATTGATTAACTAATTATAAGTATAATACTACTGACTCAGAAAACAAAGTTTTTTATTGGTAAAAATTTTTACCAGTTTTCGTTTATAATAAGCTTCGTCAGAGGCTGCCACTAGGAGCGCTGTTTGTCTTGTTCTTGATGATGGTGTCGTCATTTGAAAGATCGATATTGTGTGTGTGTGTGTGTATGATATGTTTGAATAGTATGCACGATTTGAATTGTGTCTGTTCATTTAGGATGTTGTTATTATGTATTTGTATATTTCTAGTTGTTCAAGAGTGTCTAGTTTTTGGCCTTTTGTGTGTACGTGTAGAATATCCACGTTGCAGTTGATGTTTGTGTATGTGTGGTTTGCTTCAATGAAGTGGTTTGCAATGGTGGATTCAGTAGTGGAGTGTAGTGCCTTTGTGTGTTCAATGTATCTCTGTTTGAAGCAATATTCTGTCTGGCCTATGTAGAATTTGTTGCAATCTGAGCAGTTTAGTTTGTAAACACCAGGTTATCAAATTTGTTTTGTTCTTTGTGTGCATGTTTTGATAGTGTGTGTTCTGTTTTGTTTGTAGTTTTGTATGCTACAAAACTAGACACTCTTGAACAACTAAAAACATACAAACACAGAAAACACATACATAGAAAAAAAGGTATTACACTAAAGTAAAAATGTAAAATTTTTACCAATAAAAACTTTGTGTTCTGAGTCAGTAGTATTATACTTATAATTAACTATGTGCAATCTACAAAAAAAATCATATGCTTTATTTGTTTTAATTCAAAATTTGTAAAACACAGTTTACAGAAGCTGTAGATACCGTAAAATGAGGTAACTTGAAACACTTTTAAAATTCAAAGTTCTATAGTTTTGGATAGGGTCGATTGTTTTGTCTCTTTCTTTTCAAAAATATCGGTCTTGGTCTAAAAAACATGTTTACATGACTAAATATCACTAATGTTTGACGACTCGGAACACTAAGTTTTTTATAAGTAAAATCGTAAAGATTTACCTTACAGCCTAAACCGGCTTTCACCTTTAGAAGGCTTCATCAGAGGCTGTTTATGTTTATGTTCATGTTTACATGTTAAAAGTAATTACTTTTTCTTTCATATTTTTTTTTTTTTAATTTTTATGTTTGTTTCTAGTTACCCCGCAAGGTGGGGTAACTTGAAACACTAATACAAATCAGCTGTTTTTATCAAGTTATGGATGCCTAGGTTAACTTGAAACATAATTTATTTTTTGTTTAAATACATACCGGTACATACAGATTAGAGAAAGATGCTAATAAAAAACATATTTGTCATAATTTGTTACTTTTATTAGATAAACAAAGAAATTACAAAAGTCGAATCTGTTCAAATTAACAGTGTATCCAATTGTTGATACAAATTCAATCTAAAATACAAGTTATAATTTAATTACAAAATTATTGTATTGAAATTACAATAGGTCTAATATTAAAACATTGTAAACATTTGCTTTGTTTTAATGCACTAACGAAGTAAAATTCAAAAAAACTTTGTATTTTCACAATATTAACTGCATGTCTCTAGTTATAGCTACCTAGCCTAAAATTAGATTAAAAATTAGTAAAGAAACCCAAAACCTAATTCTAAATCAAAGAAACACAAATTGAAAGTAGTTCCAAAAAAGTAAGATTAAAAATCTGTTTCTACAGAAAAGCAGTAACGACCTCTTTTACAAAATATAGGTGATAATTTATGCTGGCTTTTATGAAGTTTCACAAAACTAATATCATTTACTGTAGGAAAGATATAAATATTATTAGCTTTAGTTGATTTTCGCATAAACTTTAATTGTAGCTCTTGAGAGATATCGTTAATGGACAAAATTTGTGCAACATAGGTTTTGTCTACCTTCTTTCTCATTTTTTCATCATAAACTAATTTAACTAAAACAAAGTTATCAGTTTTGAAATCATTAATACTTAACTCAATAGAGTCATCATCATTGGAGTCTGAACTCACAAACAAGTTGTCAGATTTATCATGAACCGAGAAATTATCACTGCTCAACTCACTATCCGAATCAGACAGATGTTCATAACGTTTAGACATTTTCCGTTTTGAAGGTGCACAGCTGGAAGTGCTAGGACGTGGGTCATCCTGATTAGGTTCTCCACTTTCTTGGTCTGAACTACATTTGTTTTTTGGCAAATGTTTTTGACTGACATATTTACCCCTAGTCCTTTTTGTCCTTTCATTTGTGTCAGCATCTTCATTTGCAGCAAGGTCTTCTGAACTGATACTCTTACCTGGTGTAACATTTATTCTCCTTTTACGTTGTTTGACTGTTGCTGTTGTTTCTGTGATCCTACTTTCTTGCAAGAATGTCTTGTACCAACCTCTGCTCCTCTCATCCTGATCCTCAGTGTCCGGTGGCATACGTTTCAAGACTCCTTCTGCATTTATTGGATGTATTCCTGTGGCTCGAAAACCACTTATCAGATTTTTAGCAGAGGCATTGTCAGAATTCAGACTGTCAAGACAGTTTTTTAAAAGAGATGGAAATTTATCTTTAGGAACACAGCCACGATATTTACTCTTCCATTTGTTTAATGTAGCACGCCATTTTCCTTTTAAAGGCCGAAAAAATGCCACATCCAATGGCTGGCATAAATGAGTGCTATTGGCTGGCAATAACACAAATCGGATATTATTTTGTTCACATTCTTGAACTATTTTTAATGAAATATGGCTTGCAAGATTGTCACCAATTAACACTTTTTGGAATTTTCAGGCAGCCTTCTGAAATAAGGCATTACAATAGTAGTGAACCAATCTTCAAAGATGGGTCCATTAAACCATGAGTTTTTGGAACGATTATACCTTGTTCCTGTTGGGCCTCCTATGGTCCATGAATCATATAAGTGTTCAGCTTTGTAACAAACATATGGTGGTAAAAGAATGCCTGAAGCAGACCCACAAAACATAACAGAAACGCTTGCTTTTGAACTGTCGAGAATTCTGTCAGGATGTTTGCAACCACGTCGTGTAATAATTTTAACTCTGCTAGGATCATCGGTCATATTGGTTTCGTCGTAATTGAGAATTGCCTCAGGCGAAACTCTTTCCAAAGAATCTTCCAGTTCTTTAAAATAATTGTTGTGAATCACTTTATGATTAACGTGGGCTCGTGCTCTTTTAATATTCTGGCATAATCGCTGAGATAAGACATCTTGATGTCTATGAAGAAATCCTCGAACCCATTCAATTCCTGGCATGTTGTTTTTAAATCTAGTTTCATTTACACCTCTTTTATCTAAGTAAGCCTTAATTATTAAGCGGAGATCAAGAGTTGTAAGAGGAAACCCCCACTGACTGGCTAATACTATTCCATCCCTTACTATTTGCTCATCAACAGAAGATATGACACATGGCCTTCCAACATTCAAAGAATGTTTACCTTTTATCTTCCTGCTTAAAGTTGCTGGTGAAATACCATATTTTTCAGCTGCTTTGCGTCATTACAAGGTTTGAGCTTTTACCTCCTGAACCACTCTTGATAAATTTTCATTAGTAAAATCATGATACTTTCTTGCACCAGGCTTCCGTTGTTGATTCCTAACCATGTTTGACCTGGAACAACAAAAAAACCCTTGTAATTGGATATAGAACTACTACACAGCATTGTAATTAGTAAATACTAACACTTAAACAATGAAAAATAAGTGGCCAATATATAAGTGGGGTAACTTGAAACATGTTTCAAGTTGCCCCACATTTGTACTAATTTAAAATTTTTTGTCATAATAAATTGTCTCATAACCTCACTTTGATCACTGACATATATTCGGTAATTATTGGGTTTATGGTATACTAAATATCAGTAAGTTATGAGACTTTGAAATATGTGTTTCCCTTAAAGTTTACCATAGCATGTTTTTATGTTAAAAATTCCAAAACGATAAAATATATAATATATTATGCTTACCTTAGAATTTTTTTAACAAAACTGCCTTCTTTACACAGTTGAAGCTTCACACATTAAGGTTATGTAGTAACACTTAACATTTATTCTCTTGCAGTGATACCACAACCATGAACCAAGAATTACTTCAAAATGTTTCAAGTTACCCCACTGTTTCAAGTTACCCCATTTTATGGTATGTTTCAAAGCCAGTAACATACTCAGTTCAGTGAAATACATACATACATACTCAGTTCATTTAATAATCAGTACACCATCTATGCTAATAAATCCTTCAAAATGTTTGTAAAAAATGAAAAAGTAAAGAGATGCATAAATCATCAAAGACAGAATTATCACTGTTGTACACCACTATAGAAAAATTATTCCAATTAGCGCTTTCAAGCTTCTCAGCTCATCATCAGATCAGAAATAACTGATCTGACGATAAGCTGAGAAGCTTGAAAGTGCTAATCGGAATAATTTTTCTATAGTGGTGTGCAACAGTGATAATTCTGTTTGTGATTATAACCACTAACACAACTTTCTTAATTAAAAATCATCAAAGGTTTTCTAATCTGAGTAATATTGTCCTCCTTTAGAAAGATAGATTTTAGCAACTGATTATGCCTTGAAGGCACTGTGTCATTTAGTGACTAATGTTCTCACTTCTGTTTAAAAGAAGATTAAGTATCTTTGAGTACCATGATAGCTCTGTAGAGCTTTTACTCTATATTATGAGACAAAGTGAATACCTAAGTCTGCAGCATAACTTGGTAGAGAAGGTCAAAGAAGTTATCTGCTTTTCTATAAAAAGGCCAACCTTTAACAGTCTGTCATATTAGGTATAAATGAGTTACTTCTTGAAAATATAATATCAGTATAATTCATAGTAGTGTGCTTATGTTACATTCATAGGCATTTTCTATTCTGTTTCTTTTTATTATATTTACTGGTGTTCAGTACAAGAATTACTAGAACACTGAAGATATTGAACAGTTGTTTTTAGGCATACCTTCCTTTTATTTATTTAAAGGCAAATATTTAGTGTCACATAATGTGAAACATATAGCCTAAACATTTAACAAGAATTAAAGTAATGACTGAGCATCTCAAATATCAGTCATTACCATAGAAGGGATGAAGAAACAGAACACTGACAGAATAAATGATCTACAGAACCTTACATGTACAGAATATGATTCATGTTATTTATACAAAAAAACATTTTCAGGACTCTGGAGAGATGGTCCGTAGTTTTGTTGGTGGTATTGAACTCATCGTAAAGCTTTTACAGTCAGATGACAATAATGTTGTAGGCTGTATATGTGCTGCTCTGGCAAAAGTAGCAACAGACAGGGAAAACCTAGCAGTTGTCACAGATTTGGGTGTTGTCCCTTTGCTTGCAAAGCTTATTAAAATGGTAAGTATATAAACAATTATCTAAAAAAAGAAAAATCTTATAAATTTATACTTATAATATATAACTAAAAAATACAAGCTTGTAGTAAATTTATTGTTATCATAGTTGACAAGATTTAGCAAGATAAAACATCCCTATTAATGAGAATTAAAAACTAAAAATATTTGTATCGAATATGTAAATTATTATCTAATAATGCTGAAACAAATCAATTTGTTAGTAATTTAAGTATTAATATTGCTTCTCATAATATATAAAATTATTAGGAAAACAATTAATTTCTGTAAAAATATAACTTATAAGAGTGGTTCGAAGTAATTATTATTTATCGGACAAATGCAAATGTTTAATAATAAAGTTTATGTTCCTAAATCATGACAGGTTATAGAGTACACATGTACACTCACGCATAAGTATTCAACTTTGATTCAGTATCTATTGCCTATCTAAAAGATTACCGTACTTCAAATTTGTTATTACAGCTGATTCATATCCTCATATCATGATATATTCTAATGTAGTAATGTGTTGGAAAATACTTGGAAACATGGCATTAATTTTAAACAACCATTAATATGTAAAGTGAAACAATCTAATTCAGATAATAGTCTTCATTTTTTTGAACACATAAAAAAGCTATATAAGATTTTTATTAATACCACAAGTTACAAGTAAAGGAGTTCCATTAACACTTGAATATAAAGACAGTTAAAAACAAAAATATCACTGAAGAAGAAATGTGTAACATATTTTTCTAGAATAATTTCTTGTTTACTTGACCAATAGGTTAGTAATACAAAGTCTACAACAGATTTGTATCTTCTGTGATAATGAAAATCTTATATTTCTGTATCTTCAAAAATTTTAATAATTTTACAATTATTTTATTCCAGCATGTGCTGCTAATCCATTTCTTCAATAGATACAGATTCAGATAATAAAATCTTATAATACTTGACTTTTTGCTTGAAAGCATTCTTCATTAATTCTATACATAACGTATCTCTTTTATATTATTTATATCTTTCTATTTTCTATATCGGATTGTTACATCATTATTCGTAGTATTGTGTTATAACTGATTTGTCTTATTATCATGAAAAGTTCTATCTTCAATTCTGCATTTTGCATTATTACATTATGTTTATTTCTCTCCACTTCTACATCTGTAGACCTAACTCATTTGTGATTATAACTTTGTATTGTTTTCTACTGGTAAATAATATTTTTCCATTGTTATAATTATTGCTTCAGCTATTTTGCTCCTCTGTATTTACTTCATTTTGTTGAAGAACTCGGTACAAGCTTTCCAATTTCAATTTACAATTTTTCTTTACTCTGTTTAATATATAAATTTATTGTTTATTTTAATGTTTAATCATTTCACTCTTCTTGGATATTTTTTAACATATTTAATTTACAAATTTATTAACATTCCCTGTGCTTTTATTAATTGTACATGTGAACATCTTAATTTAATAATGCTCGACCATTTTTACGCATTTTTATTTTGCATACCATACATATTATTTGCATACAACAACAGCTTGTAGCTAGAAACAGGTTTTCATTTTTTCATCTCACCTGGCTTTAGAATTTATCCACTTTTGTAAGTTACTCACTGCAAGTTTTTTACTTCTATGTTCCATAAGGAAATGGAAGTATGGTCATGGCGAGAAAAATCGTGTTCAAGAAAACTGCTGATTCTGATTGTACTACCCTGAAAACATGAAGAAAAGTCATTTTTCGAAAAGTGTCTCTGTGTGTGTCTGTCTGTTTTCTGTCTGTCTATGTGTGTGTCTGTGTGTAGAATATTTTCTTTGGCAAACAATAACAGCCGCAAATTAATACAGAATCAAATAATTTTTTACATACGTCCCTGAATTGTAGAGAACTCAAGGCCTGTTGATTTTGGTGAAGATTGGTTAAGAGAAAGGGGTAGTTTACCTGCAACATTTTATGTTTTAACAAGGGTAATTTTTTCTATGATGAACGATAACTGCTGCACATTCAAACAGAATCAAATACTTTTTTTGCATATGTGCCTGAGTTGTAGAGTACTCAAGGTCTATTGATTTTGGTGAAGATCGGTTATAGGGAAAGGGTAGTTTACATGGAAAGTTTTATGTTTTAACAAGGGTAAAGTACTTAATTTTGATAAATAAAGTATCCTGATAAGATGATCATAATAATCCACTGCAGAAACGTAGATAAAATCTCTATAAATGAAGAGGCTAGTTGAACAGGGTGGAAGTAATTTTCTATAAATGAAAATTATAGTTGAAGGGGGAGGGGATAACTTTTTATATGTGTACTACGTTATCGGCAACAAAGAAGTAGTTTGTTGTTAAAATTCCTTCCTGGGCTGTTTGGCTGTAGTCCAATATTTTCTGCAAAACCAGATGTTTCGGCAGTGTCATCGACTGCCATCATCAGTGAAAATCGAGTGCGATAACATGAGGTGGTATATGTTAGTGACCACAGTACTGTGGTTAAGGCTGAAGCAATACGTAGAAAGAAGTAGTTTCTATGGAAATAACATTTCGAAAATGATTTTAAATATAAATCTTAGAACATGGAAGTCATGTATGGTTCTCCATACCGATATTTCAGTGTTTGCAAGGGTTAGTTGTAAATGTTATTACTTTGTTGTTTAGTAGATTCTGAGTTTTGATGGGAAGCAGATTAAATTCAGATTAATTAAACTAGGCTTTTTATTATTAAAATATTCACATTTACTTAAGTGTTTTAAATTTTAAGATTAAAATTAATATTAAATAGTTGGTTTTGTTCAACTTACTCAAATTTGATCCTAAGCTTTTGAGTAATTGAAGGTCTGCATGTGATTTTTATTATCCTTTAACTTTTTCAAGCATTAAACAGTTGTCAGTAGAGACTACTGATGAAATTTTATATATGTATCACAGAATCCAAAAAACCTATAGCTTCATAAATTTGGATATTTTCAGTATTCAGTAGTTTCTGAAGCAGAAAATATGAAATAATGAAGTCCAGTATTTTCAAGTAGGTTACAAATGTATTCTGTATGTAGACTACCCCCAACAATATTTTAAAGTGGCCATGATGTATTTTGTAATGTGTTGACTTGCTACATGTGTTGAGTTTTATTTTCACCATAATAAAAAATATAATCTGCCATTTAATGGCACCAACCTTTGCAAGATGATGGAAAACTAATAAATTGTATACCTGCCTAATTATAGCTCTCTAATTAGCCCGTCAGAAACATTCTACACAGCAGAATCTGAAGATATTCCTTTTACCCTTGAAGAGATGTCATACACAATTAAGTCCTTGAAAAATCACAAAGCTCCAGGAATGGATGAAATAACAGCTGAACTTTTAAAGTATGAAGAAAAATATCTCTGGAAAAGGATATATCACCTAATTATATTAATTTGGAGGCAACGTAAAATACCAAATGTTTGGCTTGTGAGAAATTATACAACCTGTATACAAGAAGGGAGACAAGCTAGAATGCTCCAACTACAGATCTATAACCTTATTCAACATTACTTATAAACTTCTATAAGCTGTAATATACAACAGCTTAGCAGAATATGTGGAATAAATAAAAGAATATCAAATTAGATTCTGACCGAGCTGCTCCATAACTGATCAAATATTCACCATAAGACAGATACAGGAAAATGCATGTGAATACAATGTACATCTGTATAACCTATATACAGACTTCAGTCAAGCCTTTGTCAGTATTCATAGAGAAAGAAAGTTGGAAGAGCTATTATCACTTGGTATCCCAAAGAAACTGGTACAATCTTGGATGTGACTTTGGCTGGTTCCAGAGCAATGATATGAGGTAGTCAGTTTACATCCACATTTCCCATTACCACAGGCATTATACAAGGAGATTCATTGTCCTCTTTACTCTTTTGACTTAGTTTTAAAAGTAGTAATCAACAAGATAGAAATTAGGGGACATATAGGAATAAAACCACACAAATTCTAGCTTACACTGATGATGTAGCCATTATAAGTAGGAACAAAAACTCTTTGAAGGAAGGTGTAATTATATAGATAGCAAAGCAATGGAGAGAGGACTGAAAATAAATTATAATAAAACCAAATACATGGGAATAACAAGGACATCATGTAACAGGCAATCTTTACAATTTGAAAATCGTGAATTTTACACGCAAATTAATTTTCCTACCTAGACTCAGAAATAAACTACACTAACACTACAAGCAATGATATCCAGGTGACAGTCCTTAGTGGTAACCAAAGTTACTATGTCTATTCAAAACTAATGAAGTCAAAAGCATAGAACAAATAATTAAAATTAAAAAAATTATAAAAGCATAATTAGACAAATTGTAACATATACATGTGAAACCTGGGCATTAACACAAAAAGATGAATAGTATTTAAGTACTCCCCACTCTCTACCTCATATCTCGTGTGGGTGTGTGTGATATGCAATTATTCAACATTGAAATTCGAATCAGAAGTAATATATAGCCTATACAGTATAACCCCATAAACACACACCTACTTATTATACTATTCTGTATGTATGATACATGCTTTCTGTTGGGTCCCTGCATGTCTGATGGCACAATCTTTATAAAGTAGTTCATTTACTGTGATCAAATCCACCATAAGAACCTTTTCTCATTAAAATTTTCCATTCTAGTCCATCAGTGTATAACATCCCTCCTGCAAAGACATTATAACATCGGGAACCAGTTCAATTGTTCGCTGTTAATTAAACTAGCTGCCGTAGTTAGTAAAATTTACTTACCAACAAATTATGACAATATATATATATATATATATATATATATTGTAACGGTACATAACCCGGTCCCAATAAAGTAAATCATGAGAATAAAAGTCAGAAATGGGTAGAACTAAAGCTCGCTCAAAATTTAATTATATCACTCCACATAATAAACAGTTCGAGTGGTATATAGTGCGAAGTAAGTTCTAGTGTACCCATTGAGGTGAAAAACCCAAGTGAAATTAATGTATTACTAAACTGTGCTGTATGTTTTGGATAGGATAAAACTATGGAAGTAGTATGTAATAATACTAATTGATTTTTGTGATTTTTATTTATTTATTGTAATTTATATTGTATGAACCACAATTTGTTATACCCAAGTTAATATTATATTGTTTCAAATAATTATGTTAGATTGTAAGAAAACCCAGGGTTAATTTTAAAAGACATAAAAATTTAATTACCAAAGATAATATAAAATTAAAATAATCCTATGAAGGAAATGACAACAGGAAGTAGTACCGGGTATGAACACTATTCGAGACTAAATAAATAATATATAAATTTATTTAAGGATAATAAAATGATAAAATATTTATATACAATGTCATAAAAAAAAAATTAACCAAAATATATTATGTAAATTAAATTAGTAAAGAAACTGGAATGGAAAGGAATTATTTTTTACATAAATAAAATATAAATTTATAATAATCACAAACTGCCTACATAATAAAAATACTATGTGTTACTAAGAGTGATGAAAAATAACAAGTATTGTTAATAAGATATAAAAATTTGAACTAAACCGGAGAGTTGAAGAAACGATGCGACAAAAATTATAAAAAATAACCTTTTTTGGACGTTGGAGGAGGCGAAATTCACGCAAGAGTAATAAACAAAGTGAATACTAACTAATAATACCTGAAGAATCCAAATTAAATGGTGTTATACATAAAAAACCAGTCGATGAAAACATTCTGAGGATCCAATATAGTTCGGCCTACTTCCAGTAGACAATCAGAAAATACTCCAAACGAAAAGGAAATAATAACGCAAGACGTACCTCATCACAGAATAAAACTTCAATCCAGTAAGGACAACACGGAGCGAGGTAATATAAACATTTTTTCGTAATAAGTCCAGAAGAAAACTCGTTTTTTAACAGTGAAATAGAACAAAAAATATTCATTTTATCATATGTTTCTTTCAAAAGTAAACAAATACATGCTGCTCTCTTACGGCAATTCCGGAAACTACGTAATATTTGAAAAAATAAACAAAATTATTTATTAATTTTTAATATTTGTAAAGCGTAGCAATTAGCCATTTCTGACACTCTCATAACACAAAGAATTCACCCTGAACCCTGGGGAATTACTAAGAATTATGTAATAACTGATGTATTTTATTATAGCGTAATATTGGTTAAATAACAACATATATGTTTTGTTCCTTAGACAGATCTATGTTTACTCGGTAATGTCGAGATGATGTTTTTTTTTAAAAAAGATTAATTGTGATACCTATATTTTGGTGGCTGGAGACAAAAGTCAATAATCAATAAAGCAAGATTATTGAAAATTTATATTGAATTATAACGTGTTATAATTTATTGTAGTGGGTAGTTAATGAAAATTTCAGCACAACATACAGAAAAAAATCATCACAACAGAGGGGCAATAATGATACTTACTCTCTCTTCAGTATAAGGCTGAACAAATTACCTCCTTGACCCCAAATCACACACTCTCGATTTCTTTTAGATCGAGTAAAACAAGATAAACAAAATCCTTTATTTATACCGTTTAAAACGTCAGTTAGTATAATTCAAAAGTGACGCATACTACTTGAGGTGTATCATAAAAATCTACCAGACCACATCATAAAAGTAGGACGTTACAGAATTGGCTTCCATCGCGGGGCTTGAAAAATAGCGACTGCTCATTTTACGTTACAGAATTGGCGTACAACTGTGGGGCGGAATTAACGAAGCTTGTAATTGCAATACACTCGTAAGTGGTGGACGCCTCTAATAAGTAGTACGTTACAATATATATATATATATATATATATATATATATATATATATATATCAGGAATTAGTCAAGGGTTACATAAATTTATTCACTCTCTGGGTATTAGCGAAAACATCTCTTTATTCTTATATTTTAACTAAGTATAAAAGTAATAGCTTTAATGGTCATCCTTTAATTTTTTTACTTACTTTACTTTACTTTTAAAAGAAAAATTCTTATAAATTCTGCATTAAATATTCTTTAAATTTTTATTCTTTACTCTTTTTTATCTCAAAATCATTCAGCTATGTATTATTTCAATTACCACGGATCTGGGTCTTAACTTTGCAATATTCTAATATATCACAACAACATCCAAACTATTTGAAGAGTAGTCCGGTGTAATTTTCAGAATTACTTTACCTTTAAACATCATCAGGTTATTACTATATCATTACAGAAATTACAAACATTTATATGTTAATCTTTAAGTTATCTAAAAGTCTTTACAAGAAACTTTACTGTTCTTTTTGTTTCGGTTTTTTTAAAACAACAAGTTATGCACAAATGTTAAGATTTAATATCACCTGAATAGAACGTGAGTTTGCTGTGGGTGTTCGTGATGGTCTTCTTCAGTAGGTTTTCTTGGGTGTGGTTCATTGTTCCTCTGGATCCTCCATTTAGTTGATTGTTTCCGAATTGTAGTCTAGGTCATGATGATTGGATTCTGCTACTTGAAGTTCATACGGTTGTTGTTGTAACTTTCTTCTTCTGGAGTTGGTTGTTCACATTTTACATTTTAATTGTTCTTATTTTAGCAGCACTGATGTTTACTTTAATATGGTAAGGAACATCTCTTACCACTTACTGTTTGTAAAGAGATGTGTCGGCTAAGTTTTTTTTTTATATATTACCAATATTTGCTTCACGCACTACATTACTAGTTTTTTAGTTATTTTCCAACGCTACATTGGATTAAATCAATTATAACAACTAACGTCTGGTTGTATCGTTGTTTAGCGGTATACACCTAAGTGTAACTTTACAACACATTTTTGACCTGCTTACATGTCGAAGTTTCTCCGGTGACTGGGGGTTGTTTAGCGGCAGGGAGTCTGTAAGCGGGCGCGGTTTACGCGCTGAGAAAAGTAGTTCGTTCATTTAGTATTATTAATTGTTCATTAATTAACTAGTAATAAATTATGCTACCTTTTTGTTATGAGTTAGATATTTCCTTTATTATTAACACGTCCTTTATTTAATTAAGAGAATTATTATTTTTCGCTTAGTAATATTGTACTTTGCGTGTTCGTACTGGACAATTTGCACGTTGATACAGGAATCTAGGTACAGATAAGGGGTGGATAATACTCTCACTTGTTATAAGAACAAAAAATTTAATTTGTGCTATTTAAATAATTTTTAAATCATCACAAGTGCTTAAAACAAGTGGGACTGGCAAAGTTTTGGTCTAGATAGGGTTGTCACCTACCTCAGGTACATCAATTTTTAAGCGTATACCAGACAAAGCATATGTCTTCAGAATCAATAAGTCTTATGGTGAAAAATTATGGCAGGAAGTGTAGAAGTGTAGTGGGTTTGTTGCTGCAAATTCTAAAAGTCCTGAAAAACCACTGCCATGTCTCCAGTTGTGGCAGGAAAAATCAGAATTTGCATAGATGATTATCGATTTGTTTGACACGAAATTCAACTGTTTACACTTTTATTATTATTGTATTATATCCATAAATTTTGTCTGTAATTACTCATATATCACTTGGAATTACATTTGGTAAATTGTAATCCTTTTTCTTTACTATTTCAAAATCAATGACATTGAACTCTGTACTGTGTGTGTGTTTAATTTTAAATATTAAATGAAAAAGGAGTATAAGTAGCTGTGGAGTTGATTAGATGTTTCTTTATATCGTATTCCTTATTGCCTTAAATGTTTATATGCTTGCAGGCCATACATGAAAATCAGTATTTAAAAAACAAAAGTGGTTTACTAATAAATAAATATTTCATAAACTCTCCATAGTTTAGTCTATATTTTGTGCGTTATATGTATGTACTTACTGGATATTATTATGTGTACTTTAAGGAAGATGACTTTGTGCGTGAGCATCTTGCTTCTGCTATAGCAAACTGCTGTAGCTGGTCAACAAACTGTTTTGAATTTGGCCGACTTGGTGTTATATCACCACTAGTGAATTTCTTAAAATCAGAAAGTAAAGGTGTTCAACGAGGAGCTATTTTTGCTATGTGCAACTTGTCTACAGATCCTTTTAACTGTATTTCACTGCATGAAAGTGGAGTAGTACCTGTAAGTAATACTTATATTCAATTAAGTAAAATAAGATTAACTGGTGTAATGTGTGCCTGATGCTATTTCATTTACTAACTGGACTGGAATAAAATGAATAAATGGGTTATCTAGACCATACCACAACATTTCAATCCATCTAGAAAATTGTGTCCACTCCAATGGTTTTCAGTTTAGGTGTGACATAAGTTGGGTAAAGTTATTGTTGGCTACTATTGTTGGGTAAATAAACCTCTACTCAACAATCTGTAATGGACCATGGCATACCGCACGGCTTTTTGTGTTTAGTGGGACGGTTGCATAGCTAGTAAAACTGCGTCACCAGCCGCTGGTTTTGGTATTCAAAGCTAGGAGGGACCGCTGTTATCTCAGCAGCTACTCAATTTTGCCTCAAAATGCTGAGTGCACACCGTAGTGAGCCTCTGCTGGGAATTGAACGCAGGACTCACGTGAATAATAACATATATGCTGGTTCCACAAAAGAAACCATGATACTATGTATTCATCAAGCTTGAAAGCATGAAAGCACACTCAACTATATCATGTAAAATAAAGAAGCTTTTTTTACAATAAGCACACAGCATTCAAACTCTTGTAACAGTATACAAAAGCCAATTACATCTACAAAGGTGAGTTAGTAATTATTCATAGTAAACTTATAAACTTCATTTGAATAAAAGAAAGAGAGTTTAAAATTACAGAACTTTTTAACATAGATGCCTTTTCTAAGCATTTATCACAGCAACCCACTGGTTTCTTCATCCTCTCACAAAAAAACTTTCAGCTGAACTACAATCCATGCATGCACCACTTCCTTCCATGCTTGGTGCAAGGTTGTTTCAGGATCCATCTTGAGACTTTTTATGAAAGCCAACTCTATTACAGGAGTCTTTACTAGAACCAGAACAATGAATACTTTGCAGATAATTGTCTACATCATCAGTACTGGTTTATTTAACAGATCCATATGAACGTTACTGTTGCCATTGCCATGATGTTGAAAGGTCACAGAAAACAAATGCAAATGCACTCATTTTTGTACAGTCATTATATTTGCTAATAGCATTCTTGAGTAACACCCTACACTTCTGTACTATAGAAGATATTTATTTGAAGTTTTATCTTTTATGTATATACCAGCAGAACCCGGCTGACGTTTTCCTGCTTGTGTATATTTATTTATATAAAAATGGATGGTCTGTATATAATCTAGAATCTATAATGCGTTGTGTAAAAATGTGGAAAAATGAAAGATGACTCATACTGATGAAATTACATTATTTTTATTGGTATAAATAGATGATGAACTATATAAATTTTTTATGAATAATTCACGTGAATGAACAATATTTTTGACTATTCCATTCGCTATATAATTGAACCAACTTAAAATAATTGAAACTATTACTAACATCTAGCGTAACGCAAGTGGATAAACAATATTTTTGGTTTTCTGATTTGGTGTATAGATGTACAGAGTTTCTGGATTTCCTACTCTGGAGCAAGCAACATATAGTTGACCATGCGAAAAACATGGATTTTCTAAATTTAATCCGGCAACGCGCAGTGACTGCTCTTGAGCTTTGTTGATTGTCATCGCGAAAGCAAGACGCACAGGAAAGTGTAGTCGTTTGAATGTGAAGGGCAAATCAGTGGGAATCATTGGAATGCGCGGAATCAGCACATCTTCTCCTTTACATTTGCCGTTAATTATTGTTGCTTCAATCACATTCGGCATCAGTTTTTTCACAGAAAGTCTGGTTCCGTTGCACAACTTTGGCGTGTTCAGATTCCGAAGGAGCAGTATTGGTGAGCCAACTTTCAAGGTCAATATGTGCGGTGGCATTCCAGGAGGCTCCAATGAATAGTGAAATTCGACTGGATAATTAACAGCTTGATCCTCTTCTGTAACTGTGTCAATGGATTTGTATTCCGTAACCGCACCAGGAATTTTCAATTGAATCTTATTATTGATTCGATTGACGTCATCATTTTTTGGAGCTAAGATAGCTCGCTCGCAAAGCCAATCGTGATTCCTGAAGTTGTTGGCGATGTTCGGGAAAACCTTCTTTTCAAGATCTTCAATTGATGACAGAAGTTGACAGAAGTTCGGTGGGAACGATATCTCCTGTGTTGCAGGATCAACCGGAAGTTTGCCGTCGCCCATATCCAAAAGTTGCTTGGCAAATGTTTGTGCAGAAACATGTCCAAGTAAATGCACACGCATATTGGTCGACAGTGTAATTTTCTTCACATGTCTCCAGAGAGCCGAATTCTTCAGGCATGCGTTCAGCTCGTCTGCTGGTGTTGATCTTGGAATGACGGGCAAAGTTTGACGGAAATCACCGGCGAGCAGTATCAGAGCTCCGCCCATTGGACGTTGATCGCTTCGGAAATCTCGCAGAGTACGATCAAGTGCCTCAAGTCCTTTCTTATGGGCCATGGTACATTCATCCCAAATAATGAGTTGGCATGTTTTCAATACAGTTGCCATTCCAGATGTTTTTCCAATGTTGCAAAGAGGATCTGCAGCTAGATTTAAATTCAATGGCAGCTTGAGAGCTGAATGTGCCGTGCGTCCTCCATCGAGTAGCGTTGCTGCAATCCCCGATGATGCCACAGCCAGAGCAATCTCATGCTTCATTCGAATTTCGGCGAGTATGAAATTGAGTAGAAATGTTTTTCCTGTGCCTCCTGGTGCATCAAGAAAAAGAAGTCCACCATTTGCGCCTCGTACATTCTCCATAACTGTGTCGTACGCAAGTCGTTGGTCGTTTGTTAAGAGCCTTTTCTGAGCCTCAACATAAACTTGCAGCGCATCGACGTCGTATTGTTTTTCTCGCAATACGTCTCTATCGACAACATCGTTTCTGTCACGTTCCGGTGAAAATAGCCCAAGCTGATTGAGGATTTTGTTGTTAATCGACATGCACATATCCTCAAGTGATATCAGTGCTTCATTGAAAATGTCTTCCGAATACTGTACATCCAGGCCGGGGTTGTCTCTGCGTGCTCGGAGAAGTATGTCTTCGCTCATACTCTCTTTGTGTTTTTCCCATAGATCTTTCGGATCAGAAGGCGCACAGGTTGTCAAAATTATGGCGAACAGGGTTCGTATTTGGTGAGCATGACGTGTTTCAGATGCTTCTGCCAATGTGTTGTCCCAATGTTGATCATTTTCAAGCAAACCAAGTTTGAAACATGCTTCTCTGTATGTCTGGCACTCTTGACCATCGATGGTTTTGATTGCTTGAAACGATGTTGGTCCTTTGACCACGTGAAGCAGCATTCGCAAATAGTAGCATTCACAATTATTCGGATGAACAGTATATACTCGTCCCAATGCGCCAGTAGAAAATATGCCAGGTATCGAAGAATGCCTGGCGCCTCGTTTTCTTCTGCAAAATTTCTTCGTCGATTGATTCCAAGTGTAATAGTGCGGGACTTCGTGATACAGCAACGTTTTTGCGAATTCGTCAGTTGCACACAATTGGAAAAAAGCGGTCAACGTTGTTTTTGGTGGATCTGCAGCTCTCTGGGGTGTGTTCTCTTCCGTGAAGTAGACTCGTTGACCGTTTTCCAAGTGAACACTGAGATGCATGACAGCAGGAAAGCGTTCATGAATGTTGAAACCAAGAATTCGCCATACAGCTTCATTACTGCCCATTTGAAATTGTTCGACTTCATTGACGGGTGCATTGGGATTCGTAAGTCCGAAAACTGCCATATCGCTGCCTTTATTAACGTATTTACATATGTATTTGATTGGCTTAACTGAATTGCAAGACTCCACGTTGATATGCGCATTGAATGATTTCGAAAGCATAGGAGAGTAGGGCACAATCCATTGGTTATCAATTTCGAAATCAACGTTATTGATTTTAATAGTTGTGTGTCCTCCATCATCTGGTTTTCGTCGTCTGTACAGCGGATAACCATCGCCACCAGTTTGTGTTTCTGGTAACAGCTGATGTGGATACTTTTTGGTGCATTTTCCGTTTTTCATGCATGGCGAATGTGGGTTGTGTAGTCCACATGGTCCGTGAATCATATTTTTTTTGACAATTTGAAATAATTCTGGATCTTCTTCTGGATCGGGCAGCTCAGCAGTAATGATATCGTCAATTTGAGTTGGAACAATGTTTTCAACCAACCAAATTAAGATATGAGCATGTGGTCTTTTCTGCCATTCAATGGAATACATCCAGCAGCGAGTTTCTCCGTATATATGGTTCTTAGTGATGAGATCCATGAAACGTATCAATTTTTGTTTGAAATCTCTCGCTGTGAGGTCATGCCGATGGGATGGTTGCTGGCCAGGCAGAAGTAAATCTTTGATTTCAGTCCAAGATGGATTGCATGTGTACGTGATGAAAAGATCTGGACGTCCATATTTGCGAACATATGTCAGAGCATCCTGAGCATATTCATGCATGTGTCTTGGACTTCCAGTATACGAAGCCGGAAGTATAACCTTTTGTCCAATGTTAGCAACTTTTCCATCCTTCGCGATTGCATCTCGCAAATGAATATACTCTTCGACTCTAAGCTTCGATTGATTGTAACGAATGTAATTGAGTCATTCGCTTTCGACTTTAGCGTACATATCAACGATGAATTGTTGGAAAAGTTGACGACACTTCAGGATGTGGTTGGATTGTTGTGCTCGAATCATGATACGATATTCATAAAAATCCATACAACTGACATTTTCCGTTGTCGCAGCACCTGTGACTGGATGAGTTTGATACAATTCGAGATGATATCCGTCTTCTCCTCGCGGAAGCAGTATTGGATATTGAAGTGCGTCGTACGATCGGTGTGTTTCAGCAACACGTTGCTTGGTTTGATCTCGTCTGCTGATAACAATATCTCGCCGGGTAATCTCTGTTCCGACAATAACAGCTGCTACTTCAGGGGCCATTGGAGCACTGAAGCGTCTTTCATGCCCATTCGACGGCGTTTTGTCTGCCCTGATAATGACTTTCAAGTCATCCTCTCTCGCATTCTCCAATGCGGATTTGAAATCTCTGACCAAACAGTTGTGCTCGTGGAATAATGCTCATAATTCAGCAATAATTTTCCGATCTGTTGCTACACTAAATGCGCATCGTCGATCAGTCTCTTCCTCCACATTGTCCATAAAATAAATTTGCAAAAACTGCGGATCTTCTTCGGGTACTGGAAGAAGTGAACCAATCTGATGATACACTTGTCCTTGCACTTTGAATGTGGGCATGAAATTACCATATCTCACAATATTCGTCGCTCCAAACGATGTCATTTGAAAGCATGAGTTGTATTTCCGAATATGCTCTAGAAAGTGTTTGGACTCCCGAGTAGCTCCAGCCACGTAAGTTAGAAGTGGTTCTGGTGGCTCAGCCAGTGGTGGCAAATTGACTTTGCCATTGGAGCAACACATGCCAGGCGTTTCTTTCTGAAACTTCAAAGCGCAACAATGTAAGCACAATGTAGCCATTGGACCAATGACAACATCGCGATGCATTCTGTAATCGCAGTCTTTATCGTAATTGAACGCCGCTTTCTTGAGATCGATTCTCGTTCTTGATCGAGTCTGCCGTGAGCGTTCAGCTTCACGTCGCGTGTCTCGCTCTTCGGGTGTTGCAGCAGCTCTTGAAGTAGAAGCTCTTGCTCGAAGATCTGCAACTCGCACGTCATGCTGTTGAGATGTTTCGGCAGCTCTTGAAGTAGAAGCTCTTGCTCGAAGATCTGCAACTCTCACGTCATGCTGCTGAGATGTTTCGGCAGCTCTTGAAGTAGAAGCTCTTGCTCGAAGATCTGCAACTCGTACGTCATGCTGTTGAGATGTTTCGGCAGCTCTTGAAGTAGAAGCTCGCATTCGCAGGTTTTCAACTCGTGCGTCTCGCTCTTCAGATGTTTCAGCAGCTCTACTGGCTGACAGTTGCCGCGCATGTCTTGTTGATCTTCCAATGTTTGATTTTTTGGGTGGCATTTCAAATAATTTCCAGTATTTAATGTTTGGTGACAGATGAGGCGTCCAAAGATAGTTGAGTTGTGTGTGACCCAAATGTAATTCGCCTATAAACAAAAGAACAATGGTTATGCATATCGACGTCCAGCACTCAACACAATTCGAATGGAAATGGTATTCCATTTTAAACTCACTCACCAATTACTAATCACAGTCCATGTCTTGTTGATCTTCCAATGTTTGATATTTTGGGTGGCATTTCAAATAATTTCCAGTATTTAATGTTTGGTGACAGATGAGACGTCCAAAGATAGTTGAGTTGTGTGTGACCCAAATGTCATTCGCCTATAAACAAAAGAACAATGGTTATGCATATCGACGTCCAACACTCAACACAATTCGAATGGAAATGGTATTCCATTTGAAACTCACTCACCAATTACTAATCACAGTCACAATCACTATTTGTTATTATTGAGGATTGAGGACAATATTATTGAGGATTGATGACAATATAAAGGTTAGCGCGAAAATATTCTCCGTGCTGAAATACCTGTGTACATCAATTTTCATGGCGTTCGGTTGAACGGTGTAGAAGTTGATGCGCTGCAGCGCCATCTAGTGGCGAGTTACAGCAAAACGGATAGCGCGAAAATATTCTCCGTGCTGAAATACCTGTGTATACCAATTTTCATGGCGATCGGTTGAACGGTGTAGAAGTTGATGCGCTGCAGCGCCATCTAGTGGCGAGTTACAACAAAGTGGACAGCATAAAAACCTTCTCCATGAAAAAATACTTATATGTGCCAACTTTCATGGTGATCGGTCAAGCGGTGTCGGAGTATATATCACGAACTTTCATACAAACTTTCGTCCCCCGTATTTAACCCCTTAGGGGATGAATTTCCAAAAAGCCTGAAACAGAAAACTTTTATTTTTAACCGAATGCCTAAATACCAGTTTAACATTTCTAACTTCAAAAATCACGAAATTTCTTCCAAACTTTCGTCCCCCGTTTTACCCCTTAGGGGTGGAATTTCCAAAAATACTGTCTTAGGGGCTGCCTACACCCTATAAGGAACCTACACGCCAAATTTCAAGTTTGTAGGATTTATAGTCCCTGAATTTTCGTGATTTCGCTTTTAACTTTTTTCATCCCATTTCACCCCCCCTTAGGGTACCCCCTTAGGGGATGAATTTCCAAAAGGGCTGAAACAGAAAACTTTTACTTTAACTGAACGCCTAAATTTCACATTTCTAACTTCAAAAATCACAAACTTTCATACAAAATTTTCGTCCCCCGTTTCACCCCCTTATGGGTGGAGTTTCCAAAAATCCTTTCTTAGCGGCTGCCTACACCCTATAAGGAACCTACACGCCAAATTTCAAGTTTGTAAGCTTTATAGTCCCTGAGATTTCGTGATTTCGCTTTTAACTTTTTTCATCCCATTTCACCCCCCCTTAGGGTACCCCTTAGGTGATGAATTTCCAAAAGGCTGAAATAGAAAACTTTTATTTTTAAACGAATGCCTAAATACCAATTTCACATTTCTAACTTCAATAATCACGAACTTTCAGACAAACTTTCGTCCCCCATTTCACCCCCTTATGGGTGGAATTTCCAAGAATACTTTCTTAGCGGCTGGCTATACCCTATAAGGAACCTACACACCAAATTTCAAGTTTGTAGGCTTTATAGTTCCTGAGATTACGTAGGCTTTATAGTCCCTGAGATTTCGTGATTTTGCTTTTAACCCTTTTCACCCCATTTCACCCCCCTTTGGCGAGTTACAACAAAGTGGATAGCATAAAAACCTTCTCCATGAAAAAATACTTATATGTGCCAACTTTTATGGTGATCGGTCAAACGGTGTCAGAGTCTATAAATCTCAAACAGATATATATATATATATATATCTGTTTGAGAAAACATATATATATATATATATATCTGTTTGAGATTTATAGACTCCGACACCGTTATATATACATATAGATTAATGTGTGTGTGTGTGTGTGTGTGTGTGTGCGCGCGCGCGCGCACAATCTTATTACTCAACAACCATAAATATAAATTTGTTATTCAATTTCTTTCTTCTGCAAGTAGTATAATTTTTTTTTTTTTTTTTTAAGAATATATGAATTATACTACTTGCAGAAGAAAGAAATTGAATAACATCACAAATTTATATAATTACTGCAAGAAACGTCAAGTTACTTATATAGAAAATGAACCATAAATATGCACAAGTCTACATGCTAGTGTTTGTATATATTATTTTATGTAAGCTAATGCTATTAAAATAGTGTACATTTTCATAAAATGTGTTCCCCTACTCATTTTCATATAACTGTAATTTTTCATTTTCAGTATTTATTAAAAGCAATTGGTTCATCAGATCGTGAAGTTCAAAATGCTGCAGCCGGGTGTCTTTCCAACATAAGAAAATTAGCCCATCAAGCAGACAAAGTCAAATATCTAGCAGAAGAAATATGTGATTTTTAAAACATTGTATCCATAAATACATATTTATATTTGTATTTATAAACTTGCTTATTATATTTATTAGTATAAATATACTATGTTTGCATTAAACATACATAGATTGATAATAACTTTCAAATATCCAGGCCAGCTGCAATTAAATAACAAAACAAAATTAAATCTTGTTCTATAATTTGTATAACTTTTATGCTACAGAATTTAAAATTTCAGACTTACCAAATTGCATATAAATCATCAAGACTATCATTTAATATGAAATATTTATGTTTTAAATCTGACATTTTGATTTTGTGTAGTCAACTATGTATATACTGGTCCTAATAAAATAAATAAATACCATAGTCATCTGAAAAACTAATTTTGTTTTAATTTATCCTGTTCTCTAAATGCATATTTGCATTGCTGATTAAACGATTATTGGTTGTTTAAGATTAGTTAAATGTTAAGTTTAAATAACAGTGAATTATGTATTAAAATGGAAAAAACTATACATTTTAATTTTTCTCCACCATATGGTGTAAATGTTACTTTTAAAATTACCCTAAGCCATTTGATGTTCCTAATTCTCAGTCTTTCTTCAACATGTGTATGCTGCATAAGACAGTCATTAACTATATAACTATGTACTAAATTTAGCCATTAACTTCTTGTAACTGCAGCACTGTATGTACGTAGTAAAGTGGAGTAACTAAGTTATACCCACCAAATTATACCACTGGGGAGCCTGGGCTCATTCAGTAAAAGAAAATAAATGAAAGAAAGTGAAGTGAGAGAAAGCAAGAGAGCAAATTGCTTATTTTCAGTTACAACAGAATCTTGATAGTTTGACATATATGGGACAGGATGGGTCCCATATATGTTCTTGAATTATCAAGAATTACAGATTACTGAAGATACCGTTTTAAATAATGCTAAATGGGCTCATGAGGCTCCAGAAAATTATTAAGTCAATTAACTTAACATGATACTGTATTTAATTATGTAAAGTGACATTAGATGACTGATTAATATTGTATTATTATTTTTACAAGGAATGTTTAAAACAAGTAAATGAATTGTTTATCACACCATACTGTTTATTTTTATTTTTTAAATATTAATCAAGACTCTTTTGTGTTTTCTTCTTGAAAGATTCAGAGATAACTTTTTCTTGAAGGGTCTTCTGAAAAAACGTTTTCAACCCTTTCAACCCGCCTAAGGAATTATTGCCCTCATCTCTGCTATAAACTTGTTGGCATTTTAAAATATAAGTGTCAGGGAACCTCACATCAATTTTTGTTAATCATCTAATTTTTTGTTTTATTTCCTACTATTCGTTTAGTGCTTGTTGAACTAAATGTTGAACAATGATTAACTAATTTGGCAGTGCTATTGATTGAGTATTTTGAGGAATACTAATGTAGGAGTTACGTAAGATTTTTATTGTTCTTTTACTTCTCATGATACAAGTCTAAAACAGAATAGAATTTTTGCTACCTTTGTGCTTTGCACCTCATTGTTCTATGAGAACAAATAGAGCAGCTAAGTTTTAAGTGGGAGTTATTGACCAATAGTTTTATGTGAGGGGGTTTATAGACCAGGATTTTTCCATTGGGTTATTGATGATAACCATGGATGGGGGGAGACAGATTGGTGGAAGTAGGAAATTCATCAGTTATACTACATATGCTCTATCATCGCTCCTAGCGTATACTCTTACTGCTCAGTACATAATACATAATAAAGTGTAAATAAAAGAAAATACTTTTACAAACTTAAGCACAGTTCTTTAAATTGTGTTCAATCAAAAAAATACTCATTACAGTAAGAGTTTGCAAGAAGTGTGTAACTTAAACTTGTTTTTTTAAACAGTCATATTTTTCACTTGAATGCACCTTTCTCAAAATGTCTTTTTTGTTTTTTACTTTGTAAAAAATCTCATTAATACTGAGGCCAAAATTTTATTTACACATGCACTGTTGACTCCTGCATTAAACCTCTGTCATCTGCCCAAGCGTTGTTCATCAATGAGAACACTCTCCCTACAGGAGCTGATGTTCCAGGAAGGCAATAGATGTACTAAATTATCAGTTAAAATTTGCACATTGGGTTGTCATTTTCCTTAGCATGGCTGAAGAGTCATAACTATTTTTCTTCACTCGATAGCTTTGTGTCTTTTTCTTTCTCTTCTGCTTCCCAGGCTCCCTTTTTAGAAGTCCGAATTTTCTTAGCTCATCAAACAACTTCATCAAAAAGTTTATCTGTATTTATTATGGGTTTACCAACAGTTTTGTTTATCTTTTCAATTGGTCTTTCAATGTCGTCTAAGGTTGTGTAAGAATGTATAGATTATATACACAAGAAAACACAAGCACGTATAAGATTGTGTTTTCATTTACCCAGGTAAAGTCATGGGCATCCCCAAAACTGTTTTCCCAAAGTTCTATGTGAGAAATACACCAATCAGAGAATGCCTTAAAGTCAATTTGAATGTTGTTATAAACCAACTGACCTTTTTCTTGTAGTGTTTTCAAATGTTTTTTGGTCCAAAAGGAATACAATTTTCTTCTAATTTCAGCAAGGAACCTACAACATCAGTGGCACTGGAAATTCACTTCGCCAGGCTCTCAGTAAACTTTCAAGCTTTTTTTAGCATGCATTTGAAACTATGGTACAGTATAGATAAAACTATAACGCAAATCTTAACTAGTGTAGCAGAATACACAAGCAGAATACTGGCTATATGAACACACTAACAAACAGCCAACTTGTCACTGCACAGGAAACCAAGAAAGCGTGGGCAGTGAGTGAGTAGAACAAAGTTTACTCCCCCTATAACTTATCGCATCAGACTTACCCAGAATGCCAGTGGTATTTAGAGCCCCCCCCCCACAAGACGATACTATTGGACTCGCCTATTTTTTTTTTTCTAGGAATCAAATGCACCGACCGGGACATTTTGACAACCAGGCAGACACTGGGGCTGCACTCTGAAACTGGGACTATCCCGGTCAAACCGGAACGTATGGCAAGTCTATTGATCAGGAACATCAGCAACAGAAAAGTCATGGTCCAACTAATCCAATCCCTGAGTTCATTACTTGATGGGATGGACTCTCCCACTGACCTCTCATAACAGATGACAGACAGTGGCTGTCATTATAACTGTAATATATCCAGGCTGCAATAGTATAACTGTGGTAAAGTGCTCCAAATGTCAGATCATCTTTGTTTAGTGAAAAACAGCAACTGTTTTGTGTTTAATATGTAGATGCTGGTCTTCACAATATGACTTTGATAAATGGCATTAGAACAGTATGTTTTTATGTATAGGCTACAATAAATTGTTCCTGCAATGTCCACTGTTGCATTTTTGTTACATACCCTAAACAATAAATATTTCCCCAGTCACCCACTGTTGCAGTTTTGCAACATACCCAAAAATGTCTACCAAAAAGTTGGGATACAATGTTAAAACTCAATATGATATATGTATATTGAGGAAATGATATAATGACTTTAAATCAGTTATTAGGGAAGTTGAAAGAAAAAAACACTTTCAGTAGGCTTTCTGCTTTAACGACTTACTTAGCCTTATGAACAGGGCCAGATTAAGGTATCTTGGCGCCCAACTAATTATATTTTAGCGCCCCCCTCACCACACATAGGCTACTCTTAAGTTTATTTCCAAGGGGCTGAATGAAGCTTTAAACACCCTACAATATATTTCTTAGTTAGGAATATTTCAAATATCTTACTGTTTTTGGAAATAGTCTCAAGAATTGAAAACTGAGGCTACTTTTCAGAGATTGTTTTAGAGTTACACCTTCAACCATTTGTAGTTTGCATGGCTTTTATGAGGATAAAATTAACTAAGTAGTTACATAATTATAACAGTTTTATTAAGGGTACATTTAACATTATTTATACAAAGAAGACAATCAGTTAAATATCTTGTGAGTTTAAGGCTCATGTAAAATTCAAGCTAGATTCTTTTTTCTCGCTTTAGATTGAGCAAACGTTTTAATCACCTCACTGAAATCACTGAAGGGGTGGAGGTGGATAGAATAGATAACGTGGTCGGATATTTCACGAAAGTCGGGCGGCGGCATAGTTCTATGAGCGCCGGCCGCCGATGACTCATAACCAGAGAAAACAGTTTGGAACACTTCTATTACCGGTATTTATGTACAGTTTTACCATAATTTCTCGCAAACAGGCGCCTGTGTTCAAAATGAACTCAAATTTTTGGTATCCTTGTAATTTATTACCAATTTTACATTTAGCTGTAAAATTTTATTATTTTTTAGCTAATAGTTTGCGCCCCCCAAAGTGCGGGGCCCTAGGCTACAGCCTAGTCAGCCTAATGGTTCATCCGCCCCTGCTTATGAAAACTGGTGGAATGGCATGTTGTAATTGATGGAAAATTACAAAATCGCACGTCCGTGTACGCACACCACCATGATTCATGTCAGATTCTTTAATTATTTCGTTTGCAAATAAGGGACGCTTCGAAAATATAAAAGGAATATTAATACTGTCCTAATAATCATTGTTAGTTTTTTTAAGGCTTTAGTTCATTCTAATTTACCATTTTAAGTCATAACTTGTTGTAGATGTGTTCAAAACCCTATAGCCTACAGTTAGGCTACAACTATTAGTTTTTATACTACCAAAGAAATATAAATTAAATTTGTTTAAATATAATTTTACTTAATACAATAAAATTTAATTAAATTAATAAACAAACGTAAAATAATTAACCATTATGTATAGCACTTATGAGTTTGAAGAAATGGATAAGATTGTATAATCTAGCTTAGAGTAAAAAGTTCAGTTTGTTTTTAACACTTCGCCTGATGATGCCCATAAACAAATAAAATATTGGGACAACGGGTACCGTCTTACAGTTCTTCACAGCTGCTGTGGTGGCTGTGGTAAACATTAGAACAGGTGAAGCTGCCGAGTGCTGCCCTCTTCATAAGGTAACCGTAAGCATGCCAGGTGTGCACATGCTCTCCTCCTGGGCCGAAGATCAACAAACCTTTCATTCACGTATGATGTAGTGAGATGTTAATACGTTAGTTGGGGTTGTTAAAATGAATTTTGACGTACTCGATTTATCTAATTTGTAAAGAGTATAATATTGTTTCTTCAATTATTTTTAACTAAACTTTCATTCATATTTCCCGATATTAAACAAACCTAAAGGTGTATGGGTATTACGTGAAGATAAATCATTTATGCTTCCGGTATTGTAACAAAGTGTCAGTGTTAAGTGATGTGTAAGTGTTGACATTGTGTATCTGCATATACTTACTTAGTAATTAATTTAAAATGTTGTTTTTTACAAATAATACTATTCAATTAAAATATGGTGCAATTTCTCTAGCCTAATTGTTCTCACAGGTAAGTTCATAATTAACGTTATTTATATTTTTTGTAATTGTGCATATTCATAATTATTTAGTTGAAAAGTAAACGACTAAACGCTCTTAACTTTAAGCCTGTTCAAACGCAAAGGAAAACAAAAGAACAGAAAACAGAACAAGTTCTAACTGTGCGAGTAACACTATTTTGGTTCTTAGAAATAGTTAATAGTTTGTGTTAAAGACTATGATAGAGTGATGAAGGTCGAGGTATTGAAGTAACGTCTTACTTTGCCACGTTAAAGAGCCACATTTGCTTAATAAATTCATTAATAAACTTGGCTGTAAATTAAACTTTATAGTGTTCATTAATGTTAACTTTGCAATTCTGAGGATGCAAAGTGTTTTTTTATGGTCCCTTGAATAGAGTTGACAGGACACGGTGAATCCCGGAGACCGTTTAGGTACAGTACTAACCAGTATTCTGTCCGAAATTAATATTAACCTACAAACACTTATGTCTACAACACACATTAAAACATCTATCGTTAAGTGACTTAAGTCCAGTGAATTTAAATGGAGCAGACAGACTTCAAGTCGTTGAAAAAAAGTTCAAAAGTGTGTCACAGAAGTAGTTTGTACTGAATAAATAGAAAACGCACTTTACTCCCTCGCTCTTACCCTCTTCCTCTTACATATTCATATAGTTATTTTAACGTAAGGTATTATTTTACCTCGTATTATAAGGTATCTATTATAGACTACAGTTAAAGTAGTACGCGTAAAATTAGTTTATTTCAGTAACTGAAAATACAAAGACCATGCAGATGCAAAAATGAAAACTTCTTTAAATTTCAGATAAAAGTTCAAACTGGTTTACGAGTTTCTGTAAAAATCTGCCTCCTCTTTTCTCCAGGATTAAGAATTGTGACCTGTTCCTGACCGTTTTTGTAAGCTAACTTGTGAGGCGTGCCTCTATATTGTCTCCAGTGAGTTTATATGTTCTATGTGTTTCAACCTGCACTCTTCAGTTCTGCCGCTTATGAAAATGTATTTAATTCTGAACTCGTAACGTGGGTTTGTAATCCTGCTCGTTGTCGTACACCTTTTCACACTTTCAAGAATATTCTTGGATTTCGTTGTCCATGACGTGTCCTTTCAAGAATAGTTCTGCCAATCACCCCAAATTGTGTTTAGCTTTCTTTGAAATTGTCTTGAAATTTACACGTAATATCACATTCCAGGTACCGTATTGAAAATAAGAAACTGTCAAATAATTTATTTTTAATTATATTTTCAGTCATACGAATATTTTTCTCTAAAAGCTATTATTTCGGTTATGTCGATAGAAATATTTAGACTGCGTTGGACAGCATGTTGATTAAGTTTGCTGTTAACTGTAGCTTAATCTGTTTCTTATGATGTATTAAGATCGTTCTTAAAAGTCAGAAGTGAAATGATGAAGTGATTATAACATAACCAAAATGCCAAGTATAATATCGTCGAACATAAGATAATAGTGTACAGTCGAGTTATCAAAAAGTTCAGAAGTCAGCCTAAATACCGGAAACTAGACTCACTTCAATTTAGTTTAGTCTGAACATTTCGTTCAGTTGGACGAATATTGCTCAGCCCTTAAATTGGCGGTTAAAACCTGTGAAATATGACTGATGTTACGTATGACCGTTAGCCTGGTGTCTGTGGTTTTCTTCTGAAATAACTGCTGGAGTAACTTACTGTATGCAGAACGAAGAAGTCGGTTGAAGAATCAAAACTACGTTTGAAATATTTAGTAAAAGGTACAGTTGAGTCAGCAGGTAACAATAAAAAAGTAATGCTTTACTGTAACTAAATACGATTCTGAGAAAGCGATGTTTAATAACAGCATTGGATCGATATACATTTTTGCGACGTGTTTATTTACCGACAAATAAAGTACCGCCTTCTTGACCGCTCAACGAAGTACCTTATTGTGACCTTAATTGTAATAATCTGTATGGAAAAAAAAGTGTGATGAGTAGCCTAATCTGGCAGTTATTTACATAGTACAGTATTCAGCAGTCAAATACGGTTCGGAACTGGCTCCAAAAGACCAACCAATACAGAAAAAATTAACAACATTAAAACTTTGAGTTAGTAATATTACTGCTTTATTAGTACATATGTATTAGGCCAACTTCAAGTCTAGAGAGGATAGGCATCTGCATTATAAAAAAATCACTATAAGGAATAAAATTTTGAATGCTGTATACTTATCAGCAGTAGACTGTTTGTTCTGCAAGATATAATTTTCAAAATTATAGAATGATATAGCCTACATAGTACTTGGGGTATTAATGAAGCGGCTGAAAGAATCATTGTAATATGACTTCCCCCTCCCCCACGATGTGACAGATTTCGGAACAGGGGAATTTACAAGGAATAGTTGCAGGAATGTTGTGCACGTCATTGAATTTCATTAGCTAGTCATTTGTGAAGCTTTCCGCTAATAAAAACATTAGTTTTTAAATATTTTGTTACGTGTACCGGAATAATTAATAAGTTAATTACAAATAATTAATGTTGTATTATGCGTATTTTGACGTACTTAACACTTATCACACTTATGCGTATTTTGACGTATGTTTTTCAGTGATCACTTTAAGCATTTCATGTAGGCCTATCTACGCATTACAAAAAAAATCTCGTGCGAAAAATTAACACGACTTTCTCTTACTCACTTATTTGACATGTAATTCAGTTTTCAATTGTAATGCAGGTTTTCATTTCATTATATGTTCAAAACGTATTAAATAAAAAAAAAAGCTTAATAACGGACTCTTGACTAAATGAACGCTGAATGTCCCAAATGCGATTATAATTTCTGTTTTAAATGCCAATTACATGTTCAATTATAATTCCATCAAAATGGTATGCTGAAATGATGTCGAATTTATTGTGCAACAAAATGAAACTTTTAACACAAAATTTAAGCTCTCAGTGTATTTACACTGAACTTAACCTACATATTAGGACATTCTATTTAATATTAAATAATTATGAAATTGTTGATCCTAAAGAAAAGTCGTTGATTAGGACGTGTATTTTTTTAAATCAATAAATGCCGTTTGAACGAAATTAATATTCCCAATATCTCAATATTTACGCACTATGCGTACGAAATAAAAGTCGATTCAGATTGTTCGCGTAAAAACTGTATGAAATGTTCCTCACATAAGAAATAATAAACGGTCAATACAATACTGTAGGGAAAAGTAAAACTGAAAAAGACGTTAAAATTATTTAAAACGCTTTATGACTTGTTTATAACATTAGTCTACTAGTATGGTACCTATAAACTAAATATGATTTGGTTCGTGTTTTAACTAAACTGCAGCCAGTCTCAGGTAACATGAGACCGACGTGCACCATTATGAGTAATTTCTCATAAATTGACCATAGTTTTTAAATCTGTGTAATTTTATGTTATAAAAAAGTTTTAAAGTCAACATTCGTATTCCGCATGGCTCCTTATAAGACTCTTCTTCTATCTACTTCTGAAAGATAGACTTACTATACTAGTATTATTTAAAGAATGGTTCGATGGACACGATTCCAAATCACTGTGTTGCCAAATGTACTACAGTATTACTATCACGGTGTCCCCTCTCTCTCTCTCTCCTCGCTCATTCTCCCCCTTCTCCTTACTCTCTCTTATGAAATCATGATGCTGTAAAAACTCTTTTTATCAGCTCATAAACTAGAAAATACTGTTGATAACAAGCGATAATTATACAGCATTTTCTCCGAACTTATGAAATCTTATATACACATACCATTCACTTTCTTGCACACTTCGGGCTTTCGCTGGAAAGAGGCTGAAATTCCTCTATATCAGCGTCATAATCAGTATTGTTCTGTGGTGTAATACAACTGTGACAGCATTGCACATAACTGAAATCACGTTTATATGACAGCTATATGACTGGTTACCACTATTCTGTTAGACCACGCTATCCTCAATTGTTAAAACAAAACTGTAAATAATAGGGTATATAGAGCACCATCGCCTGCCCGAGGCGACAGACAAGCCACTTGTCGGTGATTGTGCCCTGTTCCAAGTCTCAAGTCGTATCGCGACACGAGGTCATGGGTCATCATTTTTGCGGATTAGTATGTGACCTGTTGTCGGCTGTGTAATAATGTAGTAATTTTTAAGAGAAAATTATTAGGCCTTGTTGAGAGAAAAGCCTAAAAAAAAAACGAAAATAGCAAAAGTGAATGGTAATGTCAGTCGAATGACTTTAACTAATTTTTCTATCTCGTTCTCGGTAGGCCTACATTTCTGTCAATAAATTCATAATCTGAACGCTCCTTAAGTACAATTTTAATATATTTTATTCACATTCAGTCGTTTTCATTGATAATATAACTTTCCAGTAATGTTTCTTCGCTATACTAACAAAATTAATGCTCGTCTTGTCAATCCCGAACCATACTTGGACGTGCGTGAAAAATGCTGCTATGTATAGCTGGATTACACAGTATGCTAAAATCTAAAGTCTTTCGAATTAATTAAAATTAATCGTACTCCTGTGATATACATATGCCTATGATTCTAAAAAACGGTGGCCATTCCTCCATGCCAACGTGGAGAAAGTCTTTATGTATCTGTAAATATGTATATACTTTTTAGGGCAATTTTGTAATTAGACCTCCCAATTTTAGTCATGCCGTTGAAGATGCCATATGAAATTATAGGTGAAAGGTTTTAACTATAGTACGGTAATTAAGAAAGCTACCAAATATGAAAAACGGTGTCAGCAGTGTGGTCGTAAATTATATTTGATCCGGTTTGGACACCAGTTTCCGTCTCGGGGTTTTGTTCTGTAACCTGTTACAACAATCAATAACTTTGCTATATTAATACTGTTACTATATTACTTTTACTGGTTTTGTTATTGCTCCAGAATTTTCTTATTCGGTACTTCTTAAACTTAGTTTTTTTAATGTAACATAGATGTAACTTAGAAATCTTATGAGCCAGCTGTTTCACTAAATATGAAATCTTGTATTGTGATTCAACAGTGGAATTTTTTATGAGCTATCAGGGTATCTATACCTTCTTACATAAGTTTTTCGCTGTCAGTGTGGCAAGACGTAAAGTCTCAGATTACGTTAAGTTCCTAGGATCGGTAGGCTTTAATTTGTTCACCAACAGACAGCTTGCAGTAACAGTTAATGGATTGTTTTCTGTAATATAGTTATCTTAATGCTTACAACAGAATGAGTGAAATAACTATTCTAGTACTGAGTGACAGATGAAGATAACACCTACGTAAACAGTTCCCGTAAGCGTGTGTGAATGGCACTAACATACGGTACGTATAGTGAAATTCACTATAAATTCATAAAATGACATACCCATAGAAAACAATTCAACGATACATTAAAAATTCTTTATGAAGAATTTGATTGTAGAATAAAGAAGTTCTTCAGGCCATTCTTTTAATTCTCTTCATTTAGCATCGAAGATAAAACCCAGCTGCCTCACTAGCATTTTATTCTGTTATTACGTTTGCTCTGTGTCTGTAAGCCTACTATGAATGGTATTCTGAGTTCCATAGTTGTAATGTATTTGCTAATGCAGACTTAATTTTGTGGGCTTTCAGTGAATTAAGCTGAGCAGAAGCATGCAGACCTCTATTAATCTAAATTAATAGATTAATTATTAATAGATAGATTAATAGATTATTAATATTATAACTGTAACCCTATAAGACCCCTCCCTATAAGACTCTCCTTCTATCTAGTTATGAAAGATAGACTTACTATACTAGTATTATTTAAAGAATGGTTCTGACAGTTCTTCGATGGGCATGATTGCACGTCGCTCTGTTGCCAAATGTACTCTTACTAACACGGTGCCTAACCTACTAAAGACAATCGTATTATGTTGTTGAAATCTGCATCTCGTTAAACGGCGAACTTCATGGAATATTCTCTACCTATTCGTTTTAAGATGCTGTAGTTCCTCTATTATCCGTATTGTATCTGTGTCATCTTTCATATTCGAAAACAGAGTTTTTCTTCTCTCCAACTTTGTCGTTTGTTGCTGAAGTGTTAGCTGCTGCGTCGTGCTGACATTTGTAAGATCTTAACAGTTGTAAGACGTACACACGTTTTGAATTATTTTTTTCTTTTTACTTCCCTATAAATTTTAAAGGAAAGCCACGACGAATAACACGATTGCACATGGAAAACGCGAGAATACGGAAACGTTATTGAAAATAAAGTAATATTAGTTAATGACTTCATATAACATATAACCTTCATACGCCACAAGTCGTATTCAGCATAAGTAAACAAATAACCTTGTTAACTCTGCAAGCGTACGATTACTAACCACTAACCCTAGTTAACAGTAACCTTGAAATGTTAAACTAATTAGAACTTTTAAACGTTAAGCACGTAACATTTACTGTGGAGTGTGCCAACATTAGACACGCATTCCGAAAAATTATGTGTATTGTGTGTTATGTGTTCCAGTGCAATATTGGTGTGTGTGTGTTTCAACGACCTAATATATTATTATTATCTTTATTTATTAGTTTCGGATGATGGAACGTCTGTCGAAACGAGAGAAAAGAAAACAAACGACCTCAAAGGAGACGGAGTAAACGGTCATCTACTGTTTCCAAGTGGGTGAAAAGTAGTGGGTCTTAAATTATAGCCCTTTCTGCTCGACTTAATTATTTAGGTCCTAATAATTTGGATCACCATTTTACTGATTTCCGAATGTATGGCTCATTCATTGTAAGCTGTTAGTGGTTGTTAGCTGAAGCGTCTTAATGCCAACGAAACACTTTTCCAGCTGAATCAGACTGAAAGTAATACGTAGTCACCTTATCGTGTAGATCAGGACGAGCTTATGCCCTTTCCAGATGGATAAAGTCCGGTCAGAATAATTCGTATGGAGCAAAACGTCCAGTCACTTGCCGCAAAATTGTTTGACCTGCTCGATTTAATCCCCAGTCTGTTCTGTATCCATTTTAACATATCGCTGTCAGCTCTTCACCTGATTGGGAATCTGATGGCTATAAACTTAGGTTTACTCAGAGCATGATCAATAATACATAGATGTTTAATTCCTTAACACACTGATTAAAAATAAAGAAAACTCGTAGTTTCATTATGGGAACGCCTATTTCTCTAGCGGTCCAGCCAAGTGAGTACAAACTGTATTCAGCGTAAAAGAAACACTTTCAAGTCGTCTGACAATGATAAACATGTTGCAAAACTTCTGCGAGGGTTGTAAAATCTAGATTAATATCCATAGACTGAGTTCCCGCTACTTCCACCGCTTGTGTGTTACGCGTACGTTGTTGCATTTGCAAGTTAACTTAGATATGTCTTATAGAGTTACTTTCATATACTTTTATATTTTATAGTTCTATAAAAGTTACTTCCTCTAACTCCTCTAAATGTAAGCGTAAATGATAGGTACAGCAAACAATAAAGCAACTCTCTCCTATATTAATTTAATTTAAAATTCAATAATATTCCTAAAAATTGAAAATTTGATGCTTTTATGTAGATTCAGTTGGTAGAGATTTATACTGATGAAAATTTATGGGGTTGACATCGCCGAGGTTATAAACGCAACTCAACTACACCCCGCTTTCTATTGCCGCCCCCTAAGTGACTTAGCTCAACTCCACTGCGCTCCGCTTCACTCCGCATCTGCTGACCACCTATACGAATGGGTAGAGAATATTCCAAGTAACCACACACAGATTTCAACAGCATAATACGAATCTGTTTCCTGATGTTTACAGATTTATCAAGTGTGCAGATCCATACTGGACTGACTACAAAGGCAGCCGTATTAAATTGTTGAAATCTGCGTATCGTTAAACTTGGCGAACTTCATAGAATTTTCTCTACTCATTCGATTTAAGAAGCTGTAGTTCCTCTATCATCCGTTTTGTATCTGTGTCATCTTCCATATTCTAAAATAGAGTTTTTCTTCTCTCCAACTTTGTCGTTTGTTGCTGTACTGCTAGCTGCTGCGTCGTGCTGACAGTTGTAAGATCTTGAACTTTTCACTGGATCTAAAACGTTACAATGATTCCGTAAAGTTAATTTTGTATTTTGAGATACGTAACGCCAATTTTTAAGTAAGCGCATTTGTGTGAGAGAAAAGTCTAAGAAAGGAAAAGTTTCAATTTTTCTTGTATGGGGGACCTCACATAAGTGGTGATAAAATTGCACGTTAACATGACGGCACGAACGCGCGGGCATGCGCGCGTTCACATACACACTCACACTTACATACGAACGTCATCTTCATACTCTCTGAGAGAAAGCTGTTGATGCCTACTGAAGTATAATTAGTAAATGAATACTAAGGAATTCGAGCTGAAAGAATTGAAACTAAATGTGTAGCTTGCAGCATTGTACAGCAGTGCCTCAGTTACACTTGCTTATACTTAGTCTTGTTTAGAAAGTCCTAGAAACAATCTCACGCAGTGTGAAACGACTTATTCATTACAATATAGTAGACAAAGACAAAAAAAAAACACACAAAATAGTTTCATGATCGCTGTCCTCTCCAAAATATCTAGTGAACGTATCTTTTCTACCATTGCCTTCAGAATTCTGTTCACCACTTTTTTGTGTATTTGATCACGACATACTTGTGTCACATAATGTTACATTTAGGAGCTGTATGCGCTGTGGTTTGCAGTAATGAGGATGTAGTCGGCATTTGTCAATACAACGAATAACGGTATCTTTCATTCTTCTGTTTATTGTTAGTTAATGTACTTAGAACGATACGTATTCATTTAAGTATTCCTAATATAGGCCTACTTAAACCTTATTTCTTCATTTATGGTAATAAATTTACTCTTTAAACTATGTGTTATCGTTTATCGTTTATGCGTGTTTGACGTCTCTTCAATTCCAGCCCTTATATGTTCCAAGCTCCCAACTATAATATATTGATTGTTATCGCTGAAGTGTGACATTTATCACAAAACTCGGATACCTTATTATGAAGACTGTAGCAGGGTCGCAATTTCTTGACCTCGTAACGTAATTTTAGTAGAACTGTCTTCCTTTATATAGCTTCCTAATTGTAAATAATACAGTGGTAACTATGTATTTTGTAGTCAGATTGCTAGTCAAGCTAGTCATATTTCGTGTAAGACGAACTGGGCACTTTGGGTCAATTAATGCGTACCATTGTACTTAATCCTCTCTTTGCACTAGTATGTAGTTCTCACTTTTCTACCAAACATTCATTTAAAAGACGGCGTTAAATTTGATGGTCAATGCTTTTGTTGACTGACTCAAGGCTTGCTGAGTTCTATTATCTGCGTTCATCCATTGCTAAACATAACGTGAAAGATATAGGGCTACTTATAAACGTGGAAAATGTAATAGACCTATTATGTGGAGTTATAAATAAGTGAAATGAAATTAAATCTTGTTTTCAAGGTGACTGCAGATGCATTAAAAAGTGAATATTAATATGGAAGCAGTCTGCAGACGTGTGTGAAATGTTTCAGCAAGTCGTTAGTAGCCTTTTAAAATGTGATGTTTTTTACTCTCATTTATAAATGCTATGTCATGGAATGTTGGTTGCCTGAAATAATTAAAAGCACTTAAACAGTGACGATATAATTTTACAGTAATTACAGAAACGTTTGCTGAACGTTTTTCTGTACAGTTTTATAAACTTGTTTGATTATTTCACTAAAAAAAAGCGCATGCCTTGTGCATACCTGTGTGAGCCTTTCCACGATTGTGTATGTGTTAGATGTCATGATACAAGCTCTTCTCATAAGACCTTTTTAGGTTAAATAAGATGTTAAGTATACATGTGAACTGCGCGGTTATTCATAACTGTGGAGTCATTAAAAAACCATGCTCACAAGAAACGGCTCCACCTTCACGATATTATACGGATTTCTAAGCCTTTAAAGATTCGTTAGAGAGATGTGCTATCGAATGAAACAAGAATTTTGACTGGCATTTATTCACGGATTTTGTTCAGCTGTGTTCTCCTGAGGCTGCCATGTGACGCACAGACAACCTGTGAACAAAGAACACTGGCACAGCGGCCTTATTCACTTCGAAGGGAATCACTTCATCGCAGTTACCTTTTTTTCCAGAGAAACCATTGTACGAAGACCCTTCTTTAAAAGCTCTTTTACTTTGAAACTCCCAACAAGCCCCCTGCGGAAACGTCCCACGCAATCGTCGAATTCTCCTGACATTTAATCACACTTTACCTTTCTCGAGAATCGCTTCACGAAGTCCTTTACCTCCTCCTCATCGTAGGGTCCTCCGTCACCGTTCTTTAAAACTTTAAAGAAATATATTTAAAAGTATATATGTGTACGAACTATCCAAAGAAATTTTCTACGAATGTATAGATCCTGTTAGTTTATTTTAGTTTATTGTATTTATTTAGTTAGTTTTTTCATAACTTTATGCAATTAAAAGCTTAGTTTAATTATATAGCAACAATTAATTTGTCAAGAAACAATTACAGAATTCATAGCAAATCTTGTTTTATATTTAAGTCAAGCGACAGCAGTTACATAACGGCATAACTGTTACATAACGTTAGTCTTTTCTATTTAAGTTCAAACTACATTAGATACCGTAAAAGTTAATCAATGAAATTGGCGGAGCTTCTTGAAAACGCTGTGTGGCACATTGATTTCTATGTTGTAGGCCTAACAGGTAGGCTGCCACATTCCGAGTTCAGATATACGTACTTTCTGAAGACAGTAGGACGTGCGATTCAAGATGCGGTTTTTAAAAATTCCTCAGAGTTTTTGTTTGTCAGCTTGTCAAATAAATCTGACAGGGCGAAGCGACAAATAGTGAAAGGCAAAAGGATGTAACCCCCCCCCCCCAGATGCACACCATACCGTAGGTGTACTGTATTAATGAGTGTTTAGGTAACATAATTGACTTTAGGAGGTATACACAATTAGTAAACGTCTACGAACGTTATGAATTTGTTAAGGCTGCATTAATGCATTAGGTCGTATTTCTAAACTCAAAATACGGCAAAATGTGTTCACATTTAATTTAATCGTAGTTATGCACTTATGATCCCTAAAATTTGTTTGTGGCGTTTGTTATAAGTATAACTTACAATGTTTTCAGCGAGCTTTAATTCGTGTTGAAGCAAATGGAACTTGCCTCAGTTTTCAAAATATAAATTCTCGCACGTTTAGATGCAGTGACTTGATTCACACAAAATATGAACGCAATTTCCGGAACGTTTTCCGCAGAAGACCACACATCTGTGAATATAATTCGTAATTGAATGTTTCTTATGATTTAATTCTATTTTGGCTAACAATACAGAGGCTATTGGAACACAGGCTACTTAGCTCAGTTTTGAATGTGCTGAGTTCTCCCCTGCGCGCGCGCGCCTTTGCTTCCGTCTATTTCCTACTTGTCATGCGTGCTATTGAATAGTTACGTAGTTACCTTTGTATATAATGGTTATTTTGGAAGAAATATGTTAACATCTTTATTTATAAACGTCTAGTAGACCTATAGTTTGCTTTGCTGATAAAACTGTCTCAACAAAACGTATAAATATTGAAGTAATCAGCCTGAGAGATGACTCAAGAACGTCCATGTACGTAACATAAAACTAATGTGCTGTTAGACTACGTTTAGTTTGCAACTAATATTTTACGATGAAGAAGTGAACAGAACGTAGGCATGTAATGGAGTGTAATCCATTCTATCAGTGCAATCTGGTTGAGTGTGCACACATGAGTATTCTGCTTCGTCTGTAGGTCTAACTTCTGTATTCTCGCTGCAAATCCTTGTTTGTCATAACACGCTTTTACGGTCTATTGTTCTAGACCTATTATCCCTTCTCACTGCCGTCTTGGTAACCTCCTGGACTTTTACCTCTGCTTATCTCCCGGAAACAAAATACACGTGTGTCGAGCGGTCAGATGGTGTTTTCTTGTGACAGACGGGATTATGTCTTGTGCTTGACGTATGCTGCAAAACCATTACCGGTACAGGCTATAGCCTACTGTGCAGAGTGTAATATACAGCTTAGACAATAAAAACAAAAAACAAAACGTTTTCCGATATATTTGTATGTAAGTCTATGTATAATAGAATAGGCATATATTAGTGTGACTTTTAAGTATGATGTATGCGTTTCTATAACTTGAAGGGACATTGAAAGGGCGATGATCACTGCAGCTGACATAGCAAAAAAAAAACGATCGAAAAGACTGACCAAAAAGTTTTTTTTTTTTTACATTGTTTGCCAATTTACAGCCTACTCACAATAATAGTAATATTGAGTAGTAAATACATTTTCTGAAAGAGATGTCATGAGAAAATAAAACATGCAACGACTACCCTCTTGCAGAATGTATGGGCCGGCAATATTCAATATTTTTGGCTCGCGATCATATGACCACAGTCTCTTCACTCTTCTTGCTAAGGCTAGCGGAGAGTTCGTTCTGCAACAAGCAGGTTTTCGTGTCTCAGTTTTCGCGGCTGGCAGAGCGTTGAATATCTGCGTATTGCTTCGGAAACAAGTGGAAAACATAGGTCATTATGGAGTGTGGAGTTGGAGATATAACAGGGTGTGTTGGCTGCTGATCGCAAGATTATCGTTTGGAATCTTTGTATAATTTTAAGTTAGATGGATTCAATGTATACCATAGATTCAGTTTCAGTATCGGCTTGTATAGAAGAATCTTATTTTCTAGGGGGATAATTTTGATTTTCGACTCAGCAACCAAGAGATCTCTCGGAGCTTTAAGTTTAGTTGGCCACGCTTTATTTTGACATGATTCTGGTATGCTAATTTTTGGTCTAGATGTAAACCTAAGTATTTTGCATCAGTTTGAAGTGGAATTTCGACATTTGGACAAAATGTGCGTTGGGTGGTGAAGTTAACCTCTACTGATTTGTTTCATTTATTTTGATTCTCCATTTGCCAGTATTGAAAAAGATCAAGATTGTGTTGCAGTCGTTACGTTACTGTTGCTGACGTGCTGCTAGCCCCATATATACTAAACCTGGACCAATAATGGAAAGAAACAAAAGTCGATAGGAAAAAGTACTGAGAGCCTACAGGATAGTACAGACATGGACAGAGCACTTAAATTCCATGTATCCATTATAACCATTGTAAGCCGAACTACAAACGTGTACGTAATTCTTTGGGAGACCGAGAGCGAGTGCAAAGGAGCTGGGGCAGGCAGAAAGTAATAATACACGAGATCGCGCGTACACAAAACTATTGAATTCTTTGTTAATAACAAGTTACAATAATTGTTTTCAACAACTAAACTCGGGGTTTCAGAAGTAGCAGTAATGATTGTAGATATACGAAACGGGACCTAACAACGCGGCACTGCTAACCGTCTCCACGCTGTATATTACAACAACTACTACTACTACTACAACTACTGCTGCTGCTGGGTTATAATACACGATGATTTCAACCTCACTGAATAATATGATCAATTTACGCATTAATTTACGTAAATTCTTACTGTATATGGTTATATATAATATTATTTGGACAGCTTACTTATGTTATTGTCTATTAATATATAAATCATATCGTATCAACAAAATGTAAATATAATATGGAAAGAATCAGTATATTGTGTACATCAAATGTGTGTCGCCTCGATGCCAGTGCCACCTGTATTTCTAGGACAACGTGCCGGAACCAGTCTCTCCCTCGTAGGTCGTTCAACTCCCTACTACAAATTTAATACTTATTTTAAAAGTTAGTGTCCGCGTGTCACAGACAAAACCTGATTCAGACAGTGAATCTTCTCCGTAACTTACACTGCCTCACAACCTGAATGTGTGATCACAACCTGAGCAAACACGCGCACACATTCCGCTATGTGATGTGTAGCCTATGTTGTGTTTACAAAAGGCGTGAACACTCGTACCAGTTGACATACGATGAATACTTCGATTTAAAAAAAAAAATTTTATTTTACTCAAACTAAAAATCATAACATTAACTTATAAATAGAATACATTAATTTCGATTATAGGCCTATATTACCTCCTGGTCGAGACAGCTAAGATGTTAATGATTAGCTTTATAATACGGCAGCTGATCGCATAAAGCTAAGATGTTATTGCTTTCCTCAATTTCCCTTATCTTGTTCTTATAGTGCTCACTTTTTGTCTGTCTGCTAAGTTTTATACCCATTCTTCGTTTATTGCAATGCTTGGAAGAAGCAAACAATTCTTCTGTTGCTTCTTGTTTCCTGTTATAAGTATTTACTTCTGGGTTCATCCTTATTTCTCACGGCCTGTCTCGCTCTTCATCAGTCCATTCTAAATTAGGTCTCCTGCAAACCTCCCTGACTAGTTCTGTTGATCTTAGTACACTGTTTTCATTTTGCTTCCACTCTTGTTCTACATCATTAACTGTATGATGGCCAAATCGCATTTAGTCAGTTCTAATTCAGTTGCTTCTTTGTATCTTTTTAGTTGATACTTATTTGTTATTTTACTGATTCCTATAACTTTTCCTTATATCCTTTGTGCTTTTGAATATTAATAATCCTTTGTTTTATGATCTCTGAGAACTAAGAAATGATCAGTCACAATTCACTCCTCTATATGATCAAACATTCTGGGCAGAGGATTTTCGTGGCTTTTGGATACCAACACGATTTCTTTGGTTGAAATGCTGAGTTCCTGGTATTCTCTATGATTTTTCTTGTGGGAAAAGTGCTGCTTATCACTAGATTCCGCATTTTAGCTAGTTGGCATATTCTTTCACCACTTGGGCTATTACCCGATGTAAACTCTGCTTATAGATGACTTTTCCAAATCGTTCTCTTGCCCTATTTTAGCATTAAGATCACCAAGAACTGTTAATAGGTCACGTTTGGCTACTTTGCTAGCGTCTCGTAGTATATATCCTAGCTTTCTTCTACAGTAACTTCAGTGGTGGTGGGGGGGCATATACACTAATATTGTTATTTTTGAGAATGTAAGCGGATCATACATATTCGCTCATTAACAGATTCAAAGTGAGTCGTTGATGTGTAGCTCTTTTACTTCGAATAAATCCTGTACTATACATGCCTTGTGTAGCTCCACCACTCTCGTATAGTGAGGATTTTCGTACTTCACCATGACCCTTCCACCGAATTTTTTGTTAAATATTAGAATTACCTTGGTTTCCTTCTTTGCAACTTCTTTGTGTTCTCCGTTTCGGGACTTAAAGTCCCATCATCAGGTGGATAAACTTTTCACTCATGTAGAGCACGTCACTAGATAAAAAATATATAAAGGTCACGCACATCTCGCTACTCAGTCGATTTCCCCACTCGCGTTATCTCACGATGCGCATCGCTACCGACCCCGCGAGCACTTCGGTAGCTGACTTCGTTATTAATACTCTCATTATTATCCATTATTTATTATTTTATAAGACTTGTTACTTTACTCTAATTAATTTAATTCCTCATAACACAATTTCAATCTTACATATACAATGCGTAAATTACATACTTCTACTTCACTACTTTAACCTCAAATCACGCTTGCATCTGTTGTAGGTGTGGTTTTTCTATTTAAATTTTAATTTACAAAAACTGTCCCTTTCGGAAGCGCCAATTGTGATAATATTATTACATACACATATAAATAAATAAAATTATTTTCCACTTCGGTAGTGATACGCATCGTGAGATAACGCGAGTGGGGAAATCGTCTGAGTAGCGAGATGTGCGTGACCTTTATATATTTTTTATTTAGTGACGTGCTCTACATGAGTGAAAAGTTTATCCACCTGATGATGGGACTTTAAGTCCCGAAATGCGTAGTGTATATTGAGAACACAAAGAAGTTGCAAAGAAGGAAACCAAGGAAATTCTAATATTTAATTATATAGGCAACTTGGAGACCACAACAATTATGAATTTTTTGTAGCGCTCTGAAGTCCATTCTATGAGAAGCCAGTTTCTCCGCAATTTCCGTGCTTTAAGTAATGCTTTCATCTGTTCTTAATTTCCTAGTCTTATCCTTTAATCTTTAACTGGTTCGTATCCGTGACATTAATCCTCTCGTAACAATCTGGAGGACCAGGGATTTTACTTCGGGCTACCCTTCCCCTAGAGAGTTGCTTTCACCTCAGCGGTCGAGGGCCATATGCCCGTTCTCAGTAGGCTGCCTAAATCAGCCTATCTGTGGAGTCGGTGGCCTGCTTGAGGATCCACCACGTTCACAGTAGGTGTACACCCTGCCGCCGAAGTGCGTCGTCGGTTCAGCTTGCCATTCCAAAAGCTGGGGTGCCAACTCCGCCGTACCAAAGCCCACCTTCTCCGCCTTCGCCGTTGTGATCTTTGTCCGTATCCCTGGACAGGGGACAGCGTTATATCCGCTGCACTGGATCCTCATCAGAACTTAGAAATCAATACATTACTCTGTCGAGAATTACCCAAGTGGAACAGAACGAAGCAGCTGGCTTCACATTGGCCGGGTTATTGCCAAAGTCTGATACCAAGGCCAATAGCGGTAGGTTAATTGTATACAGTTAAACACAAAAAATCATTTTGAAAAGTTATCGTACCTATTAGGCTGATCTTGTAGGAACCGATTTAGATCTTGTACTACTACTTCAGTAGTTCTTTGGCAGCCAATGTCAGTTAGTCTTTAAAAAGTGAACATGTTAGAAACCTTTCTGTCATTTGCATTCTTGAACTGTGTGTGCGTTTGGTTTGAACTGTAGGCCTATGTGTCGGAAACCGGCACAGCAGACAAGTCCCTCTTACACAGTTATTCATAATTTCCAATAGAGAAAATGTTTAAGCAAGTTTCAGATAAACAATATACAATTTGAACGCGGCGTCCGGATAAAATTGTTTCCGACCATCTCGAGTCTCAATTGCTTGACTCTGCCCACAAAATCTGTCTGTCTGTTGTTCCTAAGGTCTGCATTGACCTGTGCGGCATCCGCGTGGTGGTCGCTCTTGTCTACCACCAGTAAGTGTAAGCTAGGTCAATTTGTTGGAGTTTCCATGGTTTTGACAAATTACATAATTCGGATAGGACTTCGATGACTCCTTACCCTATCCGACTTCGTTCCCTCCGAAACTCTTTTCACGGTGGCCTCGACTTCTTTCTTTCTGTATCTCTGTATCATCATCCTACCCCCCCCCCCCCGTCCGGGTAGTCTCCCTCAGGCGATTCTGATAACCATCCTCGCAGACTCTTCTGCTAAGTAATTCTCCTGACTTTAACAATTCACAATCGACTTTCTTTTCTCCCTCCTCAGGGAACCCGAACCTTCAAGTAAGCCTGAACGAACTCCTTGTCACTGCTATACTGGTGCGAAGAAGAGAGTTCCCACTTACGGGAGAGGTGAAGCTGATGTGACATAACCAAACTACTTCCCAAACACGCCCATACATGTTTCCGTATTATGAGGTTACACTCGATTAATTGCGTAAAACATATTACTCTACAGCAGGGATTCTCAACCTTTTTGTGATTGAGAGCACCTTTCATACTCCGGGGCAAGTGGGAGAGCACCATGCAAATTTAATAATAATAATAATAATAAATACACTCACCAGGCTAATGAGATCTTTGGCCCTGAATGTTACTCAGAATTTCACTAATATCTAAGGAGAAGTCGCTTGCAGCCACACGTAAACAGTCCTCCAAATGTGAGTCATTTAATCTTGATCGTGCTTTGTTCTTGATGTATTTCATTAATGAAAAACATTTTTCACACAGGTAGGTTGTCCCAAACATCGCCAAGCATTTGAGAGAAGCATTTCGCAATGTCGGAAATTTCATTGTATCATTTGCACCCCAGAAATCTGTGATCCTTTCCTTTTCAAAAAGATATTTTAAGGCTTGAGAGGACTGGAGCTCTAATAATTCAAGTTCCGCGCGAGCAAGTTTGTGCTGTTGAATAATCTGAATTTTTCTGAGAGTCCACATTGAATTAAAATGGATTGAGCACCATATTAAACAACGGCTCACTTTCTTCGAGTACATGAAAACGTGTAGCAAACTCTTTCAACAGATCTTGAATTGCCAGAACGACAATTTTAGGACACTCCGAGTGGGGACGACCAAGACTCGAGAGTGTATGTGCCAGTTCAGGAAAATGAACCCAGTCATTTTTACTTGCCGTCCCGAGGAATCTTTGTAACTTTGATCGAAAGGAAAATATAATTTCTTTCAGTTCACAAATTGTGTTTTTCTGACCCTGAAGACGTTTGTTCAGCTCGGTGAGATATTGAAATAGGTCTACCATGAAAGCAAGATTGATCTTGAAATCATCCCCGAATATTTCTGGAAACTTAGTGACATAATCGTTGGCAGAAATAAATGTTTTGATTTCTTCGAAAACTTTCCAGACCCTTGTTGTAATTGCTTCCCCGCGACTTAGCCAACGAACATCCGCATGTAGGATTAGTTCTGAATGTGGCGCTGATAAATCATGCAAGAAGACTTTTAGTAAGCGTTTATTCAGGGGTTTAGAAACCAAAAAGTTGATCAACTTAACTATCAGTTGTAACTGTTCTGGAAATTCAGGAACAGATATAAGATGACTGGCTAAGTTTTCAACGTGAATTAAACAATGATAGTGAACAAAGGGAGGAAAATGTTCATCATTTTTCAGAAGAGCGACAAATCCTTTATTTTTACCTACCATGGAAGGTGCGCCATCAGTAACCACACACACGAGCTTTGATAAGTCAATGCCATTAGTTTCAGGAAATTCGCGACAGCGTTGTAAATGTCTTGCCCCGTAGTTGTACCCGGGAGCGGTAAAATTGTTAAAAAGAAATCTTCTACAATTCCCACATTATCTATACAACGTACAAAGCACGCCAATTGTGCTACAGAAGCAATGTCTGTTGATTCGTCAACAGCAAGAGAAAAATAACTACATTCAGAAAGTTTCTGGGGTGCTTTTTGTTTAATTTGAGCCGCGATGAGGTCAACGCGCCTGGCAACAGTGTCATTACTAAGTGGCACATTTTTTGCCGTATTAATCAAAACACTTCTGTATTTCTCAGGTATACTTTCAGCGAGAGTTGTCACTGCGGAAACTATGCACTCCTTCACAATTTCTCCACTTGTAAATGGCATCCCATGCTGAACAAGTTTATGAGACACAGATACAGACACTGAAAGTTTGTTAACAGAACTATTAACATTAAATGAAAAAGAATTCTGTTGACGTTGGAGTTGTGATTTTAACTCTTTGATTTTATGTATCCTTGCATCTGATCCCGTGGGATATTGATCAGAAAACGCACTATGATGAGTTTCATAATGTCTTTGACAATTTGCTTTTCTGAAACCCGATAAAGGTGCATGACACAAAACGCAAATAACTCCGGTATTCTCGCCATTAGTGACCACCAAAAAATCTGTCTCCCAGTTACCTTGAAAAGAATACAGTTTCTTTCTTTTTGCTTCGCTACTTTTGTTGGAATCTTGGGTTGATGAAGAAGGTAACTTAGGTATCGATTCTTCACTACGTTTTCGTATTACAAATTTATCCATGTCTCTTTTTTAAGAACGTTCACAACACACTTCGAGGCGAAAGGAAAATTGCAAACTGACAATAATTACGCGTATTTCACAAATAACAGAACAGCAATACTACAACCAAAATACGTCACAAAACTGGTGTACACCGCTACACTATGTCACTCCAGTCACAAATGTCGCTCGAGTAAGTGGAAATGTCCACGCAGAAACATTCATTGGCAAATTTCGAAATTTCTATTTAAAATCTGAAAATTGATTGGTTGAGTTAAGTGTAAAATGCTACGTGACTATTTCTGTGAGAACTGCTTAAAGCTGCCAAGTTTAGGGATTTCAGAGGCAATAAAATTAAAATATTTTGAATAACCGCTTCTTTTGAGGGTACTAGTACGTGTTTAACAGCCCATTTACAAGATGAGACAACCTGGCGCCTACAGTAATAAACCCCTCGTAGGCTGTCTCTGCCTTTTAAAGCTGCAAACAATAGAGTCGGTATCGGCTTGTAAACTACAGACAATTCCGGAAACCATTGCAAGTAGTGCTTTTAGAAGTAACAAAGGTTTCCAAACAGTATTCTGCTATACTTAGTTGTTGGTGGACAACAGCTGTACGGCCGGCTATATAGTTCATAATTGAAAATTAGGGGTCACTGTTGCTCGCGAGCACTTTTTTATACATCCATGATGAGCACCATTTTTAGTTACGCGAGCACCAGGTTGAAAACGCCTGCTCTACAGTATCACTCACGCAAGTCTGCCTAACACATTGATTTAAACAATCACGCAAAGTGGCTTGTAGGTTACATTTTTCACGGCACGTGGACTGTGTTGAATAATTGTTTTTGGAGTAACGACTGGCGCATACGCAGAACTTATGTAAGCTTTCTTCCCGCGGTAGTACAGTAAGTTCTGCTTCTCTGAGGGTGACCGACGTTACAGGGCGTCCACAACAGCAAGAGGTGTCTCGTACCATTAGTATAGGGGGGTGTCTATTCTCACCCCACACCCTATCTAGTGAATAATCGCATTAGCTAGCTTTTTCTAAAATTATAGGTCAGCAAAGAATGAACCAGTTTACTGGACCAACACAAGTCATCTCATTGGAGTCAACGAGCGCTGCCACGGATGAAAAGACCCCCCTCCCTACGACGCAATAGCAAAAACGAAAAAAAGGTTAATGGGTTGTACTAACATATTTTTTGTCAGTAGTTTACTTGAAATTGTGAAAGGAAAGTAAATACCAGTGTTAAATATAATATATTTTATTTATGGAATGTAATATTTATAATATACTGTATACCGGTATATATATATAATATTTGTGTAGTAACTCTACATACCAGACGTTACTACTGTATTTTGATTACTAATTTTATTAGGTTTGTATGTACGCGCCGTTATGTGCACGCTGTACGATAAGGTTGACGGTTTAGGTTAACGTGAAGAGTTTCCATGGGAAATAACGTCTGTTGCTTAGTGATGGAAGCTCTAGGCAAATCGCTTTTAATTTGGTAGTACCACAATTTAGTTTTAATTGGTAACAATTTTTTTTATTCGAGCAGTAAAAGAGCTGCTCCCCAAAGATACGCAATATCGAAAAACAAACAGTATTTTCGTCGTTATTATTTAATAAATGTGTGTGGGTTACAATTGTATCCCATGTGACTGAATTTTTGTACAGATCTTGTCAGGGACTGATGCACAATTAATTTCTTTCATGTTTTAATCAGTAATTTGTTAATTAAATTTGCTTGTCCAACATATGCGGGCGCGTGTGTGTGTATAAGGGGCACAAATGTCAAGCTTCAGTTAAACAATAAATTATACGTATCACACAAATAGCACTGTTTGTCTCTTATTGATTTTTTTCTGGAATTATACATATACTAACAATTATACCGTTTTATGGCCAGTTGTGCAAATTTTTGTTGTTTGAAAACCGGAATAATTAACAGTCAAGAAGCCTATAAAGATACTCGTTTTTGTTACGGGCTGGTCAGTGTGTTAGAGGCTAATTAATAACACTTCGCAGGAATCCAGACTGTACGTAACAAGGTAGGCCTATATACAGACGCTTTCAGTTATGCGAGTAAAGAGAAATTTAAGCAAATCGTTCTATTGGCCTACAACTTTACCAGTGCTTGTAAATATGCCGTTCCGAAACAGCACAATGTAAGTGTACCTGAAAAATATGTGTTAAACACACTGTTTCGATGTCATTACCCAAGTGATAACATTAGTTGAACATCTAAATACAAAATTAAAACGTCAAAATGCTTTTGTGATGTTCGTTATGATTGTTCTGTGCCGTTACGAAAATACAAAATTAAAACTTTTGTTCGAGAAACGTGCAGTATTAACTTATTCTTGTGAATACAGCAAAATTTCGAGAACAAACGACCCAGCGGCTGAGCCTACAATGGAATCTGAAGTGTTAACGTTACACGAGACGTGTACCTACACGCACGGTGTCTGATTAATTGACACGACATCTCTGTTATCTACGCTCTACATTTCTACGCAAATACTTTATAAGCGGGTTATACCTAAGATAAAGTATTTACTATGACAATAATTTTGTATAGGCATTACTCACTACTGTTTACAAAAAAATTCGGTAACCTCTTTTCGATAAAGTCCTTTAGCTACCCTGAAGCTTCCATTTAATATTTACATTTTTCAAGAATTTAAGTGACTAACAAAATAATATTATATTCGTACTTTGGCTAGTAACAAGAATGTTTCTAGAGGTAAATAGTATGTAATGTAACATTGATAACATGAAACCGGTACTATTAATAACAGGAATGCGGAAGACTCATCATTTAAAGTGTGATAAAAGTGTGTTAAATTGCAGTTGACAAATTCTATAGTTATTATAAATTACTGTTATATCAATTATAATTAATATCAATTTCTCAATTAAAATTTGAGAAAGTGAGTTATCATTTAGTAAAGTGTATTACGTCTGGAAATTTTTCAGGCATGTGATACACAAAAGATGAAGAATTTTTTAATAAAATTTTGTTATTACTATAAAAATGTTTACTTGTATAGTTAGTAAGAGCTTGAGAGGTATACTTCTTTTATCGTATTATTGTTGCTTTGCAATTTAGTTTTCAGAAGACTGAAACCGTGATCTGTGCGGATTTGAGTTAAAGTACTCATTGGCTTTAAAAACCAAATAATTGTTATTGCAAAGTAATGAGAATTAAAAAAAAAAACTCGCTTTGAATTATAGAGACAGTTTTAATAGCTTATTTTTCTTGGAATATGTTACAAAAACATTTAGCAATATTAACCAAAACTTATGTTAGTGAAAACCAAGAATACACATGTTATGTGGAGGGTGCTCCAGCGAGCACTCTTCCCTTACTCTAATCTGAAATAAAGTTCAAAAAGTCTGTCTGGTCGTTGGTCTGAAGCATTTTAATCGTCTTGTGTGCCCTGTGTCGTCCAGTACCTTTCTTGTCAGCTCTTTTGTGTCTGTACAGCTCATTGTTTGCGCTATTTGTTTCTGTAGGCCTACCTCGTGTAATGATTTTTAATATCTCCTCGAACAGAAGGCACTTCGAGGCCCTTCTATATAACGTGGTTTGGCATGTACCACGTGCTACGTACCAATTTCCTGAGTACCATGTTTTTGAAGTACTACAGAATCTCTATGTTTGAATTACTTGCTGTCCCCCATAGCTGAATGGCGACGGCCAGATTGGTTTGAGATTTATCTTGTAAAGGAAGAGTTTATTCTCCAGGAACATTTCTGACCTCATTCCAAGCAACCAATATAAGCAACCAAGTCTCAAGGTATGACTTAGCTGTTTATTTTTGTTGTTGTAGTTGTTGTTGTTGTTATGTGTTTCCGCCATATAAGGCATCTGTCCAGATGCATGCCGAGATATTTGACATCTGCTTATGGCAACTGAGACTTGTGTAATGTTATAGGCGGACAGTTGTCTCGTCTTAGGCTAAATGTTACACGAATTGATTTGGATTCATTTGTCTTTATTCCCCATCTCTTTAATCAGTTTTAGATTTCATCTATGTTGTTTTGTAGGTTTTCCGAAGCAGTATCAACATCTGTATGCAAGGCCAGGATGGCAAATGTCGCCAACATTTTTTATCTAGATATGTCCGCAGTGTATAAAGAGTAGAGAACTGGCCATAATATGTTTCCTTGCGAGACTTCTGAATTTATGGAATGAAGATTTGTATACTAATTTTAGTGTTTAACAAAAACGTGACTTTTTTGAAGGTACAATTTTAGAATATGTTAAGGGTGTAGCAGACGTTTCTTCAATTTACAGATTATCAATTTATAATAAGATTTATAATAAGCCCGTATGCCAAATTTATCATAGGCCTGACTTATGTCCGAAAATGCTGCAGAGAGGTAGAGATGGTGAGTACAATCTCTTCCATAACCTAAAAGTGTGGTTTCGAATCCATGTTAGGAGAATTGTTTGTTCATGACTATTCTGTGATTGCAAGACACTATGTTACAAATTATAAAATTGTTGCTGGAAATTCATATTCCGTTTTATAAAACTTTTGCTGATTTATCTTCATCTTATTCCTCAATGTTATGTGTATCGAACCACACTTAGTGAAATATCTTGCCAGTTGTTGCTTAGACCACTGACAGATTCAACTAAGACGTTTTATCTTATTTATTTAAAAGTGTGACTTTATGCTAATATTTTGTCCCCTATAAGTTTTTATTTTTCAATTTATATCTTTAGCCTGCACGGTTGCATGAGTTTACTGAGAGTAAATATTGATCAGTCCAATTTCTCCTCACTTTGCATATGATTTTCTTATCTTGTGCATATTACGAGAATTAATAGACTCATCACCTTGGTGTCCAGAGCTTATTTTTTCCATATTCTTCATGTGTCGCCCGTATGTATTCTTGGAAAATTACTGAAAAATACCCATAACAAGATACCTTGTCGATTTTATTTTCGAGTTTATCTTGTTTTGTCTACACATTGAATAATTTATCAAATTTTGTGAAGTATTTGTACATGATGTAAAATGTTAGAATCTGCAAGAAGCTGTCTGAAGCGAGAACTCTCTTTCCATTTAGCCCTTCTGTTATATGACACGGGTATCTAATATGCCCCCTATTGTGTTTCACGGTAATGAGAATTGAATTATAATGTTACGACTAATCACATTATATACCAGAATAGTTATATGAAAACAGAATAATATAAATTATATTTACATTATAATGTAATAACAATCGCACGCTTTACCATAATCACAAAGAGTAATCGGGAGAGGTAATGCACAATTTAATTATAAATAATTATGAAGAGGAAATTTTTCTTACCAGAAATCAGATTTGCTCTTCTGAAATCAGATTTCGGTCATATAATTAAGCCAGGTAGCCTATTTATTAATATGCATTCAATCTCGGTGCCTATGTGGAAAGATTTTGTAGAACCTCTAAAATGTAAAACGTAAAAATGGTATAACGTTCGTTTTCCATAATTCTTAGAGTTTAAAAAGCGTTTAGAGTATATAACACTTAAAAAAAAAACGCTTCTTTGTTTTTCAGAGTTTTTCGAATGACCGCCGTCGTGATTTATGATCGCCATGTAGTTATAAAGTGATTTGGAGTTAAATTTGTTATTGTTATTTGCTGGGTTATTATTAATATTAATGTTGTTTTACTAATAAAACTCACTTTATTAATGTGATGACGCTATAGCTTACTTGATGAATTTCTGTTTGTCATCGGGATCTTATGATTGACTGACAAAAATATAAAGCATCTGCAAGTTGAATCAACCTATTTCTCCGTGTGTATTTCATTGTTTTGTGTGTGTTTTGTGTTCACGCAAATACACGTTCAAAACAGAAGCAAAATTTTTACTATAGGCCTAATCATCTTTACACACTCAGCTTTGCACATGCCTAAGTAATATGAAGGAAGACCATTTTATTAGGTCATATATTGTTATATTCTTTACTTACAGTTGTAAGACTTTTTAAGGCTTTAAAACATTTTGTGTGAGTTGTTTAAAAATTCTGTTTGGAAGATCAAATCTCTTCTCTTGTAGAACTTTCTCTTGCTTTACAAAGAGATATGTTTGTTTCCTGTATAGGGTTAGACGTTCCTGAAGCTGTATTTGTTGTGGACACATGCCTTCGCCTTTGTAGACAAGTTCTTTCTTTTACAAGTATTTATATAATTTCTGACAAATTGTTAGTTGTCTTCTGATAAAGCATGCGTACTTATGTATCCGGTTTATTAAAGTATTAAAATGATTAGTCATATTCACTTACTGTTTCCTGTCAGATTCCTATCTCCAATGAGAAGGAGAATACTGCTATTTTTCTATTTATACAATGTTGTTGTACACTACAAGTTCGTGTTGTTTCCTTTCACAGTACAGTTATAATTTGTTGTGTGCGGTTGCATCATTATAGTAATTTTTACTGCTAATAAATAATTATTAAATTAATTTAAGTTTACATAGCTTTTTTATAGCGGTCTCGGTCAGTTGCTACGAAACATTGTTTTTACCTGTTCTTACGCGGTCAGTTGTGCCCCGCACTTTCTCTTACTGACCGAACTGTCAGTTAGAAACGTTCCTACTCTGAACTTCGATGAAATTTCAATTCTGCAACTTTTCATTTGTGCGCATAACCTCTTTCTTCCTATATTTTTGTTACGGTACGTTAGGTTAGGTTAGGCTTGATTAGTTCAGTTCACATTAGGTTAGGTTAGGCTAGGAATGAATAGACTTATTATTCTGTATAATAATAATAATAACATGAAAATGCAATTGATCGCAACTCACCGGGTTCAAATTTCCACCTCGGTCGCAACTGATCGAGTTTTATACGATTGGGTCGCAACTGACCGCGGTCCTGTGTAATAAATTATAATCCTTTGTTCTCTTTTTTTGTTTAGTCCTATACCAGAAGCGTGTTACTCTTCTGTATTTTCTAAGTCAAGTTTCTACTGGCTGCGCTAGCTTTAAATGTAACGTCGTTTATTTATAGTTCTTTTCCTTTTCTTACGTTTACTTTACATAATTTGGATCTGACTTTCGAGGGTTCGTTGTACTGTAAATACTGTAATTTCGTGTTACTTTTGCCGGTATGGTAAAATAGCTCTTACTTATTCCTGACTTCAGATGTCGGTTGCCTGATTTTGAACACAGTGAGTTCGCAGACCGTGCTTCGTGTGTGTGTGAATAGTTCACATGTTAAGATGGAAGTAAATGAATATTAAGTGTGAGACGGCGTAAGGACACAACTGAGGACTACACAATGCTCTGCAACAGACACTGTGTGGCAGCATAACGCGTTGACGTTACGCGGTACTGCTTTAAATTATACATCTTTAAATACGGTGACAACGAGTTTAACTTTAAAGAAAATTTAGTAAATATGTGACTAGCTTATTTTGTTAGCACTAGGCGTCACCAGTTCCATATGTAAACTTCTGTTTGATCATTTCATTGTTGTTATATTTACGTGAAAATTTGATTTTCCTCTTTAATTGTTAATTTTGTTAATTATTTTATTTTTTTATTGAAACGGCAAGTTTCTTCTGGTTACACTGTCTGCATTAAGAACATCACTGAATGATGTTTTCTGAAATTATGTTTTCCATATTTTCTATATTTTCCATATAAATTTCAGAAAGGCGTTTGAAATTATTCTATGACATGTTTTTTTACGTTTTAATGTTGAAAATATTACTGTTAATTGCACTTTTAAACTAATTGTGATTTACGTTTTGTTAGAAACAATATTTATATTGATCTCTTAATCATGTTTTGTTTTGTAAATGTGGGTTAAATAAGACATAGTCTTTACTGTAATTTAAATAACTATTCATGAATGGTTCAGTATTAAAGGCAACAATTACTAGAATATTTAAAACAAAAACAAAGTGTTTCTTAATGCATTTGAACTAAAATAGTTTTCAAAATTTCCATGACATCAAAAATATAAATAAAACATTGTAAAGACATACGCACTTAATGTTTTTAGTTATTCTTTTTTCTGGCGGGTTGAAACTTTTCTTTCGTGATTTTCGAGCACGTTTTTTCAGTCGTTTTAGAATCACGTTTAAACATGAAACAATAATCTGCCATTATGTTTGGTGAAACCTCTCCTTGCTCTTCACTGACGTCGCCAAGCTTAACTGGGAAAAAGTCCATATGAGAATGGACGAAATGGATCTTTGCAGCCTAATTTCTTCATATTCTCCATCACATTCTTAATTATTGCCATGCAATTTAGGTATCTGTGGTTTCCCACCAGCTTTGCAACAAATTCTTTAAAGGAAACCAAGTATGTGTCTCTGTCACAGTCATGGTTTTCTCAAAACCACTTTCTTTCATAAGTTTTCATATTTGAGGGCCAACAAATATCTCTTCTTTCACTTCTTTTCACTTAATATTTTCGGAAACTTTGTAGTCAGGTATTGAAAACAGGCTTAACCTTTTGGAAGAACTTTTGTAAATTGTTTCGTTATTGACGAAAATTGTTAAAAATTGTTTTGTTATTAAAAATTGTTTCTATATTTAATGTGTAGGGGAGGATATAAAACATTTTCGCTTTTACTAAGGGTTTATTGACGATATATTTGTTCCGGGGGTTGTTGTTTTCTTTTAGGCCACTCTGTTAACTTCCATTGCTTGTAGTTAGCACGAGTGTTCCACTCACAGATGAAGCAAGGCACTTTTGTGTAGCCAGTTTGTTGTCCACGTAGTATTCCTATGACTTTTAAATCCTCACAACCTTTCAAAGAGAGTCTGTCATAGTTCTCGTTTTATGGAAGAGATTTTATGTTCCCATAAGATTCTTTAAGATAAACTGTATGAGCTATTGGGGTAGATCCATACAAGTTACCATTGTTCAATACGACTCCTTTCAGGCTACTCATTGAGGAGTCTCTAAAAAAGCCTCCAGGTCGTTTGTCATCCGTCTCATACTTCTTTCTAGCTCTTCCAGTTCTTTCGCCTAACTGTGGGTACTTCTTTTCGTCTTGACGCCCTGTGAGTTCAGTTCCATCTTTGACGTTTCTAGATTTGATTTCTCCACTACAGATTTAGGCTAGCTGATGTGATCCTTGATTAGTAAGCGGGGTCTTACAAATCGTTGTAATAATCTTGTGGTGCCATTCTTCTACAGAGTTTGTCGTTCTGTGCCTTCGTTGATAGCAGTTCCATACCTCTGGGGTACTGGTGGGTTATAACCTATAACCATTGCTCCGTGGCTGACGTTTTCAAGTAGACAATGCTCTTCCTACGTTTTACCGTGTGTATTGGTGGCTTTGTAATAGGTAACACATGTTAGTTTTGACCAATACACTTTCACAATCTGGATACTATGTAGGCCTATTTGTGTGGCAGTCACGAACACTAAAATGATTTATGACTGTTCGCAGTCTGGACAAATTTTGGACTGTACGCAATCAGGACACAACCATGTTGTTTGGAGGCAATCTGCTGATTGCTTTTTTTTAGCAGAGGTACCACCTGCTCACTAAACAGAAACCAAAATACTTTCACTAATTCATTAGGAAACCTCGGTGCAAAAAAATTGAAAGTGATCTTCACCGATCTGTAAAAACAAGCTATACCTGATAGGTGAAAATGGATTGCAGATTTGAAACTAGCACTGAAACACGAGACAGAAACAACTAGATATATGAAAACATCTAATATGTCTCAGACTGGTATTATTTTATTTTAATTTGTTACTTGACTAAGTGTGAAATTCATTAGTCTCTAAGAATGTGCATTCCATTTAAGTATCTATCTATTCGAAACTTTTGCTGAGTAACAAGAAAATTATTTTTTTAAATAATGTTTGTGATTTTTATCGTTAACAATTGTTAATCAAGGTTTGTTGTCAAATTATTTGAAAACCGTACACCATACATTAGATTAAATTTATACTGTAAGAACGGGGAGGGGGGGTTACACTTTCTGTCATGCAACAAAATGTTTACAGCATGATCATGTTCTTGTGTAGTGAAATGCGTCCAGTTTAATGCGACGGCACGCCGCCTCCGTTACATATTTAACTTGTTTGGTAGAAAGCCGAGATTCTGTCATGCGCCAGTGATTTCAAATGAATTATTCATTTAATTGTATATAATTAACTGTTCACATATGTGTGTGTATTAGGTTTTGTGGTAACAGCGCCATGTCTTGCGTAACATGGCGAGAGCTGCAAGAAATCGGCCGCCACAATTTCAGCCGGGCACTACACTTGAAATTTTAAATCAATTTTGCATTCACTCGGCAGTTTCCGGTCTTGTGTGCGTCCACTGTAGTGTTCGTTCTTGCCCACCAATCTGTTCTGCTCTCAAATTTCTTAATATTAGCCTATTTGCTGCTTGGACAGTCACATTAGAACATGTGCATAAGACTACTTTTTAATGGATTTATAATTAAATTATAGATGCAGTGCCAAACCCCACGCCAAGAGAAAGTGTATATTGGCTGTTACAATTCTTATCTACAGAATTTTTATTGAGATGTTTAATAATTCATAAATTCAGCTGTTTCTGTGGTGTGTGTGTGTGTGTGTGTGTGTTGTAATGTTGTTTACCTTGAGCTGTATACCGTCTACGGTTGACACGCAATTCACAAATTACTCGGAAACGAAATGCTACTTACATAAGACACGTGTAAGCGCTACGTTGAATTAAAAATGCATTTTTATTTGATCAACATGTAATTTCTGGAACATTAAACTCTAAACTGCTGTGTTAATAATAACAGACCGATAATTGACGTTTAAAAAATCTAGTTACTTAATACTCTTTTCAGCAGTCGTTGAACCTCTCTTGCCAAAACGTATAGTGCAGAAGTGCTTTATTTGATCGACGTTAAAAAGAAAACCAATTTACATTCTTATTGCTATGGGCGTATGCATACTTTCATTTTGGGGAGGGGGTTCAACAAAAATGGGAGGGGATAAATATTATAGTCGCCCACCTTCTAACAACATTCTGTGATCGTTTATTATAAACAGTATTTTTAAACCTTTCTTAAAAGGACAATGAAAGGACACAGTATAAAGTTTTTTAGGTGAGTGGGAAATGTCGGTAGCTTTCAGTCCTCAAATACCCTATGCCAACACCCATGCGTGTTACTGTTACATTGTTCCTTGGTGTTTATGAATAAGAAAGGTCTGAAGACTTGTTTCACGTTTTCAGTAGATTATGGAGCGTACAGCACATTATCGTGTTAGCATTACAATCTTAACAATGTTAGTATTACCCGACAGTTATTTCGCACTTGTTTCTTGTTGAAAAGTTAAATATTTTATACGGTAATTTTTTTATAAAATTTTCGTGTATGTTAGTGAGGTTTTGTACATCATAGTGAGAGAACCGATAGGCTGAAGACCAAAGTTTCTCAAAACAGTGCTGATACGTTTTCCACCACTTAGACGGTAAGCAAGAACACCAGGAGGCATCATGTGACTCAGCTCAATCAGATTCTGAAGACCAAATTCAATGACAGACATTTTTGCCACAACTTATTACAATTAATTGTTAATTATTCTTAAAATCTGTAACTTTAGGTGCAGAGCTTAACAAATACTGTTTCTTTCTTCACTATAGTGAGGCCATCGTACTCAAAATATCTTACCGCAGTAAGGGGGGACATCGTCTGGTACTGTATTTGCAGTCCTGCGGAAGACGTTTTACGTGTGGACAGGATAGATGTATAGATAGATAGATGGCTAGAGAGAGAGAGAGAGAGAGAGAGAGAGAGAGAGAGAGAGAGAGAGAGAGAGAGATTTTCAGCACGATTTTGTGTTAGTATCAGAGAAAGGCGAAGCAACAATATGGAATGTATTCTTTTGACTTTGTCTTGAGCATGTAACAAGTATATCGTATTTTCTTTTCAGATGCACGAAATGCGTCTGCAATGGACTCTGTGGTAGCGAATATTAAATAAACATTATCGACCATGAGGGAGGAAGACCTCGAAATAGCAATTAAGGTAAGACACATTTTATTTTATTAGTTTATTGTTCACCATTATGACATTACGTTTGCTTTATAAACTCATCCGATGACGGTTAAGTGGCATTGAAGCATAGTTGGAACAGTGCTATTACAGTACCTAGAGGTAAATTGTTAAGTTCACTAAAGTAATGAAATTGCTTTTAATTTTAACGCAGAAACAGAAATAATAAATGTAAATATGATGATAGCTTACTTTTAGTTTTTTTTAGTCTGTAGCTTTTTAAATTAATTACTGTTTACTAGAAAATAATGTGTTTAACGGACGAATCTAACCATAAACAGACTTTGCAGATGGCGCCATGTACAGTATAGAAATTGATTACAACCAGGCAGAGATCAGTACACCGGTGAAAGTACGAGCCCAGTCGCGCTTATTTAACTACTTATCCTAAAGACAATGTAAATTTATAAACTAAGTAACTCAAAATTTGATATAAAATATACAGCTCATAAATATATATTACAATGGTATTCAGCTCGTTACTTAAAAATAACTAAATATCACTATAATATTGACGACTCGGAACACTAAGTTTTTTATAAGTAAAAACGTAAAGTTTTACCTTACAGCCTAAACCGGCTTTCACCTATAGAAGGCTTCATCAGAGGCTGTCGTTAGTAGCGCTGTTCATCTTGTTGTTGGCGACGAGATAGTGTTTCGAAAGATCGAAGCTGTGTGTGTGTGGTGAGATGTGTTCGAATAATGCGTGCGATTTGAATTGTGTCTGTTCGTTTAGGATATCGTTTTTATTTGTTTTTGTGTGTTTGTATATTTCTAATTGTTCTAGAGTGTCTAGTTTTCGGCCTTTTGTGTGTACATGTAGTATGTTCATGTTATTGTCGATGTTTTTATATGTGTGGTTTGCTTCAATGAGGTGGTTTGCGAAGGTAGATTCTGTAGTGGTGTGGAGTGCTTTTGTATGTTCAATGTATCTCTGTTTGAAGCTACGTCCTGTCTGGCCTATGTAGAATTTATTGCAATTTGAACAATTTAGTTTATATACACCGGGTAGATCGAATTTGTTTTGTGCTTTGGGCATGCGTTTTGATAGTATGTGTTCTGTTTTGTTAGTAGTTTTGTAAGCGATTCTGTATCCTGCTTTTTTGAATTTGTGGGCAATTTTTTCTGTTTGTTTGTTGATGTATGTTAGTGTTATGAATTTGTTGTTTTCTGTCTTTGTCTGTTGTTTGTTTTGTGTAGGAGTTTACTGACTATTGTTCTGTCATAACCGTTAGATTCTGCTAGATATTTTATCGTGTTTAGTTCGTCTTTGTAGTCTATTTCATCTAAGGGGATGTTGTTAAGTCTATGTATCATGGTTCTAAAAGCAGCTAGTTTGTGTTGTATTGGGTGATTGGAGGTGTTGTGTATTAGTGTGTCAGTTGTAGTTGGTTTTCTGTATATACTGAATTTGTGCCTGTGTTCTAGTTTTGTGATGGAGTGGTCTAAGAAGTTTATGGTATTGTTGTGTTCATATTCGGCAGTGAAGGTTATGTTTTTATGTATTTTGTTTATGTGCGTTAGTAACTGTTCACATTGTCTTTTGTTTCCCCTGTATAGTATTAGAATGTCATCAACGTATCTGTGCCAATATAGTATTTTATGTGAGTGTCTGTCATTGTTTGTGAGTATTTTTGTTTTTTCTAAGTGTTGGAGGAAGACTTCTGCTAGAATGCTGGATATGGGGGAGCCCTGGGTAGGCCATCGTTCTGTGTGTAGTATTTATTGTTATAAGTAAAGTAGTTTTGTTTTGTGATAATGTTCAGAGTTTCTGTTATTTCATTGATAAGTTCGTTTGGTGTGTTGTGTACAGAATCTACCTTCGCAAACCACCTCATTGAAGCAAACCACACATATAAAAACATCGACAATAACATGAACATACTACACGTACACACAAAAGGCCGAAAACTAGACACTCTAGAACAATTAGAAATATACAAACACACAAAAACAAATAAAAACGACATCCTAAACAAACAGACACAATTCAAATCGCACGCATTATTCGAACACATCTCACCACACACACACAGCTTCGATCTTTCGAAACACTATCTCGTCGCCAACAACAAGATGAACAGCACTACTAACGACAGCCTCTGATGAAGCCTTCTATAGGTGAAAGCCGGTTTAGGCTGTAAGGTAAAACTTTACGTTTTTACTTATAAAAAACTTAGTGTTCCGAGTCGTCAATATTATAGTGATATTTAGTTAAGTAACGGACACGTCATGGACAACGAAATCCAAGAATTTAAAAATAACATTAAAACTTTTATGTATAAAAACGTAGTTTTTTTTTAACTGACCATGAAGAATCTTGCCCATAACTTATGCGTGATTTTTTTAATGAATTACATGCAGTAAATAAAAGTGGGATAACATAGTTATTCGCATTAAATTAAATATTGTAACTGAAAAAACACTGGTTACGTCTAATTAGTAACTGTTCTTGTGTTAAGAGATATTGATTTAGAAGTCCATGTTGTACAGAATTCTTGAAATTATTTTTAAGAATTCTTATACTAAACTACTTTTACTATATAAACTTATATATTTATATATACGTTTATACTTAAATAAACTATACTAAGAATGCTTATACTAAAAGTGTAATGACAATATTTTTCGTTTACTTCACTTACATTTTGAGTCAGAATATAAAAATTGGTCGGCGTAAATCAAGAAAACAAGCTGCTTGTCGAATAACTCTTCCATATGTCTGTCTAAAATGACATAAAGCTCATCTCTAGCGACTGAGGATGTCTTATCGTAGGAGGATGAGACGTTAGGTGTTAATGAAAATAACCTACATGTTATGTTAAATAAAAGAATAGCGTTTAATAATAAAAACCACCGAATGTTTACGAGGCAGGCCGGCCTTACGTGGATGCCTCTCTTCTGTTGTATTCATGACTTGTGACATAAATAAGAATAAATTTTAAGGGAACCTAGTTTCTATCATAGGGAATCGATACATGTGATATGTAGCGTATCCAATGCTAGTGCCGTCTGCGTAATTGCCTATGACAAAAATATTGTCCTGTAATATTATTATTTAGAAAAAATAATAACTGTTTGTAATTAATAAATTATATTTTATTTACTATTTCAAAATACTCAAGTTTAAATGTAATATCCTACACATGATGTGTTTTTTACACAAATGTATGTTTCTTTCCTGTCTTTCATAGTCATACTTCGTAGTTCACTATTTATAAAAAGTGCTCACATCAACATTTTGACAAAATATAAATTAAGTTGTCTTACTCATTTTTTGTTGAAAATATCCAAGGCTCATAGCCACGTGTAAGCGCCGATCGGCGTACAGTATTTAATACTGTTTGATATGTATTTATCTTCTCTTAACAAATTTATTTTTGATGGGAGAGTAGTTACTTAGTTTTAAAGTTATAACTATATATTGTCTTCCATTTGCTTCAAACTCTTATGCCTAGATAGTGACTGACTTGGTTGGTTGACTCCCAGTTTCTCTATTTGGGATTCCTCCTTTGTTACTACCATAATTTTTGTTTGTTTGATTTTTCTTACGTACTTAATCTGTGTCGTTTCGAATCTGCAGATTGTTTTGCAAATCTTCTTCCTTTTCTACCATGAAAACTACACGGTTTGCGAATACACATTCTGATACTTTACTCCTTGCAACTTCCGGCATCCTACTTACCTCAAAACCTTTCATCATTTATCAATTCACGTTTAGTTTGGTTTCTTAGTCTGGATAACGTTTAGCGTCAACCGACTTGTGGGACCTCTCTGTGATGTAGGCCTTTATCTGTTTGCTTCAGTCTACTTTCACTATGTCCTAACTCAACAATTTATGTACTAAGTCCGTTTAATTCCACCCTCGGTTGCATAATCTCGTCTTTGAAAATATGAACTCTTCGTAATTACCTTACTTCTTTCATAAATTACATTAGCATTTGAAGTCCTAATTAAAACTCCTTTCATTTTATCTGTTCGAACGCCTTTTGCTACAATGGAACACCCTCTAAATCAAATACTTGCTTATTAAGCAACAAATGAAACGAAAATTCTTTACTCAGGAAACAAATCCCAATAATATTCGTAGTTCCAAACGAATTCGCCTTTTTGTAGACTACTATGAGTAAAGCCTGTTAACGTTAAAACAGCTTTTAACCTGTTCCAGACAGCTTACCTCTGGGGATATTTAAACTACTAGTACTCATCAGTATATAGGCCATTATTCGTTAATATTTTGGGTTCTATTTCACATGTGTAATGCATGAGCATATAAATATGACTGTAAATAAAACTTCCAAGTAAGCAATGTAATAGTAATTCGAAAACAGCTGTTTCCCCAACAGTTAATTTTTGACGGTTATTCAGGAAGCCCTCATTTCTCCTTTTCCTCAATTCCTTGAGAACAGAATACATTTCAGACACTCACTCAGTTCCTAGTATAGGCCTAGTACAGTTTTTTTAATGCAGAATTAAAAAAAACATGCATTTAATAGAAATTGAAAAATTTGTTTGGAAGTTAACTTTAAAAAAATATTCAAAATTACTAATATAAATTTTTTTAAATTCTGTATTAAAGAATTTCTGGCCTGCAATTGTTTCATTAACTAACGAATTATCTCCACGTCTCAGACATTTGTGTCACAACAGTGCGATTAATTTAACTAAGTGTGAAACGTTCACTTATTAGTCATGGCGGCAATGGAAAAATGTCTTGTTTGCTAGTAATGGATGGATGTTGTTACTGGTAAGTAAAACAGGATAGACAGTTAATGTGCACACACTTACCTCATAAGCGCAGCAGAAGTTAGCGTTTTATGCAATGTGATGTGTAGGGGGGCCTACTCCCTTCAAGAAGTCACTGATCTACTTTGAGCTATGTGAAAAGTTTGTACACCGACTGTTTGAATACTCTTAATTAAATGCTAAAAGCGAACTATATACTGTATTGCTCTGAAAAATATTTTTTGGTATTACGAGGTACCGTCTCGGCTTCTCGTCGTAATGGCTGTAGGCCCATCACGCATTGGCACGCAGACACGTTAAGACATATAGAAATTGTTTAAATACTTTATTGTTACACTCACGGCAGTTTCATAAGTAATTGTATGCTGCCGCATATATATCAAAACTAATTGGACTAAAATGATTGGCTGCCATTACTCCTTTCCCATTATTTCACAGTTTTTAATTAAAACATAAAATTTCTTACGTTAATGGCGTACTCAGCCACACTATTGGATAACATACTCTGTTACCGTTACAGTATAACGAGTAAGTGAACCAGCAGAGGCCCGAAGAATAATCGTTCAATTAAGAACTGGCAAAGGAATATAGAAATGCGAAACAGACAAGCATTAATTTTTTCCATAAAGTTCGATGCTTAATTTTTCATGCTATGGATCGCTTCGGTATGAATTTTGTTTTTATAACTAATATAAGTAAAGTAGTTAACAATTTTAACTGAAATATAAATAATATTATTTGAATTGACTTTCTATTACAAAAAAGAGCTCGCTTGAAGTTATATTTCAAAGACGAAAGAATGCCAACTTCGAATTTCGTACGCCATATGAATAATTTAGCTGTCTGAAAACTTCGTATAGTAAGAATAGACGACTACGACATGTGCGATACCCAAATGACGTCTGAGTGTACATACTTTCAAAACGCGTATATGGACAGTATACAGTATTTTGTGTTGTTGTGAACTAACTAACGTAGAAATATCGATATTAAAAGTTGATGTATTCTTCACGTCCTAAGTGCTGTAAATATTTGAACAATGTCATCGAAGTCAGTGAAATGAAACTTGAAGGTTAGGTGATCTTCATTTTCGGAAAGCCCATTAAAATGTATATCACTTTCCGATTAATAATATAAAACTATGAAAAACTATTTATGTCTGTTACGTTAGGCCTACATACCTCTACCTACAACGTCAGTGACAAATTTATTTTAGGCATACTTCTTTTGCTGCTTAACTTGCGTGTAAAATATTACCATTCCAGAAAAGAGTACAAATGTACTTTAGCTACAGAATTTAACTATTGTACGTGTTTTAAAAACACTGTATACTAGCGTACAACGAAAGTATACGAATCTTGCTGTTTTCGAAGCACTTTAAATACAAAAGTTTTATTTAAACTGTGAACTTTATTTATAAGTTTATAACTTTATTTATTTAACTTTTATTTGAACTTTGAAAACGCTGAACAGATGTTGTATTAACTTACGATAAAGCTTATGATCCTTCAGAAACTGAACTGCAGAGCTGTTCAATGAAGTGGCACGGATATAATATTATAGACAACTTAATAACTTAAAATTAAAAAAAATTAATTGACAGCCTATTAACAAAATTATAAATTTCGACCCAAGTTAATAAATACCACGGAGTACGGTTAATGGCAGTATCATCGAGCTCGAACACGGTAAAAAAAATTATTTACTTAAAAAATTGTTAATCTCAATCTCGAAATTTATTATTATTATTATTATTATTATTGCTAATGTTTTATTGTATCATGTTGACAATGGATCATCATAATCATCATAACATTTTTAAAAGAAAAATCATAATCGAAAGTATCGTAATTGAAGAAAAATTCGACTGGGGGGGTGCGAGGGTGTGAGAGGTGAGACAGATGTTCGGGTAGCAGGTTTTAGTGAATTGAAGGACTATGAAGGACTAGCCAAGATAGCAAAACGTGTACACTAAATAATATTACACACGGTTTTGCTACCAATCAACATTGGAATTGAAAGCTGAATATTCTTAAAGATTGTATGTAGGCGCAAAGTGTTATGAATGATTGGTGAATGGAAAAAAATGTTAAGGTAAAATAAATATGTTTGGGGAATGATGTTGGAGAAGAATGTGGTTTATTTAATGGATGGATGAGGCGAGCAATTGTGAGACGTTTAAGAGATACGGTTAATCTCAGGACCTGTGGATTACGCACTTAATCAGATAATCTAATAATTGTGGATTGCGGTATTAGAGGAGAATAATGAATTGTGAGTACTTCTAGAGGAAAACTAAGAATGAAGTTTTCAATCAAGTGTGCTAATTGATGTTTTATAAAATTTATATTGCAACCGAGCACCAATCATCGGCTTAAAAATGTCGTCCAGCTACCAGGTAAAAATTAATTTACATTCAATCTGGTTTATATGTCTTAATGTTAATACACTTATTCCATAAAAAAAAAAATAGTTATAAGTGTATTAAAATTACAAGGCTAATATGTCTCGTAATAATTTTAAAATTCGACAGGCGAGAGATGAAAGCACTAGGCCTAATATTAACAACTAAGAAACGATGAGTGGCTTATTAAAGGGTCTTCTTATAATATTTTAGGAATTACGCGAACTGAGAAGAGGTATTAATTTTGTATGGTAGTAACCATTTTGTTCTTTTTATCTATTTTAATCCGTTTCATTGTAGAAATGGAATGCGTCTTCCACGTAGAGGTTCGAATGTAAAATGATCCTTCAACCCTTTAACCGCTTCAAGAACGTATGGTTGCAACAAAATTCCAGATCACGCTATTCAGTTCTCAGTCTGCATGTTCCCCAAGTTTCCTCTTAGTCGTTCTCTTTCATGTATACTCTGTGGATTTACAAACATTTCACTTTCCCTGTGATTTGTATTTCAAGACGTGCCAACTGATGGTGTTGTCTGAACTTCTAAGAGTTTATCCAAATTATCCTTACTTTCTTATGTAAGGAAGATACAACTATCCTTATGTTGACAGTCTTTGCAATTTGGTTTTGTCCATCCTTGTCCATATTGCTTTCTGGCCATGGTATGTTAAGGATGTTTCTTATACAATTGTTGGTAAAGTTTGCAATTACTTGTAACTGTTTTTGTGATCTTTCATCTTTTGCCGCCATATAGTAGCAGTGATTTTATACAACTTGATCCCCTACGTAGACTATCATAATTTTCTTAAAATTTTGAGTTCAATTTTTGGCCCGTGATACCCCTAAAATTAATATCGGTATGGAGAACCATACATGACTTCCATCTTAAAATATTTATATTTTAAATCATTTATGAAATGAAATGTTTCCATAGAAACTACTTCTTTCCACTTATTGCTTCAGTCTTAACCACAGTACTGTGGTCACTAACGTATACCACCACACGTTATCGCACTCGATTATCACTGATGATGGCAGTCGACGGCACTGCCGAAACGTCTGGTTTTGCAGATAACTTTGGTCTACGGCCAAACAGGACGTGAAGGAATTTTAACAACAAACTACTTCTTTGTTGCCGATAACGTAGTACATATATAAAAAATTATCACCTCCCCATTCAACTATAATTTTCATTTATAGAAAATTACCCCCACCCCGTTCAACTAGCCTCTTCATTTATAGATATTTCATCTACGTTTCTACAGTGGATTATTAAGATATTCTTATCAGGATACTTTATTTATCAAAATTAAGTACTTTACTCTTGTTACAACAAAAAATGTTTCAGGTAAACTACCCTTTCCCCCTATCCGATCTTCACCAAAATCAACAGGCCTTGAGTACTCTACAATGTAGGGAAGTATGCAAAACATTATTTGATTATGTTTGAATTTATGGCAGTTATCGTTCGTCATAGAAAAAATTACCCTTATCACATAAAACGTTGCAGGTAAACTACACCTTTCTCTTAACTGATCTTCACCAAAAACAAAAGGTCTTGAGTCCTCTACAATTCAGGGATGCATGCTAAACATTATTTGATTCTGTTTGAATGTGCGGCAGTTATCGTTCGTCATAGAAACAATTACTCTTGTTAAAACATTAACAGTGGCAGGTAAACTACCCCTTTCCCTTAACCGATCTTCACCAAAATCAACAAGCCTTCAGTCTTTTACAATTGAGGAACGTATGCAAAAAAATGTTCGATTCTGTTTGAGTGTGCGGCAGTTATCGTTCGTCATAGAAAAAATTACCGTTGTTAAAACATAAAATGTTGCAGGTAAACTACCCCTTTCCCTTAACCGATCTTTACCAAAATCAACAGACATTGAGTTCTCTATAGCTCAGGGGATATGCTAAACATTATTTGATTCTGATTGAATTTACGGAAGTTATCATTCGTCATAGAAAAATTACCCATGTTAAAACATAAAACGTTGCTGATAAACTACCCCTTTCGCTAACCCGATCTTCAACAAAAACAATAAGTCTTGAGAACTCTACAATTCAGGGCTGTATGCAAAACATTATTTGATTATGTTTGAATTTGCGGCTGTTATCGTTTGCCATAGAAAATACCCTTGTTAAAACAAAAATCGTTGCAGGTAAACTACCTCTTTCCCTTAACCGATCTTCACCAAAAACAATAAGTCTTGAGAACTCTACAATTCAGAGTTGCATGCAAAAAATTATTGTTTTTATTATTTAGACAAAGCTTTTCGTCATTACTGACATCTTCATTACATCTTCATCTTCATTACTTAAAGTTAAAAAAGAAGATAAAAATAAATTAATGAATATAAAAGTGGATTTTACAAATGAAGAAATATTTTATTATATATTAAACAATAAACAAAAATAAATTAAAATAATAAGAATAACACACTAAAAAATGACGAAATGCAAAAGGTTATAAGTCAAGAATGAAGAAATGAACGGGAGATTCTTAAAACAATTTGACGGACGTTAGAAAAATGCCTAACGGAAAAAGGTAGACAAAGTTCCCGTGAAGAGCGGTAGCAGCTAGAACCAATAGGAGGGGCGATGACATAAGGGGAGGGGCCTAAAGTATAAAAGCCTACAACGTACAGTTGATAGACGTTGTTTAAGACCTGAAGATGTCAGTAATGACGAAAAGCTTTGTCTAAATAATAAAAACAATTATAGCAGTTTAGCAATTTTATAAAAGAAAAGTAAGGATGGCTGCTAATTTAAACAATACGAAGAATAAAAAATTATTGGATTATTTGATTTTATTTGAAGTCGGTATGGAGAATCATACATGACTTCCATGTTCTAAGATTTATATTTAAAATCATTTACGAAATGAAATTTTTCCATAGAAACAGTGAAATGAAACTTCTTTCCACTTATTGCTTCAGCCTTAACCACAGTACTGTGGTCACTAACGTATATCACCACACGTTATCGCACTCGATTTTCACTGATGATGGCAGTCAATGGCATTGCCGAAACGTCTGGTTTTGCAGAAAACATTGGACTACGGCAAAACAGCCCGGGAAGGAATTTTAACAACAAACTACTACTTTGTTGCCGATATCGTAGTACACATATAAAAATTATCCCCTCCCCTTCAACTATAATTTTCATTTATAGAAAATTACCCCCACCCCGTTCAACTAGCCTTTTCATTTATAGATATTTCATCTACGTTTCTACAGTGGATTATTAAGATCTTAACAGGATACTTTATTTATCAAAATTAAGTACTTTACTCTTGTTACAACAAAAAATGTTTCAGGTAAACTGCCCTTTTCCCGTAACCGATCTTCACCAAAACCAAAAGTCTTCTGCAACTCAGGGAGATATGTAAAAAATTATTTGATTCTGTTTGAATTTACGGCAGTTATCGTTCGTCATGAAAAATTTCTCTTGTTACAACATAAAATGTTGCCGGTAAACTACCCCTTTACCTTAACCGATCTTCACCAAAATCAACAGACCTTGAGTTCTCTACAATTTAGGGATGCATGCAAAAACTTATTTGTTTATGTTTAAATTTACGGCAGTTATCGTTCGTCATAGAAAAAATTAACATTGTTATCACATAAAACGTTACAGGGAAACTACCCCTTCCTCTTAACTAATCTTCACCCAAATCAAAAGGTCTTGAGTCCTCTAAAATTCAGGAAGGTATGCAAAAAAGTATTTGATTTTCTTTGAATTTACGGCAGTTATCGTTCGTCATAGAAAAAATTACTCTTGTTAAAACATAAAACGTTGCAGGTAAACTACTCCTTTTCCTTAACCGATCATCACCAAAAACAATAGGCCTTGCGAACTCTACAATTCAGGGATGTATGCGAAACATTTTTCTGATTCTGTTTGAATTTGCGGCTGTTATCGTTTGCCATATAAAATACCCTTGTTAAAACAATAAATGTTGCAGGTAAACTACCCCTTTCCCTTAACCGATCTTCACCAAAAACAATAGGTCTTGAGAACTCTACTATTCAGAGTTTCATGCAAAAAATTATTTGATTATGTTTAAATTTGCGGCTGTTATCGTTTGGCATAGAAATACCCTTGTTAAAACATAAAACGTTGCAGGTAAACTACCCCTTTCCCGTAACCGATCTTCACCTAAAACAACAGGTCTTGAGAACTCTACAATTCAGGGCTGTATGCAAAACATTATTTGATTCTGTTTGAATTTGCGGCTATCGTTTGCCATAGAAAAAAAATCTACAGACACACGCACACACATTTCGAAAAATGACTTTTTCATGTTTTGAGTGTTGTACAATCAGAATCTGCAATAGTCTCGAACACGATTTTTTCTGCCATCACCATTCCATTTCCTTAAGAAACATGGAAGTAAAAAATGTTCATAGTAAATGCTACATTCGGATTTGGGTTAAAATTCTGTTTAGTCTGACATCCGCCTGCATTTTACAGTTTTTAGTCCGTTTTTGGGCCCTGGTGTCCTGAAATTTTGAAATTTTCAAAGGTGCACACTATGTTCAGATTTTGGTTAAAATTCTGTTTACTTTGATATCCACATGGATTTTTACGATTTTATCAAATGTTTTGCCCAACATTTTGGGCCTTGGGGTCCCCAGAGTTTTCAATATTGTGGTTAAAATTCAGGTTGTTAAAATTCCCTTTCATTTGATACCCCACAAGGATAATATCAAGCTTTGGCCCATTTTTCGGACCCTGGCATCCCAAAATTTTTAAATTTTCAACATTGAACACTATATTTAGATTGTCGTTAAAATTCCCTTTAATTTTATGCCCTCATATGGATTTTTGCGATTTTTTCCACAATTTGGACCCCTCACAGTTTTGTCTCCCCCCTATTTTTGACGGGATTAATTTCAAACGCAATAGGCGTGTTCACGCGTGCCACATTTTACGAAAATCGCTTGATGGATTCAAAAGTTTGCGTGAGACATACCCCAAACAGACAGATAGACCCACAGACACAGACAAATGAACGGTCGAGTTAAACCGAAACTGTCCAATAGAAACGTTTTACCAAACTGTACGTACTGATTTAGCTGTTCTGGGAATCTCTATACATAATCGTTCTTGTAACTACAATGAACCTTTTAAATAATTTGGAAATTTTCGGCAGAAAGACCCTTGATGTCTCGGGAGGGGGGTTACTCTGTTTCATATAGTAATACCTTATTATAAAGTAGTAAAAAGTAGTCAGTAAATAATACACACGGGACCTAGATAAAGAAATAAATAACTAACGGATGTCGCAAAAATGATTACGGATGAGCAGAGATAGCGCGGTTCTACTTAAACATTACACAGATTGTTTATTATCAAATTTCGTTAAACTATTATAACAAGGGTCCTTTATTTTCTCGCATCCTCTAAAAGTTTTCCGAAATTCGGGTATGTCGTATCAGCATTTAGATGTCTGCAAGTAATATTAGAATACATTCGACATATAATGTGCTTACCGATAATTTTAAGGAAGCTGAACACTGAAATAGAAGTCGTTCATTCAACAAATACTTAGAGGTATAGACTGGAGGAAGTCAACGATGAACATAAAAGAATATGATGAGCTGGCACACGAACGACATTAGTAAGTCAATACGTAAAGTGTAATCAGAGAGTAATGTACCAGTCTCTGTTGAAAAGGAGAGGATCATTGCTTATGGCCGTTCTTACTTATTCAGTTGTATCATTTTGTTCGGTCATACTTTTGTCTACATCACAATTATTAACTCCCATTCCATATTATTTTTGTCAATAAAAGTTATATCCTCGACACTATTAACACTGTTTGCATAATTACCTTCACCATTCGTGTCTTCTTTAAATTAAAGAAAATTGTCTGAATACTGTAATTGTAAATTCTCCCATCTCATGGTAAAAATTTTTAATTAATTAAGGTGATACAAAATTAACAGTGAAAATACCAAGGCGCAGGCACGAAAGTGGTGTGTGTGTGTGTGTGTGTGTGAACGAACGCGAGTGCGTGTTAGTATTGTCAGTCTCACAGAGGATGGTAGCAGTCAAGGTTGTGTTGACATCATTCTCACACAGAGATTAGGTTGTTTCACGAAATACTGGAGTCATCACACAAGTCTGTTAGAAGTTTATTAGTATTATAGCCAGTTATAGTGTTATAATAATAGCGAGACAAGGGTATGTCTAACAATCTGTGTATAATAAACCCAGCTATTTGAATAAATTCTTGCGTATTTTAAAGACACGTTCAAGAAACTAAACACTCTCAGAATATTACCAAAAACAGGATACTGCTATACATGGGCGTAACCACGATTTTCTCCTGGGAGTTGTTCTGGCAGGCTCTGTGGGAGGGGGGAGTAAAATTTTTGTAAATAAAATAAAAGAAAAGAAATAAATTATAAGAAAAGAACTCATTATTTGTTACTTACTTGTGGTGGAACCATAAGAGTTACATTAGTGTGTATTTAAAATTTAACTAAGTCGTAAAACAACAAAGATAATGTCCTACATTACAATATTAGTAAGATAAACGAACCAGAAGACTGGCACAAATTTTATTCGCTCTTTTGCAGATGCTGGTAGTGTTAAATTCTTTTAGAGGAATTTTGGAAAAGTTCGGCTTAGTGGGTATGTATCCGTAAACATTTCCACCAATGCAATTAAATTGGTCTACTCGTTTTGCTACAGAAACGACTCAAAGTTTTTCATAAAATAGGAACTACAGGTCCTCAAAAAAAATAAATAAATAAATGAAATAAAATTAAAAAAGTTAGAAGATTATACACTGCCACACAATAAATACGAAACCTTTAAAATTTTGAATAAATAAATACATAAAATCTCTAGTTAATTAATTAACTCATTTAAATGTCTTTTCTAACTTGAATGAAAGCTTACCATACAGTACAAAATCTCTCTCTCTCTCTCTCTCTCTCTCTCTCTCTCTCTCTCTCTCTCTCTCTCTCTCTCTCTCTCTCTCTCTCTCTCCCTCTCCCTCTACACGCGCGCATAAAGAATTTCGACGAAACCGAAACATGGAAGCATGATAATGTTTTGTAAACAAAAGATTTCTAGACTGTGGGGAATCGAAAGTGTGGAAGCGTCACATTTTTCGATGACGCATCACGCATTTTGTAGAATGACCCCCAGCCTAAAAACACTATCATGTTAAAAATCGCGCTATGGGGGCGAAAGTAGGCCTGCCTGCTCGCCAGGAAGTATAGTTGAAGTTGGCTTTCAAATCAATTATTGATAGCGCTTGTAAATGCCGTTCCGCCGTTCGGTCTTAGGTTCGAGTACAGGATACAGGATTGCACGTTTTAAGATTTTAATTGTTGATTTGTTTTCGAAACGGCTAAAAACTACATTAAAAAAATACACATCAATACATGATACACATACATACATCATACACATTAATAAACCTTACACATCTGTGTAAGGTTCGAATAGCGAGAAAAAACTGTTTAACATATGCTAGACATGTTAGTTGGTGTGGAATTTTAAGTTACTGCACTAAAAATATCGTTAATCGTAAACATATTAAAAATCGTATAAGTATTATTCACTGCGGGGTGAATAAACATTTGAAGGCTATGTTATCTATTTACTAAGAGTACATAACCTCAAAAACTAGAATAAAAATTAGGACCATCCTTCAACGACCAGAAACTAATGTTTACACGATGCGATCTCAACTCGCAAGATGTCAGTAGCCTACCGCAATTAAAAACGTTCGTACTGATTATACTATTTATGTTACTCCATTTATAAGACTACGTTTTTACCTGGTAAGCCACTCTTTAATTTTTGACATTTCCTGACTTTAGGAGGAGGGGGTGGGGGGTAACCCTCACCTCAAACCATCCCTTCGTTGCGCCACTCCTGCTATAACTTAGAATGACATCGTACTTAGATTTTGAGAAAATTAGTGATTTGAGCAAAAGGATATAGTTGCGTTTGACAAGTTGGTATGCCAACTGTAATGTGGATGCTAGAAGAGGGAGATTTTGAAATGCGTGGTCGAAAACATAACAAATGGTTCCTTTGGTACTTTGAGGACATAATTATTTTAAAAATAACTAACAATTAAAATAATAAGCAATTATTTTAATTGTTTCGTACATGTATCAATGGCGTCTTAGAATGACAGAAAATTTTTAAATGAAAATGTTTTGATTTTTGTGACCTAATGCTCCTAAATGTTACAACTCCAACTTTGTCGTACTTTGTTACTGAATTGCTACGAGCTGAGCGTTCGTTCGGTCTCATCGCCATCATCACATCCAAAACGACCTTGTTTCGGAGTTGATAATGGTAGTGACACCGAAAGTCCTCGTTCCAAAGGAAGCAGCAGCTAGCAGTTCAGCAACAAAGTACGACAAAGTTGAAGAGAGATGAAGACTGAGAACACGAAAAACCTGGATAGCCACAAATACACGCGTGCACGTTCATCATACTTACTATACAATGTCAATGAATTTACAAAGATTCACTTAAGAGCGTAAGTCTGAAGGAGACGGGACATAAATAAAAAGGCCGAGAACCGCTGTTGTGATAACTACATTTTACTGCGTTCTGGCAATTAACGCACGCGTTTAAATTAGGCGTGAACGTTTGCGCATTAGGACTGTCGAGTTTTCGTTTACGATCCACGTAATCATCTAAACGTACTCGTTGCACATGCGTTTGTAATGGAGAATGTGTCCTAACTATATTGTGAGGGATATCACACAAGGGAACATTTTTAAAGCAGCGTTGTGACTATACACGGGTATCATACATTCTATAGGCCTACTTACTATTTTTAGTAAGTACAGGAAGTTGGACAAAACCAAGTACCTACAACTTAATGGCTTGTACATCACTACAGACATGAATTAAGTTTAATATTTTAGTAAAAATTTTAAAAGTATTATGTCTTGTATTAATTAAATTTGTTCTAATCTAATAATTAGTTATAGTTTCTTTCAAAAATATAATATTTTTTAAAGGTCTAATCACTCTGTTTTCTCCAACCGGTAAGACAACCGGTACTCATTTAAATCAATGTACAAATGCTTGGATTAAGTGATTTTGTTTATGATTTTTTGTAGTTCTATTGTACTGATTCATTTTATTGATATACAGTATATATGGATTAATACTTAATGCATATAAATATACAATTTATAAATTCTAAAAGTAACAATTTTTAAATACATATCATCCTCAAAATACGTGTATAAATTACACGTATGGTAAAATATATACTATAAATTATAAATAGACTACATATTCAAAAAATGCAAGCACTGAATTAAAAATATAAGTCACTTAAATGAAAATGTAAATCCTAGAATAAAATCTCAAAATTACAAGTTACAAACCCTAAAAATTCGAAACATAAAAAATCTGTTTAATTTAATTATTTTTAATTGAAGAATAACTTTTTAGAGTTTTTATATAAGATCTCAGTTTTTAATTGCAAAAGTCACATCATCGTTTTCATCGACTCCACTGCACTGTTCGTGAGTCCAGTTTCTGCAGTCCCCACACTGTATCCAACCTTCATTCGATTTTTGAATAAAGTTTATTGCAGTAAAGGCAGGCTGCATGAGTTTCTTCATTTTTACTGTTTGATTCGCTCACTTCTTTCGCAGAAAACAACTTTTTTGTTGCTTTTGTTTATTTTTTCTTCTCTGAACCTTGTTTCTTCTGTTGTTTTCCAGTCTTCTTTTTTCCTACGGTCGTTTCCTTATGAGTGTTGTGTTCTGTAGTGCTGGTTATTGCTTCTTTCGTCTTTGTTCTTTATTATTTTATTGCTTGAGCAGCAAGTAGTTCATTCATAAAAAGGGAAAGACGTCAGCACTGCAGTCTTTCCACTTCTTTAGGGTTTCGTACCAGTTGGTCGACCCGCCTGTGGAAGTTGAAACCCTGAAGGATGTTTTTGCCAGATAGGTGAAGTGAGTTCAGTCAAAATGGGTTAGCTGAGTTTGATAAAACTGCAGACCTAGAGACCTGCAGACTGATTAGAGAACTGGATCCTGCTACAGTTTGTTCAATCTGTGGTAAATTTGTAAAAGTGGAATCATCCGTCTGTCTGTTTATTGTTCTTGATGGGTCAAACAAATAGTCGGAAAATACAATATCTTCACAAGGGAATATCCCCGTTTTTTATAAGCTTTCACTGCTGTTTGCATGGAATCCACTTTTGTAAAAGTTGCTCCATACAGTTTATGAACTTGCTTGTCATCCACAGAATGGCCATGATGTTTGAGCAATTATTTTGAAACTTCCTGAGAATAATATGTGCTAAGGGGAGCCACGAATGATACATCCAATGGTTGCATCCTGTGGGTGTTTTGGTATGAATATTTTCATATTGGTCTTCATAGCAATTTTCATGTGCTCCGACGACGACGACTTTCATGTGATCTTTCGAATATAATTAAGTTTTGGCATGACAATATTATTTATTGAAAAACCTGAAATAGAGAAAAAGTAATAAAACATCAAATGTTATTAGTAAATTAAATTTACCGTATATAGAAATGTTAAATGACAAACTATTTCGAATAAATATGACAAATAAAATTTAAATGTACGTTCAAAATACACAGTCTGATTACAGTAATTAAGTAGATGCTGAAATTAGTTTCCCATTTATATATGGTTTTTATTATTCGAGTACTGTATACAATAAAAAATAAATAAAGTATGAAAATCATATCAACGGTGGATGTAGTAATAATGAAAAGTATTGAACAAAACAGGGTACCCTGGTTTGTCTGACCCTCTGCTACTACTTTTTCCCGACTGCACAGTGCGGAACAAAACCACAAGGCGTCACTTACCAGGCAAGCAAATGCCAGTAAAAATGTTTGATTAAAAAGAGTAAAGTATACATAGTAAAATGGTCAACTGTATGCTCTATTGAGCGTTACGAAAACAGCAATCCGTTGTAGAAATAATAAAAACCGCAGACAGAAAATCTAAAAATCAGTGAATTATATAAAACCGGTAATTACACATCCACCTTACACAGTGCAGTCACACATTCTGTCTCCTCTAATGTTTGGCTCCTATTGGAACGTAGTTTTTCGGTGATCCGGAAGATAGCAGAATCTAACGAGCCTACAGAACTGAGTACCCCGTTTTGTCCAACTCTCCCCTATTTTTTTTCAGTAGTCTCCTTTATGCCTTCAATATATTACGTAGGTAATAAAACATGATAATTTTTTCTAACTCAGTACCGGTACCATTTATTTGTGAGAAAAATTAAATACATAAATAATTCATTCAAAATTTCTCACCCTACGGCTCGCTCACACTCACTCAGTTATAATATGAAGCATAAACTGTATCTGTTAATTTAAATATAAACGTTTGTATTGTGTGTTTTTAAGTAATAGAAGTAAACAACGTAGTAAATTAAATATAAATATTGCACATCAAAACTAGATTAAATACAAAAATGAAACACGGTTTTCTGTAATTCGCATAGCCTACAATAACTGAATGCTGGAAACTGATTCATTTGCATAAAGTGAAATTCAAAATTGAGATTTTTAAAAACACATTAAAGAAGAAATTAAATTTATAAACAATTGTGTGTACATATATGGGTATGAACAATGACAATCCACCTTGTTTCACATGCTTTACAAAATAATAATTGTATCATGATTCTATTAAGTTGTAGAATATACAGCTTTAATTATTTTATGCTGTTAAGTTATTTATACATTTTTATATTTTCCTTATTGGAATCAAAACCATAATTTGTCTACAACTTATTAGTATTACTTTCGGATGAGGTAACAATTGTCTAATGTTTATGTGTAAAGGTGTTTTCGTTTTCGTTCGTGTAAACTGTATTTCATACGTTTTCTCAATTTCGTAAATATAGTACCTAATATATTGTGTTATTTTCTTTGTATGGTGGGTCGGTGGTTTCCTTAGGGTGTTTGTAGCTATGGAAATAGCAACAATTGCCTACGTTAATGTGGTTGAGTAGTTTTGTTATACATTCGGAACCAATTCGAATTATCTGTACATGAAGGTACAGTAGATTTAAACTAGTTGATTATTAAATAAAAATATGTTAATTTATACTGTTTCAGTACTCTTCATAAGACGGCAAAATGCATTAAACACGCAGGGTCTCTTCTCCTGTAGTAAACAGTCAACACGATTTCAAATAATAGGTCAGAAATTTCTATTGAAATGAGATTAATTCTAAATTACTATTTTCCACACATTCAAAAGAATGTACAGTAAGCTACGTCTGTTATAAGGTATACTGTATTCTACACATGAACATTAGAACAATAATAATCCTTGTGGACTGTACGTGATGCAGTTGCTTCCGTATGTACTCTGACACGATTATTTTAATTCAGTGTCACTGGCTTACACTAATTAAAACCATTCGTGTTTCTTCAACATGTGTTATGTGTTGTGTTTCTTATGTGTTGTTTATTCATAAGTAAAGCTTCATGTGTCTTTTTTTCAGAGCCGCATTTATACTTAGTGGGCCCCTAGGCTGAACATGAGGTGCGGGCCCCCCAACTATCGGGGCGTCTGGAGAGTATGGAATCCCCCCCCCGTAAAACGGTGGGTCCTTGTCCCTCCCCGGGAATTATAAATAATACCCCCTATTATTTGAAGGGAGCGTACAGCATTATTAGTTACTGTAATACATTCGTTCAACTGTAATATGTCATTGCAACATTGTAATACTTTTACATTGTTTCAAAATGACTATAATTATTTCAACTTTTTAATTATAATTGTTAATAAAGTTAATAAATTAAAAATGTAGTCAAGTATCTTAACAAAGTAAAAAAATCATTACTAAAGTTAATAAAGTTGTTTAAAGTTAAATAAAGTTAATTACTTCAAATTAACTTAATTGCAAACTTTTGCCCCACCTTATGCGGACTTTAGATCGTGTGGGGGCAAAAGTTCGCATTTGACACGTTTTGGAAATATATTTTATTCTTCGTATTGTTTAAATTAGCAGCCATCCTTACTTTTCTTTTATAAAATTGCTAAACTGCTATAATTGTTTTTATTATTTAGACAAAGCTTTTCGTCATTACTGACATCTTCAGGTCTTAAACAACCATAAAGTAAGGCTATTAGTATAGGTTGTTTAAGACCTGAAGATGTCAGTAATGACGAAAAGCTTTGTCTAAATAATAAAAACAATTATAGCAGTTTAGCAATTTTATAAAAGAAAAGGAAATATATTTATTTACATGTGTTGCAGTAGTTGAAATTATAAAAATGGAGCTCTTAATCGAACCTTAAGGGATTCATTGGTTACGTACAGACTCATATATTGACAGAAATATGAGTCTCAGTGCAATGAGTGGAGTTTGAGATGAATTTAAAACGTAAATGCGCACTTTTGGCCCATTTTAACCTATATATGGCTCATAATACTACCTTTTCCTCTAATAACTTCCACTGTTCTCTGAAACACGAACCAAATAATTTTTATCCAAGGTGAGTGTTCTTTTTTTTTCTTTTTGTTTGTGGTGCGGCCTCCTAGGCTGCAGACTATGTAGCCAGTGCTTAAATCTGGCACTGCTTCTTCTACGGTGGATCACGGCCTTACAGGCCGGAAAAAATGAACTCAAACATGTACCCACTATTTATCCGAGACTAATACACTCTCTAGTAAAAACAAAGTAAATGATTAATACAAAAGAGCGGGTCTAAGTTGCTTGAAATTCCGTTTGAGATATTCACTACCCGTCTAGAACTTTCTGGCCGTTTCAGCGTAAGAGAGCGTTCAACTTCAGTAATTTAAATAACACATAGCACTGTAATTGATACTTCCATAAGTTTAGTAATTAACTTAATTTGCTTTTAGTGAAAAGTGAGATTGTGTTAAAAGTGATATTCTGCTTTGATTACGTACAGTGTTAGTGCATCCTTTTATTGACTCAGGCGAGTTCTCAGCTTTAACTCGACCAATGACAGTTGTCTCTCTGTCTTTCTGTCAGTTAGGGTATGTCTGTATAACTTTATTGACTCAGTTAGGCGAGTTCTCAGCTTTAACTCGACCATATGGCAGTTGTCTCTCTGTCAGTTGGGGTATGTCTGTATAACTTTATTGACTCAGTTAGGCGAGTTCTCAGCTTTAACTCGACCATATGGCAGTTGTCTCTCTGTCAGTTGGGGTATGTCTGTATAACTTTATTGACTCAGTTAGGCGAGTTCTCAGCTTTAACTCGACCATATGGCAGTTGTCTCTCTGTCAGTTGGGGTATGTCTGTATAACTTTATTGACTCAGTTAGGCGAGTTCTCAGCTTTAACTCGACCATATGGCAGTTGTCTCTCTGTCAGTTGGGGTATGTCTGTATAACTTTATTGACTCAGTTAGGCGAGTTCTCAGCTTTAACTCGACCATATGGCAGTTGTCTCTCTGTCAGTTGGGGTATGTCTGTATAACTTTATTGACTCAGTTAGGCGAGTTCTCAGCTTTAACTCGACCATATGGCAGTTGTCTCTCTGTCAGTTGGGGTATGTCTGTATAACTTTATTGACTCAGTTAGGCGAGTTCTCAGCTTTAACTCGACCATATGGCAGTTGTCTCTCTGTCAGTTGGGGTATGTCTGTATAACTTTATTGACTCAGTTAGGCGAGTTCTCAGCTTTAACTCGACCATATGGCAGTTGTCTCTCTGTCAGTTGGGGTATGTCTGTATAACTTTATTGACTCAGTTAAGCGAGTTCTCAGCTTTAACTCGACCATATGGCAGTTGTCTCTCTGTCAGTTGGGGTATGTCTGTATAACTTTTGAAAGCATCAACCGATTTTTTAAAAATTTGGCATGCGTGCCCGTACTTTTACCCTACATTGTTTTTCAGCTTGATCTCCTCCAAAAGTGTGAGGTGGTAGGCAAAACTGTTAGGGGTTAAAATTGTGAAAAAAACTAAAAACATTACGTGTGCTACCAAATTAAAGGGAATTTTAACGAAAATATGAACATAGGGTACAGTTTAGGAAATTTTTAGGACACAAGAATCCAAAAAAGGGATACAAAATTTGAAAAAATTATAAAACTACAGCCGGGTTCCAGACTAAAGGGAATTTGAAGCAGATCTGAATGTAGAGTTTACTATGAAAATGTTTTAACCGTAGATGCGCCCAAATACAAAATGTTAAGAAAATTGTAAAAGTTATGTGGAAGATCAAGTTACGAAGAATTTTGTTCAAACTACAAACTTGGTATCTTTAACAGTAGGCCTATGACAAAATTAATATCTATCAACACTCACTGCAAATTTTGGTTAACCTTCAGAAAGTATGTAAGACATGTTTACAAAAATTTACTTATATCAGTAATGGGTATTTTTAAAAGCATAAACAAATATAAATAAAGTTAAAACCTAAGCCTAAATTATTTGTCATTTAGGCCTAAGGTTATAAATTCAACTGAAAAGCAATGCAGTCGTTTGGAGTTAAAGTGTAATAAGATTGTCTGCTTTACAATTGTTATTTTAGGTACTAAAAAAAGTAGTAGACAAGTTATCGGGATTTTCGTAATTTTTCTGATAATTTAAAATGATCTAATATTGAAATTCACCTAATAATAAATGTATTTTGTCCAAAATATTGAGCTAGTTCTGCAGTTCAGGGAGCTTAATAGTATATACTTATACGATAACGGTTAGAACTAGTTCTACCCGTTATGCTTATACGTTTATACGATCATTCGGCTACCCTCTACAAAAGTGGGAATATCAGACATAATGTTGTCAGCTTTATTTTATCTTTCAGCTGCGTAATGTCGATGGTGTGACGCACATAGGCATCTTCGAGGATGGCAGATGGGACTGGCCATCATCTACGGCGATAAATTTATCTCATTATCATATTTATCAGTTAATACTACACATTGTGTAGACGTTTTTACAGAGATTTACAGCTGGAATGTAAACTTCGTAATAAGGCATTTACTATACCTTTAGCATTTTCAGATTACCTAAACAGCTTCATAATTTGCTTAAATTTACAAGTTTAAGTTCACATATTTTTGTTTATTTTGACTTTAAATTGTAGTAGGCAGCACAGTAATGAAACTCTATGTTCACATATTTTTGTTTATTTTGACTTTAAATTGTAGTAGGCAGCACAGTAATGAAACTCTATGTGCTCAAAAACACAGACATGCTAACAACGTATGCGGAAGATGGTCTAAAAGGTCTAAAGCCTTCCAGTAACAACCAGTAGCTGTACTTTCGTAGAATTCCTAAATTACACATCTGCCCGACAGAGTCGCGGTACAGATCTCTTTGTTGAGGTCGAGAACAATGCCAGACAATGACTGTTGCATGTATAGAATTTAGATATCCTGCAGTCAGTCATATGTCTCGACAAGGTTAAGCACGCAGTGGAAGGGACTCATTCTTGTCTAGTGTTCTGATTCCCACGAAACATGCAACTGAAGGCACTGCTGTACATTTAGGTTAAAAAAAAGAACTTTGAAGCCGCTCGAGACAACATTTTAAATGTTTGTATATAATATTAATTTGTTAAAATGTAAAGCAATGCTATAGAAAAAAATTTTTCATGCGTATGAGTAAAACTTCATTAAAAGTTTAATACGTCATTAAAAGTTTAGTTGTTAGTACAATGTACGAAAATTTTACACGGAAGGGACGTGGCAACCTGGCCACCTCATTTTTCAAACATTATAATATTGCATATAATGCCCCTTTCATTAAATTTTGCAAATTGTAACTCGTGAGTTTCTTGCAATTTTTTTATAATATATTATAAAAGGAATTATTTGTATATATGCAAAATGCTAAATTTTTATAAGGTGTTGTACGCTTTGCAGAGTCACCGAGACTGAAAAAATGTATTACGAGTAATCATCACTTTTCATTTCGCTTTAAAACAGAAATACTAAGTTATTTTTCAATATATGAATCGTTAATACTTGTCTCTGATGGTGCACAAATTGATTCCATGTAGTTTAGTCAAGTTAGACTATAAATTTTAGCAGTTAACAAGAAAAAATTGTTTTTTAACTATTATTTATAGTTTATAGACAAATATATTATTTTCCGAAACTAAAATAAAAAATTCTTAAATACTAAAAATAGTGAAAAAGAAATGGACTCTTTACCTTAAAAAGAATTGTTTAAATATATATGATTAAAGATATACTTGTTATTGTGTAAAACACAATTTATACGAATTAATTGTTTCTTGTACGAGTTTATACGAACTTATAAACACAATTTATACGAATAAAGATATACTCTATTTATTGTTTAGATAATTATACTTGTGTATTACATTTCAATGACCCTAAGGAAATCCACTCAGACTCGGTTTTTCATTGTTGTATGTAGGCCTATATAGTATCACGTATCCGATTTTCCCACGCAAGTACCGTACATTTATAAATCAAAATTTGGACAAATATAAATACGTTTGTTAAGAAGTAATGTGAACGTGATAAATATTTTTAAAAGTCCCCACAATGACTAGTCAGCAGGGGGATTAGACGCTCTGAAGTCTGAGATAGAGGCCTTTCTTCAACAGAGGAGTATCTTGGCGAATAATAATAATAACAACAGCAACAGTAATAATAATAATAGTAAACTTCATACTTTAGTGAGTTTTTGTATTTTCATTATAAAATATCGGTTCAACATATATATATCATATGTCAAACTCCTTACAACGTTCAACAAAAAGAACCACTACGTCAACATTATTAATATTGTAAACAGTACAACATAAATTACAAATTAGATATTTAAAACACTTTTGTGACTTCACTGAATAATTGTTAACAGATAACAGAATTTGTTGCAGTGTTAACTGAACTGCTGTGGGACCTGACACCTTCTTATGTACTCTAACGCATTAAAATAACATCTTTATAAACTGGTCTTGACATGTAATTTTTTTGTATAAAGTAAAGTAATATTTGTAATTAAGATTTCGTAACGGAATAATATTTTTACGTGAATTACAGATTACCAAGACCATTAATTCGTAAAAATTGAATCAACCCCTATAATTTTTCCCTTTTAAAAACTTTGTGTAAAAACTTGAAATGCGTCGCACAAATAAAAAGATTCTATTAGCATGCTACGTAGACATACGTCATTGTTAACGTGATTATTTCGAATTCCGGGAACCTAAAAACCCAGACTTAAAAAAACTTTATCATTGTAGGTGATATATGAAAAACTACCCATGCTGAGTTGAATTTGTGAAATAAATTTAAAAGCACTAATATTCGCCTGCAAAAAAACAAGGTTTCTTAGGTGTGAAATAAATATGTGTTAAAACGACAAATATTGAAGACCTATTTTGATAAATTATGATAGAAAGAGAACTAAAAATGTGTTATCATTAAACTATCTTCTGGAATTACAATAGTAGTTATTTTAAGAAACGAAATACAATGGTATATGAATACATTTTTCGAAGACACTCACTCCCCGGAAGAGCTACTGACAGAGAGATGAGAATAGTGCTACATATGCAACAGAATTTTAGGGATACACATTGTACATTGACGTGTTTTGACTATTTACGATGAAGGTCGTAGTGAACTGAACATTTTACTACAAAGCAATAAGCACGAGGAGGAAAAGTAAGGAACATGATTCTCACGCCTGAATTCCTTACAGCTCTGACTGACATCAATTTAAAAATAACATCGGGATATTAGATATTACTGTTTCATAATGGAAGCCTCTGTAAAAACTTAACAGTGTTTATAGAGCGAAACCTGACAATGACACAATAGCTAGTAAATTTTAAACAGGAATTATACGAACCCACAGTAGGCTATGGAGCAACGATAGCAACAGCAGCAACTGTATATTCTCTCTTCAATTGGAATCTACAATGCAACTGCGAATACGGAACAATATTGCGCTTCCATTCCTATTTATTCTATTTTCCTCTCAATCCTATGTTTAAAAATCCAAATATAGGGAGACAGATAATTGAGAAAATATCTGCAATCCCTCTACGTAGGCTATAATTTCTAGTTTCTCTTTGTCTGTGAATTGACAGAATTAACAAGTTTGGAATCTTCGCTAATTTCACAATTAAGGCTTTCAGATTTGTCAGTCGATAAAAGGTCAGCTGAAAAAAGGGCCCAGCACCTCTCTAAAAAGAGATCCAAAAAAGGCGGCCAAGCAATTAGTCAGCATTCTAATAAGTTTTTTATCATTAACAGGTTAAGAGGTTTTTTTTATAAAGAGCTTGTCTTGCTTTCTCTAACTACGTATTTCGCATCGTATTTTCGTTTCTCAATCCACTAACGATTTTATTCATCTCCTGTTGTTTTGCAATCTCACAGTATTTTATAGTTGTTAAGAGTTGTTCAGAGTATAGGCTATATACACTGTTCGTTCATTCTAAACTCGATGCTTCAAACATAAACAACTCTGTCATCGAGTTGAACTTCTTTCTGAAGCTATGGTATCCAAGACTTACTGTTTTGTTTTGTTCGATACGATTTACATTCACTGTACTATAACTTTGGACATTAGTAAATAGATGCCCTTTAATCTATCTTTAATTCCATTACCGCATTACCACATTTTGGTACCACACTTTACAGCAAGTCGACAATTGTCTTTACTTCACCTGTATGCAGTGTCCATGTCTATATCTTTGCGTTGAAACAATGTTAAGCTGTACTCTACACGAAGCTCAAATATCGTACTTCCGACATAATTCGTACAATATTCACCAAAGGCCCACAAGGATTTTTTTATATAACTCTACTCACTTTTATTTTGACTCCTGCTAAAATACACTCTTATTTTTTCCGACATATTGTCTGATACCTTTCCTTTCCAAATTAGGATAAGAGAGGCAAAGCGTCTTACCTACGAAGAGGAAGATACTGTGGCCAGTACAGAATTACATTGGGCCTCCCCTGGCTTTCTCGTCCTGAGCTGATAAACGTATTTGGTGTATCATGTATAACCTCTAACCTGACTGCCACTCCTACAGGCGTTACTGACTGCAGCTGACAATACAGAATAGTTAATGCAACGAATTAAAGTAATTAATCCCTATAATACATCAATGCATCAGCATCGTTATTTACTTATCCAGACTAAATAAATTATTTCCTTGATTTTTTCCGAATCAAGGATATAAGTTTAATCTTGTGCTAATGTTCGAAAGAAAGGATTTGTCATCTAGTAGACTGTTTTTGTGAAAGATAATTATCACCTGTTACTGTTTTGATTAACTGCAAATTCTTTTGACATATGTCACGAAACAAATATTTAAAACGTAAGGAAAACTAATTTTACAAGAAACGTAAGGAGAATAAAATAACTCTATGGCAGCACTTGGAAGTCTTGGAAAAAACACTTGATTTGTAGCATCAGTCTGAAACTGTATGTCTGCCCCACAACAAGTGTACATGTGCAAGTAGGCCTGTCACATCTAATCTTTCTACCTACATGTCAAGTTTCCAGTTATTGTAACTTCTGTTAACTTGTATTCCAGTAATCTCTTAGCATTCCAATGAGTTTTTTTGCTGATTTGAGATGTTTGTAATTTAAAATTTAAAGTTTTTCCAAGGAACATAAACATCCTTATAATTAGAAATTTGAATTTTCTTATTGTGTCTCGGTTAAAGATTAAAAAATAAAGTAGTAATAATTTCGGAAGGAGGCATCTTAAATTCCGAAAACAATATTCCTAAAAAAATGTTCCTGAACTTTTTTCTTTTGGCTACACGTGTCAAAATACGTACTGATATAGGCCTAATTATGAAATACTCTGTTACCACATTTGCACCATATATAGCGTTTCGCTTTATCTAATAAATTGTTAGGGGTGGCTAAGCTAATTCGATTTTCACGTTTGTTTGTAATTAATTTGGATAATCCAAACATTTGTCAGTAGAGGTATGTTTTCGTATGTTACAGCTCATCTAGAAAGATACAAGTTTCCTTTTTAATAAATAAAAAACCAGTATTGAAGGAGGCGGAGTGCGTGGTTGTTAGAAGTCGTTGCCGAGATATTTCTTAGTAATCCTCAGTAACTACTGTCACGTCTTAGTTCAAACATCACTCATTACAAAAACATGTTTGTACTAGAAAAACCCACAGTACATTCCTAACATAACTCTTTGTTCGCTTTACGCTTATGTACGGTACCTAAATCCTACTCTATAAGCTGTGTTCCAGTAAATCCTTCTTTCAATTGTTGCTTTTTTTGTGCTAAATACAGTGAAACGATTAGGTAATGCTTACAGCAGGATAAATTGTGAAATATAAATAAAAGCCGTGCATGATGTCACATTTTCTTATCGTCAGGAAAACGTTTAGATTATCAACTGATTAACGTTCTTGATTTCTGATACATTAACCTTAGGAATGCGGCTGAAAGGTACCACTAGTTATAGTACTTATTTATGACGAAGCCACGCGAATTTTGTCATGATACTATCGTAATGATTTTGCTACACACATACAACAATGAACAGGTGATATTTCTAAACAGTCATGACCGGTGATTCTTAAACTTTACTATCTGGATACTTTGTTTTTGAAGTGAGGCGTTGAGTTCGAGAGCTTATCTTAAAAAAATCGAGTAACGTTAGATTCAGAATTTTATACTTATCTATATCAAACTTGTTGTAATCGTACTTAATAAGCAGTAAAAATCAAGAGATTCTGCGAAACCTGTCTTGTCTGTGACCAGTTTGCTGCAAAACTCGCACTATCCACTAAACATTCAGTTACACCAAAACTTGCCTAATCCGTATTTTGGAGCTATAATTGTTTACTTATTTGTTTTCAAAACCTGTCTAATCCAGATAATTTGATTCTATTTTTGTTTAGTTTTAAACTTAAATGCACATCCGAGAGTACTCCACAACCTTCACAGAACTCCACATCTCAGTCCCAGCTTATTACACCCGTACCAGGGCTTCTCAATAAGTGTAGCAGTAAAAGTAAAATACTTATTTAAAACTATACTAAGATTCGTAGACTTCCACGAATTTTTTTAACATGGAATTATTTATTTTGCATCCACTGTAATCAAAATATGTTTCACTATTCAGTTAAATTTTTGTGTTTCACTTCAGTTTTGTATTCCCCCCTCCCCCCCCAAAAATTAAGCAAATAATTTACTTCACAACATTCAGTATTGGATTATTTGCGCCACAATTTGCCTAATTCACATCCTATGTCTCCAAAACTGGTGTTGTTCAGTGGTTGGAACCAAAACTTACCTCATTGTCCAAAATACATCATTTAATTAAAAATATGTTATAAATTACATTTTCTCTAGGCGATTTTTCCATATCGGATGGTAACGAATTTATATATAAAAGTCCAAACAATCAAACATTTATGAAATAAGCTTAGTAACGTGTTTTTGTTATTATAATGGATAAGATGAGTTTTGCATCTCAACGCCTGAGATATATTGTGACTTCGGTAGATTCTATTTAACACAAGAGTACTGTTTTGGTATGAGCGTAAACATACGTATGAACGGCTTCATTGAAATAAATGCATAAGTAGATAATTCTTGCATAAGTAGATTTACAATGATGGTATTACAAATTTTACTTTTCAGATGTAATATTTTTGTATACCTCCTGTGAGTGAAATTTTGTTGTTAAGTTACTACTGTCCATTTTCGTTCTTTCACGGATCGTTTCTGTCTGCTTTTGACCTGAGAGATCCTATCTTTAATCTCTATGAAATAAACAGAGTTGGTTCTGTCAGTGAACTCTTGGGAGGTGGGACAGATACTATCAGTGCCTGCTGTAACTGTGATATTCTAGTAACCTCCAGCTATAGTCTGCAAGATCTGCTCGAGATAACAGCTGCTTGTTTCGAGGCAGTGGTATAGGCAAAAAGTAATATTATTAATGATACTGCGGAAACTGTAAAAAACGTTGTTTTGCCTGTCAAGTGTAATATACAACATAATACCACAATAAGTTATGTATTTCAAGCAATGGGCAACATGGTGTTAAGTTTTTATATATACACAAGAAATGAAACTATGTATAGTAATAAAGTTATGACTGTAACTGGAAAGTAGTTTAAATTTAAATAGAGATTCAAAGTAACATATGTTTAGTATTTTCTTAAGTACCGGTATCTGTATGCATGAAGTGCTGTTTTACTACAGAAGGTTTCGGACAAAGCAGTATACCATGTTACTTTATCATACGCGGTAAACTAGAGATTTATAAATTTCTCATTGAATGGAACAGAAAAACAATATTAAAACCGAACACGAGCGCTCCCCCCACACATACACACAGGCCTACAATGTTTTGTCTTCGGACAAAAAGACGCTGTCAGGCGACGAGAGATGCAGTAAGTTAAATCTAAAATGATATAACTTACGTATCTCTTTATGATTTGCGTGTATTATATTCCCCTTTGAATATTACCTTCTAATTTGTATTATATTTTAATACACTACCTCACTACACAGTGGTACGGAATTATTGTAATTACAAATATAAAATAATCATGCAGAGTATGCAGCGAAAAGAGCATCATGTGATAAGTGTGTGTTAACAGACACGCCAGAGTAATAACGTTACAAAGTTGTACTAAAGGCATGCCAATTTTGTATCTACTCGTTTGCAAGCACACGCTTAATTAAAAAATAATGATTGAAACACTTCTGTTTTAGACAGATATAATATGTTTTACTTGAAAATCATTACACTTGTCAATCTTAACCAAAATCTAATCCCATGCTCCCGTGTACCAGACCAATCTGATACACAGTCTGCTGTTGTCACGGACATCGGTATACAAAAAATTATCGCCTTATGTCTTCGAGATGGGATCAAAGGTGATGCGAGAAAGGTGTATCAGAGAGAACAGAATCTAACCAGTATATACCTGCAAGCAAGGACATCAATTACCTACCGCCGGTACGAGAGAACAGTTGGCAAGTGAACTCACTTTGATTCGGCAGAAATTTAGGACTTTATTGTTTTTTTAAAAACAACTGTAAACCACACCACTTTTATCCAAACAGATTCTCTTTAGACCGAATGATCTTTAATTATTCCATATAAATGTTAAAAGTGAAAACCATAAATTGAACTCCACTTATAAGCAATAATAGAATTGAATGATGTAATGTAATTCGTTTGTTATAGTATTATTGTCAGTAGGATTGATTGTATGAGTATTCATTCGTGACTGTTAAATGCTTTTGATAGTTCATGAGTGATCACTTATTAAGTAGCATTACGGTTGTTCAACCGATACTGACGTCAGTTCGACTCAAAACATGTGCAATTACAGATGTCGAGAGCTTTTATTTCGATTTTGAAGACATATGACCTCAAATTAGACATGGGTTTTGTAACAACATTGCAGTTTTAACATTTCCTTTGGGCCACAGGAGTAAAAACTCCTTACCACTCTTTACTAAACTGTTGTACATAGTCAGTGCTATCAGTTACTTCGACTGTGCCACATTGAATTATATAACTTTAAAAATTATATGAAACTGGTTATAGTTTTGAATGATTATCTTGCATCTTTACGTTTATCTTTCGCACTTTAAGTAACCGTATTCCCTGACCTACTCTGTGTTTCCAATTAACTGTCGTGCTTGCAAAATAAATTAGGTTTTCTCAATAATTTATTCATGTCACGTTAGTTTATATGAGAAAAATTTTAATAACGTCAGTAATTTAGGTGCAGTTACATAATATTTACAAACGTTTCAGAATTATTAATGTAGGCTGAAACCAATCCTGAGAGTGCCTGAATTTCGAGGGTTATAAAGTAAACGATGACATACGAGTAATTTTCTTTTCAGTCTTATTTGAATTAAAAATAACACGAGGCGCCCCAGGCTCTCCAGTACGTATTGAACAAACTGAAAATTTCACCTGTGAGCTACAAAAAATGAAAATAACAAGCGAAGTTTATTTTATGGGTCTACTGACTGCACACTGTGTTTTTAAGTTTCTTATTTGATTTAAAACCGAATCTCATGGTATATGTTCACAAAACTGCAAATATTTAAAAGTAAATTAAATACTGTTTGAAATCAACTGTTTTCTCTTACTTCGTAATTAGTTATAAATATTCATAAAGCGAAAGTAAAGAATTTAATTAATAGGATTCAGTTCGTTTGCATACTAACGAAACAACCAGAAATTTATTGACATTTAGCCTAACATTTTATTTTTGAGTTCCAAATGAGTCATTCGTCAATGACTTCACAAATACCTTCAGTATCACACATGCACATAGTCGTAGCTTCATCTAGTACGTTTAACTGTTATTTAACGCGATCCATTTTAGAGCATGCTCTACAGAAACTATGAAGAGATAAGAGTAAGTAATTTTGGGACTCCTCGAGTTAGGAATTGCCTAAACAACTTGATAAGAGTCGAAAGATAATGACGTTTAATGCAAATTGTTCTATGAATAGCAGAAGGCATAAATCAGTGCTCTTTAATGATAGGAATGTGTTAGATGTCATAATGTGCAAGTATGCTGCAGTCGAATTGTGTTGCGTGTAACGCAGTGTTGGGGTCGCGGGCATGCAACTCTTATCGTCGAACATAACGTTCTGTTTACGAATTTTAATTAAGTATGAGTCACAAAGAGGGCAAGTTATTCTGTTACAACAGTTTATGTTACTTTAATATCTCGCTGCGTATTAAATGTACATTGATTCAGTAAAATGTAGACCTGTGTTGTTTCAGTCTGTCATTAGTTTTTCCAATGTGAGTGCATGAGTACTTTTTCACTAAAAAAAAAAATTTGAAAGAAAATATGTGCCAGACGACTATTAGATGATTATCGGGATGTAGAGGTAATTCCGTCACCACTCGATAATTGGCGGTGGTCAGCAGTGCATACCTAGCAGAAGCGCGTATGCTGAAACTGTAGTAATACTGAAGGTCCGAGTTCAGTTCGGACAAAGACAGCAAGGAGCTGAAACCTATGCAGGGGAAACACAGGAAACGTCTTGAGAAACGGAAACGTGGTAAGGGCTCACTTCTATATAGAAGATTCGCAGGAAGTGTATTCGTGATGAGCCTATGACGCTATAGGAGAGGTTTCCCTCCATCGCCCGTTGTCTGGGGACATGTGAAGGCGATGAGATTGTGATCGTGGAGAGAAGAGAGAGAGAGGGATAGCCAGCGAACGAATTAAGTCGGTAAAAGCAGGAATTCGCAATTCCGTGCGCACAACACTTTTAATAACACAGCTGTTTCTGATTTGGAAAACATCTTTCAACATCTTCGATAAGGTCCAAAGGGTGGCGGAATTGTTCGATGTACGTTTTTACCGGTTGACATAAATCAGGCGGATGCAGCATCGGCATGGTGAGTGCGTATATCAGAGAGGACAAAATAATAGCTTCTGTTGAAGGGCAAGCGGCTGCAATACAAGGAACTGAGATTAATTTGGTTTTTTGAGGGCTTCTGTGAAATGAACGATGAAGCCAACACCTACTGTACTATGTACGTGCTCCACCAACTCATTATCGTATGTTTTACTTACGCTTCTGTTAGGCAATCAAGTTATCCGAAAATTTCACATCAATACGTCATGTATTTTATAAAAAATTCAGTGTAACAGGAAATAGACACATACTTGTAATTATTTGTAACGACTGTTTTGTGGCTGTGGTACCGACGCTGTCACGTACGATCCCGAACATATCTCGATAACGATCGTTTGTGTTCACACTTTAGTGCCTCCGTAGAAGTATTTAGTAAACAACTGCAATTAATTGTTGGTGTTCATCCGTACGGTAAACCTTAGGGTCTATAGCCAGGGCTTGTCTCCAACATATGCTGTCGATATTTTAAGTTCATAACGTTTTCAAAATTGGACAGATATTAAACCGCCAATTACAGAGTGGGATACAAATCATTTGACAAAAAAATATTTTTTTTATAACAATTGGTATCTGATGAACTTATGGATTATGGGCCACTGCTGAAAAAAATTGGCTTCACTCGTAAAAATGATTTGTTTATTTTGTATTATGTAAAAAAAAAGGAAGACAAGACAGATTATTCTTGTTCTAATTATACGAAAAATCTACGTAGTGAAGCGTCTTGATTCATTCACAGAGAATGACTCAGTGTATCATTATTGTTCAGACGCGAGTCCTGGTTATCTCGTATTTTAACACAGATAAGTATGAAAATATTTTAAAGACTTTATTGAAATGTATTTCCATCGCTTCCTAGTTGACGCGTTAAACATTCATGCATACAATTGCAATAACATTTACAACCAGCAGATAGCCTACAATGTGGACTTCGTTTGGCTGTGATTCATGTTTCCGTTCTCTATTGTTTTTACTTATTTTTTGTTTCATTGCTTTTAATTTATTTTTTTTATATTCACGTAAGAATTTGGTGCATGAATGTCATCCAAAAAACCATGGAGATTTAAACAGTAAGTAGGCGTTTGGCAAATATGATGTACACGAAAATTCCACCCACATGATTAAAGAACCGCATAAAAGAAGCAAGTGTTAAAAAATAATGTATTATTGGTAATTTTTTTCAATATCATGCATATACCTGAAACAGATACGATACGCTATCCCAACTTTTACTTGTGGAGGAAACATTTGGGTATAACGGATGTAGGTACAAATATTTCTTAAAATTTGCACATAAAACTCGTGTGAATTCGTAATAACTATACGTAGCACATTGTTCGCCTATTTATAGGTTTAGTTTTTGTCTTTCTAACAAGTGTTTTGACCTTAACTTATTACAGCGCCAACGGCTTCAATAATTTATTCGTCCTGAGGGACATTGGCCGCAAGCGTTGTGAAACGTATATTTACTGAATATTGCTTTAAGGGACATTCTAACGGTATAAATTATTTCTGATTTATCGTCGTTAATTCAGCGTTGGACGAGTGACATTATCAGCCTGCATTTGCCGACTCCACTCTTACAACTCGTTTTCGATAAGTTGGACACTAATAATCTTAAATTTAATATGACCTTCAAAGTACTCAAAATTTCGTATGAAGATGTCTAGCAGTAATGTCACTCAAACTCTGTGAAACAATGAAACTCTGACAGTAGTCCCTTGGTTCGGCTTCATCCCTCCGAACATCCGATGAGCTGGCTATCTGATTAATGTAGTTAATGAATCATTAGCCTACATATCCTGTATCAGATGAATAACAGAAATTAGCTTTTATTATTGTAACCTACAACTTTTCATGTGCTCGAAAACTATTAATACCTTACTTCACTTATTACTGACAATTCAGAGATCTAATTCTAAATTAAAACAGTCGTTGCATCCTTTCAATTTGGAAAGCGGAACTGATTACATTCTTCAACTGGTCAAAACGAAAAGTGGTCGCGCTAACTTATCAAGTTCTGTGCTAATAAGGGACATGTATAAAAGAGCGTGGAACGAACTATTAGGAATGACAGCAGGTTTCGGCGACAACTAATCAGAATATTGTGTAAGGCCTACATACAACCAACACGTCGATTCATTAACTAACTACTCAGATGGACAGTCAGCTCATCTGATGTTCGGAGGGATGAAGCCGAACGAAGGGAATAGTGTCAGAATTCCATTATTTCAGAGAGTTTATGTGATACTGCTGCTGCATAACTATCCAAGCTTCATGTTTGATTATTAATATTTTTGTAAAATAAAGTGTACAAAAAACGATATTAAATTATAAACATCATAATTTTTTAAACTAAAAACAACGCATATTTAAAATTCTTTATGTAAGTGATATAAAATTATTTTCGTTTTTTCGTTGAAAAACCTTTCTGACAGAAAATACTTAAAAATTATTCAAATTTTAGATTTTCAGTTCGGTAGATTTCATATGACTTCAACATAATGTACATCCGACTTAGATGTTTCGGAAGATATGCGTCGTAATATCGTAAACGATAACGAAAACGTTTTAGAATAAAATAAAAAAGAAGACGTGTTATTGTATAATAATAATTTACAAGTTTAGACGAAATTTCTACTTTGAAGATAAAGACAGATCTCTGCACATGAAGTAATGGTGCGTTTCGACTGGAAAGAATACGAATTTTTGTGATTTAAGACAGAAAGCAGAATAATGAGTGAATGACAACCCAGATATTGTGTGAGTGCGATCACTAAAGTCTCAGGCTACAGTTTATTCGCTTGAAATCCGTGGTTTTACGAGACAGCGAGTAAACCATCTCCTGCACAGTCTAAAGTGAAGCTTTTGGCAAATTTAGAGACTCTGTGACAGTGAAAATTGAAATTTGCGTTTTCGTGTTAATTTTATTAATGCAGACTTATCCGTTTTGGACAATGCAAAAAAAAAATGTATTTCCACAGACTTTACTAGAGTTAATAAAAGATTTTTAACTATGAATTACTGTAATAACATGTGCCCACTCAGCCAGCAACATTTGTTCCTTTCATGCAACTGGCGGATGCGTTGAGGCTGCAACCTTCATCCTGTCTGTAAAACAAATTATGTATTCATTATTTGCGCTAACCAAAAGTCAACACACCCAGTCTTATGAACAATAAAATATACTCTTTCACGCATAACTTATGCTCGTATACGATTGGAACAATACATGTAAGCAATAAATTAGCATGCTTATTATTTCGCAACTCATAAGATTTACATTTTCCATGAAACCTACTAACAAAGTGTTCAAAGAAATGTTGAATTTACTTCAGACTGGCATTACTGTTACTAAAATTACATGGGTAGAACGGACAATCGACATGCGACCATCAACCAGAAACAGAAATTTTCAACGACTGTTTTCAGTGAACCACATACTGTAGCATGTAATGTGGTATCTGTAACGTGAGTAAGCACATCGTATATCGTCTGTTGTAGATCAAAGTTCGTGACAACACACGTGTAGTGCCAACAGGGGGTGACGCCAGTGTCGGTATAACTAAGTACTGTAGCCTAATACCTATACCACGGTCAGCAAAATAGTTTTCTCTAATTATTTTGAAGCTTTCGAATTGTCATATCCGTTCTGCATGTGACAAATAAACTCTCTGCATGTGCTACTTTGACCTACCTCGATTGAAAAAAACATTATTAAAAACAATTAACAAGTAGTTTTGAGCTGCTGGTATAAAACAACGATAGTATTCTTTGGCCGTATTATCATAAAAATGTTACATAATTTTGAATGATAATAATTACATGTAAGATTTAAAAAAAAACGAATGAATGAAGTGGATTTCAAAGTCTTACGTAGACAGTTAAACTAAATGTGAGCAAATTGCCATCGAGAGTCCATGTACTTAAGACCCACAGTCAGTCATACAGCGTTATTGTGCTGTACCGTGTCCATCATTTGCACTGTAATTCAACGTTACAGTTTACTCTGTTTTCTAGAACAGGAATTTTGAATCGTAAATGGAACTATAAATTCCAAAGTGAAGTCCCACTGAATTAAACCTTAACAAAGTGATTTACCAAAATTAAAGAATATTTACACGCCTCCTCGGAGCTTGTGAAAAACTTTGTCATTGTTTTAATATCACTTCACATTTTAATATTCAAAACGTGTGTTTAACTATTTCGACTCTGCATGATCTATTTAACAAATTCAACATACATTGTTTTCTTAATGATGACTAGTAAAAACTGAAAGGCGTGCGTTTTATGTTGTTGTCGTTTTTCGATGGATTTAAGATACCAAGTAATTCATAATGTAATAGGAATAAGTCAGTGTTTACTATAATTATAATTAAAATTCTCTATAAGATCCTTGCAGCGAGTTTATAAACAACTCGTTACTATTTAAGTAGATACGAGTGTCTCACGAGTAAATAGTTATTATTAAAAAATGAATTGAGGAATATTGACCAAAGTGTCAGCTGACATGCGCCGGCGAACATACAACACCAAACCTAATGAACGTATTTCAGTGTAGATAAATAGGATGATACTTATACTATTTTTGACATTTTATGTACGAATATGTTCGCCTAAATGGTAATTCTACGAGTATTGGATTAGTTGACCTCATCCAATCATAAATTCATGAGTAGCCTCGTCGATGCTGTTGGCTGAGTCAACACAATACAATTCACCATCCAGCAGTACCTTTTCTTAACTTAATAAAATTACAACCGCTTTACAGTTTTTTAGTTGAGTGATTGTTACATTGCAGTTTGAGTGATCTTTTTATTATAGTGTTTTGAACTCTCAGGTCATAAGAAGTACAAAGTATTAATGTTTAAAAGTGTAGATTTGCTGCGCAGAAATTTGTAGGTATACATGAAGCTCTTTATCGCCGTACTTATGGCAGTGGCCGGCAATTTACATAAAATTCCAGAGTACGGTTCGTGTTTAGGGTAGACCGTATTGCAGAACAGAAACAGGAAATAGCAGTCACGCAGCAGTGCGGACAAAGCTGGCCACTACTCCGCGCCACCTACCACACTAAATGTTAACGTCACATTCTGGAGAAAAAATAATTTTACAAAAACTAAATTAAATAATTATTAATGAGATAACGATTTTCATGAACTTAAGAGTTTTTATAATATTTAATAAAGAATAAACTGTATGCATAGTATAATCAGTTCATTTCACATCAATGTGCTCTAATTATGACACAAGTTTGTCGATAATCCGATTGCATTAGGTTAAGCAAATGTGATTTAAAAAATAGTTTTATTTTTAATTTCATATGAAGTCGCCACTTGCAGTGCTGAAGATCACAAACGGGTACATCTTCACACACACACGCGCGCGCGCGTATGCACAGATTGTACATACATATGTTTATCACAAAAATAATTTATCTCAGATGTAAATGTAAAAAATTGTACTTTCTGACGCCCACTTCACAGAAATATGTGCATCATAAGGACTCTTACATTTGTGTATAACATTTTATCGGTGCCAGCGTGTATGAAACATAGTTTTAGTCTTATTAAGTATAATAGGCCAACGGTAACGATTTAATGGTGGATTAGAAGTTCATACTATAGGAAACTTTGTAAATTCATTGTCATGGAATAATTAATACCGCAATCGAAATTATTAATAAAACCTTTGGTTTGTTTACGTAATGCAGAAAAAAGTACGGCCATGTGTAGGTACAGACTGATGAGACTACAGTATGGCGGACCACACGTCACTTTCTGATCGTTACTACCTGCTTTCTCTCCACACCTTGCAATTCACAGCCGTCTATTTGATTTTTAAACGCTCTCTTCGAACACGAAGTATTACTGAACCTCGTAAATACGTGTATCTCGCACCTATCATAAAATCTTACTCTTCATCGCTTGTAACTTTTACCTTAGTATATTTCCTGTACTAACTGTTTATCATACCATTTTAGGAAGTTAAATCGAATTTAGCAATCAGGTGATAGCACTGCTTCAGTAACTATAACATTAAAATGTCCTTTCTGCTAGGATGAAGACGACACATGCTATATACTTCGTAAGCAAAATATTTCAAACGGTGGGTATATAATTTTGAAAAATGAATACATGGTCGTAGTGACCTCGAAATGGAAAGTAAACTATTTCCCCGTTGTTAAACTATGTCATGTTTTAAATTAGGATCTTGTATCTCGATCAAGTGAGAAAATAACGAAGAAATTCTCCGACTCCGCTGTTGTCAGAGTATAACAACACAAATTATAAGATGCACTTACAAGACCATAGCGTTAAGTATCACTACACTTGAACAACAAAATAAAAGAAATAAAGTAGTTTGAGCAATAATAAAGGTTGGTATTGATGTACCTAATTCGTAATGATGGAGGTAACGGAGTGGAATTGATGTGGACGCATAAAAGGAATATCTAATGGGAATGGCAGCCGACAAAATAAAACAAAAAGAAAAGAGTACCGAAACTTTCGTCGCAAGATGCAGTTAAGAAAATGATGAGAGCCGCCGATGGAATAAGGCTGGACATGTACGATGATGGAATAAGGCTGGAGAAACGAAGTTACGATGAGAAACGCTAGCAATGTAGAATTCGCATAGACGTCATCATCATCATTATATGCCGATTGGCAGGCCCTGCACTTTACTACTCCTGTCTCATGCCTGTCCTATAGTTCGCTTTCACCCTCCTCTCTTAACATCCTCTATTCTTGTTAATCTCTTCGTCTTTGCCTTTTACAGTGTCCTCAGGAACAGTCGTTAATATTCATTTCTCTCTTATAATATGTCTAGCCAATTTACCTTCATTTTCAGGATCATGTCTAAAAGTGTTCTGTTTTCATTTATTCTGTTCAGAACGTCGTCATTATTCCCTCTATCAACCATTTTATTGTCTCCATTACTCTATACCAACACCTCAAAAGCCTCAATCCTATCTTGCTCTCTCCCACGTAGTTCACGTTTCACATCCGTATAACAGAATCCTCCACGTGTGGCACTTCTCCAGTGTCTTTCTGATAATCAGTTCTATGTTGCTGCAGAATGGGGCATTTTCTTATTAACGGATTCTTTAGCCAAGGTAATTATTATATTAATCTCCATTTCGTTTCTCCTCTTCCATCTTCTTTGCTTACTCCCTAAGTGTAGGCCTAAACACAAAAACATATATTACATATTTTATATCTATATATTAGTAAATTTATTCATAGAAATGACGAATAGTGTCCAAGTTTGGGTGAAAATTTATAAAATGTAATGTACAAACACACTTGTCTACCTTTAAACGCTAATCCTAAACTCTCGCTGTCGGGAAATGTAAGTGGCGAAGAAAACCGACGGAGAGAACAATCCACCACAACATTAAAACTCAAGTGAGTGTAAGGAAGGACGTAAAAGTCAGAAATTGTCCATAAGAGAGACTTCAGGCCGATGAAGCTTTCTCCTCACTTCTCATCATTCCCTCTAAAAGGTTAGACTCTGATGCGAAGGGCGTTTACCTCCCCTGTGTGTTGTATATTATATAATCTGTTTTCTTTCTCAACTTCCAGTCTGCATCATTCTAACGATTATAGTTTCTTTTTTATGTCCGTGTTGTATGTTAAAAGTATTAATAAAAGTATATTAAAGTATAAAATTTATAAAAGTATTTTCGAATTATATTTTTCATACTTATACGGGCCGTTCATACTTATGTAACCACCAGTCTATTTCATAATTTTTAGGCGATTTTAAATTGGATAATATCGTATTTTAAATTGTTTATGTAGACATTATGACGTGTGCACTGCAGGTGGAACGTTTCGTTGTATTTCACTGGCCGACTTGTTAGACACATCGTCTACGTTGCGCACGTGCGTACGATAGATCAAACGATTACGCCTACCAGCGATAGTTTGTATTACATATCATAAAAAATAACTTACAATTTTCTGTTCTGCTTTATACCTTTTATATTTCAGTTTTGTCTTATGTGTATTTTCATTGTGTTAGAGTACTATTCTCAAGTTAACATAAACATTGTGCACAGTAACGTGATAACATAGTACGCGAGCTGTGTGTCATAGACAATAATAACGCATTACGGTTAACAGTCGGTTTGTAGGCTAATCTCTTAAATCTGCACATTTTACTGCGCTGTTGTAAAAAAACCCTGATTCGTTATTCCATTTTTCGAAGTATAAGCAAGCACGTAATCTAAGTAAGGAGTGCCGTTATTGCAGTATTCTACACTTAGACTTTTAACATCCGCTATTATTGACACTACGTCGTGTTTCCAGTCAGATAGAGTCAGATTTCCAGTAGAACGTTAAAAATCTGAACCGTCAAAAATGCGAACTTCGCAACAGACTTTGAATGAAAACACAAAATTAACTATTATTTTATTTTTATTTAGAATAAAAACGCTACCGATATTGTATTGGAGTACTGCAAAAACGGAAAACAAGAATAATTAAATTTCTTTATTTGTAAAAATATACAGTACTAAACTTTTTTTATATACAGTAATAAAGTCAGTTCCGAAAGAAACGTACTACAATATATTGAGTTACATAGTAACTTTGTATACTTTATGTTTTACAATAATAGTGCTTAACATTTATATTTTGGATACCAGACGATAAAACACGTACTTAAAATTCCATTTACATGTACCAGTGTACGCACGTACAACTTATTGTTGAACACCATACAATTCTCTTTTGTTTTATGTACTGTTATCTTCGTAAATCCGAAAAAATCGATATTCGAAACCTTCCCCCCCAAGCCTCGATTACTTCGAATTTTTTATTCTCTCTGTAATAAATACTAAATACTATAACCGTATTCACTGTTTTGTTTTTAACTCAAGTGCCTTTGACTGCTTCTTTGGTTTGATAAATAAAAATGTCGTTCCAGTAATGACAGTCACGGCGTTTGTAAGAAATCATATAATTTCAAAAGTAATGATTGGATAATTTTTTTAGAAAATTATTTTAATCCTTCCTTTTAATGTCGTATATTCGTTTTCAGTGCAGAAACGTCAAAAAGCTGTCCACATTTAAAAATCGTCGGGTAATTTAAAAAATATGAAAATTATTTGCCAAATATATTGTATACTCTTAAAGCTTAATTATGTTATCTGAAACACCTGATTATTCTTAAGGTGGCTGAATTGATTCTGTTAATAGCAAAACTAACGTGGATACTTTTTTAAAACATACCTGTAACAGATCTGAATTTTATAATTCTAAGGACAAATAATATGGATACTTTTTTAAAACTTACCGGCAACAGATCTAAATTTTATAATTCTAAGGACAAACAATATGTAAGTCTACACGTAGTGTTAAAAGAAGCTGGATATTAGCTCATATTTAAAGAACATTATAAGGTCTAAATAAAATGTACAAGTATTCTGTCTTTAGTAAAATCAGTTGTCTCAATCAAAAGTGAACAGCTTACTTAGAAATGTAAAACATGAAATTAATCTTAAAAACGAATAAACAAACTCTGAAATTAGATTATTTACGTAGCCTCACTAGCTGTGTGCCACGGTCTTATAGATAAGCAAAATTACCTCGTACAGGTCATAACAATAGATTGTTGTGTTCATAAGATAAAAATTATGCTGAAAAGAAAGAAGACGGAGAAGTCAGCAGTGAGACAAAAAGGTGATTAAACGAAACAAATAAATTGGTGTCAAGTGGATGCTTGTACTCTTCACGTGGACAACCCAAGACGCAGACATTTGACCTTAATGGAGCGACAAAATCACTTTACGTATTTAACGCGACATACAAGTAATAAATTATTTCGGAAATATTGATCTCAAACATTGGCTGCATCTACAGCAGTGATGATGGTGTACGTGTGGTGATGTTGAGCACACTGGTCACTGAACTAGATGTAATTGTTCACGTGGGAACTTTGTTTTTCACAGCCAGTTTACACGCACACAAAGGCCCATTTTAGCCTACTTTTCATTTTGAAATATACTGTATGTTGCCACTTGTATAGAAATATACGGCCACTATGACGTTAAATGATTACTGCACAGCACTGAGTGTCGGGAGCCCTGTGTATATAAGATGTTACTCCTAACACAAGCCTAGCATCTAACGTGGAGTACGTTGTTCTACGTTACGGTCCACCACACTAACGTTACTCGTTAATTGTCCCTCACATTCAATAATTTTAAATCGATTGTGAATGTCAAAACTGGGCTATTGCAAAGCCAAATATTTATTTTTGATAACATTTATTCAGAACAGTACACAAACAATACATGATTAATATGCAATATTTAAATGGCTAATATCTATTTTTAATATTCATAATTGAATTATTCAATTTATAATATTTACAGTTACGTTTATCGTAAATAATTATGCATAGGCCTATCCATCTTTTAAAATCTTTACTGACCTCAAAAGTGTTGTCCTTCAATATTTTGTCTGTCTACAGACTATTTGTGGGCGACGTAAAATGTAACTGTTATGAATGTAAGTGTATAGAAAGTACTGTATTTAAAAATTTTTTTCCGGTCACTGTAAACATTCTGACCACGTTAATTAAAGTTGTGACGTTTCCCTTGTTAAGACATTACAAAAGTCGGGAACCAGTTCAATTTGTTACCTGTTAATTGAACTAGCTGCCGTTGTTAGTAAACCTTACTTACTAACAAATTATAACACATTATTACATAGGAATTAGTCAAGGATTGCATAAATTTATTCACTCGCTGGGTGTTAGCAAAAAAAATTTATTATTATATTTGAATCTCATAGTTTACTTTACTTTTAAAAGAATTACTCTAGTAAATTCTGCATTTAATATTTTAAAATTTTTATGTCTTATTCCTTTTATCTCAAAAAGTATTCATCTAGATATTGTTTTAAGTACCACGGATCCGGGTTTCAACTTTGTTATGTTTTAATTTATCACAACTTTAACCAAATTATTTGAAGAATAATTTTGGTTGTAAATTATAGAATTACCTTACATTTAGATATCGTAATGTTATTACTACTTCATTACAGAAATTACAAATTTTGTAAGTTATTCTTTAAATTATCAAAAGTTCTTTACTGTTCTTTTGTTACTTCTCTTGTTGAAACAAATCTTTACAAATGTTATGTTTGGATATCACCTGAATTTAACATGAGGTTGCTGTGGGGTCCATGATGGTCATCTCCTGTCGTCTTCTAGGGTACAATACACGGTTCCTCTTGATGCTCCATTAGGTTGATTGTTTTTGGTAGTCTCGTACTAGACGATCGGATTTTTTTACTAGAAGTGCATACTGTTGTTGTTTGAGTTTTCCACTCTGGAGTCAGTTGTTCACATTTTACACCTTAATTACAGTTCTTATTTTTTTGCAGTACTAAAATCTGGTAAGTAACATATCTTACCACTTACAGTTTTTTCTTTAAGAGATGTGTCGGCTAAGTTGTCCTTTCTTTTTTTTTATATTTCTTCACACACTACATTATATATTTTTTTATTATTTCCACGCTACATTGATCAAAACGAGATCACCACAAACTGGATAGAATCTTTTTAACGGTATACACCTACGTGTATATTGACAACACAGTACCGACATCTTTACATGTCGCAAGTTTCTCCAGCGAATGTGTGCATAGTTTAGCGGCGAGGGGTTAGTAAGCTGGCGCGGTTTTACGCACTGAGAAAATAGTTCGTTCTTTTATGTGGTATTACTTATTCATTAATTAAATCGTAATACTTTATTTTACCTTTTGGTTATGAATTAGGAATTTCCTTATTTATTTAGTACGTATTTTATTTAATTAACGTAATTATTATTATTAGCTAAATAACACCGTTCTTTGCGTGTTGGTACGGGACAATTTCAAGTTGATGCAGGAATCTAGGTATAGGTAAGGGGTGGATAATACTCTTACTTGTTATAAAGCAAAATTTATATTTGTGCGATTTAAACATTTTTTTAAAATCGTCACATCCTCCTGCACCTAACGATGAACACGGGGTGGTGGGGTAATAATAGAAAATCTAATAAACACAATTACACTTTCGTGAATCATTATCTTTCGTGAAATTCCCTTTCTCTCGTTCCTTAACTACTACCTTAATATTATTTACATATAAAGAAATATTACTTATTTATCTATTCATTACTCTTAGTTTCCGTAACTTCACAAATCTTGGCCCGACTGATTACATTGCATACTCTAACTATATTGGTTAGCTTTCTGGACTTTCTTTAACCCTTGTAAAGAACTTTTTCAGTGCGGCGCCATTGTGACTGTGTTATGTATTTATCCCTATATCTCTTAATTCTACTACAGTAATCTAAAGTCAATCCCATACTTGACCTTAGATCCTATCTTAACACTAATTTCTTATTCTACTGAGATACGCGGAATTTCACAAAGGGGAATCTTTATTTACTTTTAAACAATCGGCTTTTACAATCTCAGAGGGGTCAGACACTTTACACTGGACGCATTGTATTATACACTAGGGTGGTGTTCATTGTTTAGCGATGCTGCCATTTATAACAATAGGGGATAGCTTACTACAATATTTCCTGCACGAACGAGTTTGTCTCTTACTGGCAAGCTGGAGGAATTATTTTTGAACAGGCCACGACCGGGCGTTTACACGATTCAAATATACTTTTATTATTATTTTCTCTTTACTCATTTTACGTCTACACTTTACACTTTTATTACACGTTATTTTTATTTAAGCTATTATTAAACCTTTTTATTTAAAGTACTTATTATTTATTTTAACTCAAACATTTATAAAACTTGAATTCATTTAAACACACACATATATCTCTTATTACATATAGCATCTTATACTAATTAATCAAATTAAATTTATCTCACAACAATTCAATTTTCTGTACTGTCATATATAATCAGTCAAAACAAAACGCTAACATCATTTTATTGTGGAGAGAAATTTCACATACGAAGAGTTCATTGCTTTAACAATAGCACAAAGGGTCAGCTGATTGGGGGAGTCTTATTGTTCGCATAGGGAGGTTTAACAAGTAGAACAATTCAGAACAGGAAATTATCGTGTTTAGGAATGTCTGTTATGTCCGCGAGGGGAGTTTTGTATGTGATGCGTACGTACCAAGGGGAGAGTTTACATTTCTCGACACGCTTTTAACATGAAACAGCTTGTCAATACCGACAGGTTTAAAATGGAATATTTACCAGCGATGACTTGTTTATTACGGCAATGTCCCAATACTAATATTATTATATCTTAATTAAAACTTTACTTATTTGTTCCCGATTTCAGAGTGAATAAATTTATATTCGACAAAGTTACTGTTGATGAATTATAACAATGTACACAATTAACCTTTTTTTTTTTACAAGATAGCAGAGTGTTGCAATTTTGTGTGACACTCTGTAAACAATTAACTATCAAAACAACAGCACAATACACAATTATTTCTTTTTTTAACAGCAGAGTGGCGCAATTTTGGTACCGTAAAAGCTTGGTACGACATTACAAACATCGGGGAGTAGGTTAATTTGTTACCTGTTAATTGAACTAGCTGCCGTTGTTAGTAAACCTTACTTACTAACAAATTATAACACATTATTACATAGGAATTAGTCAAGGATTGCATAAATTTATTCACTCGCTGGGTGTTAGCAAAAACATCTTTTTATTATTATATTTGAATCTCATAGTTTACTTTACTTTTAAAAGAATTACTCTAGTAAATTCTGCATTTAATATTTTAAAATTTTTATGTCTTATTCCTTTTATCTCAAAAAGTATTCATCTAGATATTGTTTTAAGTACCACGGATCCGGGTTTCAACTTTGTTATGTTTTAATTTATCACAACTTTAACCAAATTATTTGAAGAATAATTTTGGTTGTAAATTATAGAATTACCTTACATTTAGATATCGTAATGTTATTACTACTTCATTACAGAAATTACAAATTTTATAAGTTATTCTTTAAATTATCAAAAGTTCTTTACTGTTCTTTTGTTACTTCTCTTGTTGAAACAAATCTTTACAAATGTTATGTTTGGATATCACCTGAATTTAACATGAGGTTGCTGTGGGGTCCATGATGGTCATCTCCTGTCATCTTCTAGGGTGCAATACACGGTTCCTCTTGATGCTCCATTAGGTTGATTGTTTCTGGTAGTCTCGTACTAGACGATCGGATTTTTTTACTAGAAGTGCATACTGTTGTTGTTTGAGTTTTCCACTCTGGAGTCAGTTGTTCACATTTTACACCTTAATTACAGTTCTTATTTTTTTGCAGTACTAAAATCTGGTAAGTAACATATCTTACCACTTACAGTTTTTTCTTTAAGAGATGTGTCGGCTAAGTTGTCCTTTCTTTTTTTTTTATATTTCTTCACACACTACATTATATATTTTTTTATTATTTCCACGCTACATTGATCAAAACGAGATCACCACAAACTGGATAGAATCTTTTTAACGGTATACACCTACGTGTATATTGACAACACAGTACCGACATCTTTACATGTCGCAAGTTTCTCCAGCGAATGTGTGCATAGTTTAGCGGCGAGGGGTTAGTAAGCTGGCGCGGTTTTACGCACTGAGAAAATAGTTCGTTCTTTTATGTGGTATTACTTATTCATTAATTAAATCGTAATACTTTATTTTACCTTTTGGTTATGAATTAGGAATTTCCTTATTTATTTAGTACGTATTTTATTTAATTAACGTAATTATTATTATTAGCTAAATAACACCGTTCTTTGCGTGTTGGTACGGGACAATTTCAAGTTGATGCAGGAATCTAGGATAGGTAAGGGGTGGATAATACTCTTACTTGTTATAAAGCAAAATTTATATTTGTGCGATTTAAACATTTTTTTAAAATCGTCACAAAGTAAGATGTAAGATGACGAATTGAAAGATACGGAGTAAGCCAGGTTTTTATGTGTTCTTAACTTCAGTATACGTGCATTCGTAGCCTGGCATCCTCCATGGTCTACTGGGCAACGCCCTCTCCTCCGGTGGAGACTGAGGATTCGAGCCCCGGGAAACGTTTGAACGGTGCCCACCCAGATCGCGAGGCTAAATGAGTAGCTATCATATGCGGAACCTCTTGATACCAACATTTATAAGGACAGTTAAGTTTTGATAAGGTAAAGAAAAATGTACTCAAGATAAATGGTGACTTCCCAGATAACACAGTAACATGAGTAGCAGTTTGTATAAGAATAAGAGTTTTCTCTTAACAGTTATTAACCTGAGTAAGAGTTTGTTCTGTTTACCGTATGTGTGTGTGTGTGTGTGTGTGTGTGTGTGTGTGTGTGTGTGTGTGTGTGTGTGTGTGTGTGTGTGTGTGTGTGTGTGTGTGTGTGTGTGTGTGTGTGTGTGTGTGTGTGTGTGTGTGTGTGTGTGTGTGTGTGTGTGAACTACTTAACTTCTGTGACATAACGTCTTTCATCTTCTTTGATTTATGTAATGGAGACAGGCTGATGTGGAAATGAAGGGATGAATATTAAAAATAAGGATTAGAATTAGAATTAAGGATACATTAAGGATAATATTAAATAACGAGGTGTTACATTATTCAGATGGGTGAAGAGAACTTCCACAAAGCAGTGTGTAGTTTACAGAAGGATCACATAAAGAATAAAACTTTGCTATCTGTGATGAAAAACCAAAAATAATGGCTTTTAAAGAAAAGGCTAGTCCGATCTAAAATTACAATCAATGAGGTGATAGACAAGTTAGTAACTTTCTGTATTCACGTAGTTATTTAGTAACCAAACTTAAGGAAATTCGGTAGCATGAAATTGTATTAGTCTTAAAGCATAAATATTCAACATTTGTTCAGAAAGTATATGAAATCATGCAACACTACTAGATTTTCAGACTTCTTCGGAAACAAAATCTACACGTCGCGGAAGGTTGAAGAAACCAAGTGTGCAGTGGCCAACGTTTTACAGTAGGCCTATACTTCGTTTTCTTAAACCTTATTCTCAAAACTATTAGTTATATTTAAGTTACACTTTTAGATCAATTTTACATGTAAAGTTAAACAATTTTAAATGCGTGTTTATACTCGTGGTGTTATTTTAATTATGTTATCATGTTTGTTATATATTAGTATTTAATGAAATAACTGTTGATTGACGTTAATTCTTATGTAAATGGTTAAGTACAAGTAACCTCAAGAGAGTACACGCAAGCAATGAGCAAAGCATACTCAAAGTGTACTGATGTGACGCGATGTGTGTTGGTGAGAAGCAGAAACTGATACGACGTATATTATAAATGATATATTTCTGAACGAATGCAAGTACAGTTCAATGAAGTCCAATTGGTACTGACGGTTTGCAAACCAGTGATAATTCGCCACGTATTAACCAGTTGTTATTCTTATGCTTGGTAGATGGTTTGCACGTGGCGAATTTGTGGAGTGAACGTAAATTTGCGAATTTATGTATGGTTGCGTTTATACGGGAGACTGCCAAACGTTTCTGCGAGACTTACAGGGTGCGTTAGAATTGTTTGCGAAATACTTGTAATGTGTAAACGTTAATATAATGACACCGGGTTTAAAGACATACAGTAAGTTTATAAACATAGGCCTACCTAAAGTACAATGATTAATAAAGTCGCCATTCTGTGCTCTTATAGGATCACATTCAACTTCTAATAGCCTATACGCCTACGTCTGCGTGCACAAAACACGACGAAAACCATCCTGATTACCTTAAATAATAATTGTATAGAAAATACCATACGTTCATTTCTCTGAAGCAAGTACATAGCCCCTGTGTCTACAGTTGTCAGTTGTAAGGGCGGTAGAAAATTGCGCCTAGAGATAAACGTTAATTTAACGTTGACATATTAAGCATAACATAACTCCACGATTATTGCGCCTACGTTAATTGGACAAAATCACATTCACCAATAACTAACATCACAATCACATCACAAACAACTAATTTTGTAATGGAATGAATAGTTTAAAAGTTTTTAAAAATTGGAGTTCATCACGAATCTTGTAATTAATGCCAACCAAGTTAATAATTACTTGAAATTCATTAGATTTGGTATAAAAGATTAAAATCACTACTGTTTGCAACTTTCATTGCTTTTTTTTTCGTGCCTGATACCTGATATTCATATACGAAGTATGTGTTTCCTGACGTCATAATCTCGAGTCAGTGAGATATTAAAATCTGAGCGTAAGGTAGTATTACTTGGATGCATTGATCATTTCATTTGTCTCAAATGTAAACGTTCGTTTCCAACGTTCAGGCTTACGGGATCACCACATTTTTAAGGAATCAGATATTTAACGATTTTTCAGTAGCAGTAGCCTACTCTGTGTAGTATACGGTCTCCGTTGCTTCCTTTCCTACGAATAATTTCTCTGTTTTGATAGGAGCATCATCCAAACCTTTTAATGAAACCCTGTTACGACAACGAATGTATACACAGTGTGCCATATTATATCTCTGTAAAAAATGCATTTTGTGATAACTTGTAATGACGAAAGGTTTTGTTAGGTTCGGTTTAAGTAGCACAATTGAGATATAACGAACGTTTCTCAGGCAACACATAAATAATTGATATACCTACATGTAATGGGGGGTTTTATGTGAACATGTGTATGTACGTTACATAAAGGATAAACATTACTATTATACATGTATTATTATTATTCTTAAATCAATAAGATATAATTATTATATTCCGTAAATTTTAACACTATCGGTACGTGTATTAATTATTTATATATTTCTAGAATAAAGATCATAATTATGTGGTAACCGTTGACATAAATGTTTTAAAACGTTGAGTAGTGAATGACCGAACATCACAAAGCCTTTCGCCACGTTCACTACGAGTTCAGCTTATCGAATTTCTTTTTATCTTTCCCCTTACCATGCAAGGGTTCACATTTTTGTGCCCGTAGTCGTGCAACATAAGTATGATTTTTCTTTTTTGCTGACAGTATCCCAACATATTGTGCGATTGGGGTTATCCACATAATATAATGATGTAGATATAATATATTATTTATATAATGATATAAATATATATTATATAGGCCTATTATTTGTATAATTATTAGACCTATATAAACCCTTTTTCTTAATGGTGCCTGTCTTTACATTGGTTATTTTGTGTTGGAAACAATTTAGGTAATAGTGTTTCTTGAGTTTAGTTGATTAATATTTAAAGATTTTTCGTTCTCGAGTTTTTCATTTTATCCTTTCCAAAAAATTATTATATACCTAAATCTTAAGTACTTGTACCTATCTCAGACGTATTGGTTACCAATAAATCCAGTTCAAATTCGAGGCTTTCATCCAGGAACTTATGAATTCAGCTGTTTCATATTTGAAAGAAATACCACAATGTACACCAATCCTCAGTCTATACCGAATTCACATATGGCTGTCACATTAAGCTCTTACGGTCCATGAAGTGTCCAGTGTTGCTAAGAGAAATAAAAAGTCTTTTTTATTCAACGAAAAAAATTCGGTTCGTTTTTCTCTAGTTTACCGCTCTCTCTTTCTTTCCACACACACACACACACACACACACACACACACACACACACACACACACACACACACACACACACACACACACACACACACACACACACACACACACACACACACACACACACACACACACACACACACACACACACACACAGAATTTTTTTAGAACACAATGGTGTACATGTCAACATAAAAAATTCTTTATTTTTTGTTATTAATTGTTTTATTTTTTATATATTATTTTATCGTACAGATATGAATTGAGACAGTTGTAAACGAAAGATCATATTTAGTATTTTGTTTCACAAACTTATAGATACGGATGACCCTCGTTTGTGCCAAGGTAATTCGCACGAAGTTTAGTAATTCGCACCACCGCTTGTATATCACTTTGTATATCACTTTTATATTAATTGCAAACTACTGTTTGTTTAGTAAACCGTTTGTTGAATTCATTGTTATGTATTAGATCGTCTACATTGTTTTTAACATTTTCAGAACTTTAAATGATTTATTGATTTTCATCACTTTAGTCTTTAATTATTGTTAATAAAAGGTAACGTGCATTCATGTACAGAACGATAAGCAGAAACTATTGTGAGAAAATCATACTTTTGTGGATCTAATATTTTCTGAAATATCTATTTTTTCTTATTATTTTTTTCAAGTAATGAATTACAATGGAATGTCCGCACGAATAGATTCTGTAGTGCAATACTGTCTTCTATTTTATATAGTTACACATTTTAAAGTGTATGTATGGTATTTTCTATAGAATTATTGTGTAAAGTAATTAGTTAGAATGGGTTTCGTCGTGTTTTGTGCACATATTTGAATTTGAATGTGATCCTATAAGAGCACAGAATGGCGACTTTATTAATCATTGTACTTTAGGTAGGCCTATGTTTATAAACTTATTGTGTGTAGGTAACTCGGTGTATTTATATTAACGTTTACACATTACAAGTATTTCGCAAACAATTCTAACGCACCCTGTAAGTCTCGCAGAAACGTTTGGCAGTCTCCCGTTGTAACGTATTGCCACGTTACAAATCCAGGGAACCCATCTTAACTGAACATCTGCCAATTACATGGGCTGCCTACGTTGTAACGAACTGTTATTAAAGTCAAATTAATTGAACAAATTACTTAATATAACTACAAGGAAACAAGGGAAGGTATTTTACTGATTTATGCACTCATTTTCATGTGTAACAAGACGACTTCTCTTTATTAACAACAGTTACTAAAAGATCCCATGACATCATTAATTAAACTAAACTCTTTAAATGCTTTTCATAAAACTTCGGGATCAAACTGATTATGTATTCTTATACCTCGGATCCGAGTTTACTTTTAGTATATTTATATTAAAGACTTCTAATTGTTTTCAGTTCATCTAGACGCTTGCAAGACTTCTTTTACCATTTGAAGAATAGTATTATTACTTGAAGTGATAATAAATTACATTTACATTTAAGGCGTTACAACGTATGATAATTGAATCTTACAGTAAACTCTTAGATTGTTTCATTTTAATTTTAAATAAAATTAATCGTCTTTGAAAAGTCTCTTTTTAATGTGAGTTGTGTATCAAATATGATTAACTCTCGATAGCCAAGCTATCGAGTCACCTTTACAAATGGGTCGTAGTAACCTCGTCCTGGGGTGTCTGTCTTGGGAATTCTAGGAGTCGTCGTCATCATCTGGGTCGTGTCTTCGGCAAGAATTAGGTCGGATGTTCACTGCGGAGATTGAAGTTCCTTTGGTGAAAGTAGGTGTAGATTCACGGAGGTCCTCGTCAGCGCCTTATGCATCGTATACGTGTATTTATGAAGTTTATGCAGATCACATCTTCAGGAGTGATGTTGTGATCGGATTTACCTCTTGAGGGGAGACGTCATCTTGCTTAGCACTAGTTAAGTTTTTGTTTTACTTAATTACATCTTCTTCTTAACACATCTTTATATTATTCATACATTACACAATGCTCTCCACGTTTAGCAGTGGTAGCTAATATTCTAAAGTTAAACAAAAAAACAACTACATTTTGGTGGAGCTCTCGCTCTTACGTCTGTACGGTGTGACGGCAACATAGCGACTCTTTACTAGATTCGACTGGCGCATAACACGGAGAGGGGCAAGTACTCCGCGACAATATAGTTCCTATTTTTATTTAAGTTAACATTCTTATTACCAAAAACAATACATTAATTATACATATATAATTTAAGTGAATTATTTTAACTACTACTCGTGCCTTCAAATGTCTAATTACAAACATTATGATTTTTATATCTTCCTAAATTACAGACGACTCGGTAAACACGTTGAGTCCGGAATTAACAGGTCACCGCATGATGACTAGCAAGGGTTAATTATGATAATAATAACTTTTTTACAATTCGACTTTTTAATTAGTGCTTCTGTTGCTTTTCATTCACTTCTCATTCTCATACTGATTTAATACAGGGGCTTTAGGTTTAATAGTGCGATTTAAAAATACTTAATCGCTCGCAAACTTAATTTTTATTTATTTACGATTACAGTTAGAATTAAATCGTCACATACTCCACCGCTTAAGTTTCACGTTAGGGGTGTTTTGTGAGTCTAACGCACAATTGGGGACTTGGAGTATGTTTGGTGCCAGTGTGTGGAATTTCTCTCACATAGTTATTAGTAAGCGTTATATCCACTTGTTTCTTCTCCACAACACAATATACTTTTATATTTTCTTATTAACTACCTTTTGTTTTTACATACTCGTCACACTTAATATCTACATTTTAAAACACAAAATTCTTTCTTATCTCTATCACTTTAATCTGCTACCGGTTTTTTCTTTGGTTTTGTTACTCTCTCTCTGTAGAGTAATTTTCTAAATCTTTTGCTATTTAGAATTCAGTCTAGTTTTCATTGAGTACTCATTTACTTATTCTTCGCAGAACTGGATCTCAGGTTGATCAGGCCTCATTTCCAAACTCTACGTTTAACATTTTCCACGCTTTCAGAATTATAATGTACTTCACTACCTAGTATACCTTTTCTATTTTTGGTTATACTACTCCTTCTCTTCTTCTTATACAATTTTAGCTGCGAAATATGTGTTCTCCGCACATATTTTCGAGTCGCAGGTTCGTACAGGGCTACTGTAACTGGAGTTAGGTATTTCTGGATTTGGTAAGGACCACACCGTCGGTATGATAGTTTAGAGGTGGTCTTATCAATTGCACTACTAGTGGGGTGAGTCTTATACATTACTAAGTAACCTACTTGGTACCTAATTGAATTGTTATGAATACCTTTCTCGTGGTATTTTCTGGATTTCTCTAAGTTCGCTCTTAAATTAGAGCGGGCTTTATTCCATATTTGCTTTATCTGCTTATCCGTTATTTGCGGAGGTAGCAGGTCGTGTATATTCCACTTTGTGGACAAAGGGTGGTTTGGTTGGTATTTGTACAGTAACTCAAACGGGGTCGACTTGTGACCTTCGTGATAAGCTGAATTAAAGGCGTATTGAATCCAGGATAGGTTTTGGTCCCATGACGTATGATCGTTCGCATGATAGGCGATTAACGCAGATTTGAGGTTTCGTAGATACCTTTCAGCAATATTGCCTTGCGGTCGATACTCCGTAGTGGTTATATGGTCTATTCCTAACTTGAAACACATATTCTTAAATTCTTTCGCTTTAAACTGTGGTCCATTATCTGATACTATACGTACAGGTGTACCGTAGTCTTTAAATAATCTTTCCTGTAATATTTTTACAGTCGTCGACGCTAATGCTCGTCGCATGGGATACATCCAAACAAATTTGGTGAACGAATCTACACAGATGAGTAACATAGTATTACCTGATTTGGATCGTGGATATGGACCTGAAAAGTCTAGATAAAGTTTAGAAAAAGGGGTCTTAGGGATTTCTGAAATCAGTTGGCTTACCTGATTATTTCTGGCCGGTTTACTGAGAGCACATAATTTACATTTCTTTACGAAACTGGCTATTTCGCTGTTCATATTGTTCCAATGATATTCCTTTCGAACACGATGTATTGTCTTATTGATTCCCATATGGGCTCCTATGGTAGATGAATGGAAGTACTCCATCAGCATGGGCTTAATTACATCAGGGGCTATTATTCTTAGTTCCTTTCCGCTTCTTATCTTATGGCATAGTACATTTTTACTCAATACGTATTTCTCGGATTTAATACCTTGCGCAAGTTGTTCTATAATAGGCTTCAGTAAGGGGTCTTGTTGTTGATACAGGGCAATGTTTGTAAAGGCAAGGGGGAACTCAGTAATTACGGCGTTAGCAAGTGCTATTTCCGGATTCTCCTTGCTTTCGGGAGTTTTAGTGGGTGACTGAAACATACGGGACAGGGTATCAGCGACTACGTTTTGGGTACCTTTAATATGCTGCACTCTGAATTTGTAGCAGTTTAACTTCAATATCCATCTTCCAATACGTCCTAACTATTTAGGGTGATTCAGTAACCAAGATAACGCTTGATTATCAGTTTCCAAAAGGAATTCTTTATGTTCTAGGAAGGGTTTAAACTTCTCGAATGCAAAAACAATGGCTAAACATTCCAATTCATATGCGGAATACTTTCTTTCTTGGTCGCTCAAGGTTCGCGATGCATAACTAATAGGTAGTCTACTGTTTTCTATCTCTTGATATATCACTGCACCTAACGCTACACTGGAACTGTCGGTCTGCACTACGAAAGGTTTCGTGAAATCGGCTAGTTGCAAAACTGGGGGAGATATGATACTTTCTTTAAGTTGCTCAAAAGCGTTTTGATGTAGTGAGCTCCATTCAAACTTCGCTCCCTTCTTTCTTAAGGAATTTAGGGGTGCTGCTATTTCGGCAAGATGGGGAATATATTTGTGGAAATAATTTACCATTCCCAAAAATCGGGCTATACCTTTTGCATCTCGTGGGGGTGAAAATTCTCTAATAGCGCGGGTTCGTTCGGGGTCAATGCTTACCTTTCCATTCGCTTTCACGATGTGACCTAAGAATGAAAACTGTGGGACGGCAAAATTTACCTTCTTTGGGTTCACAGTTAATCCTGCTCTTCGTAACCGAGATAACACTTCGCGTAGGTGTTTAAGATGTAGTTCCATAGATTCACTATATATAACGATGTCGTCCAAATAGTGATACACATATTTAAATTTAATATTGTGAAATATCCTTTCTAATAGTCTACTACATACGGAACTTCCTTGAGATATTCCAAAGGGTACTCTAGTAAATTGGTACAAGTTAAAAGGAACTGCAAACGCGGTTAGACGTTTTGATTCTTCCGAAAGGGGTATTTGGTGAAAAGCTTGATTCAGATCCATTACCGTAAAGACCATAGCTTTCGTGAAATAATGGAAAGCACTATGGATGTCTGGAAGAGGAATAGATTCAAATTCTATTCTTTTGTTTAATTGCCTGTAGTCCACAACTAGTCTGTGTTTATCGTGACCTTTCGGTACTAAAAAGGAGGGTGATGAATATGGGGACGTAGAGGGTTCAATGACTTCTTGCTCCAACAACTTGTTGATATGGTTTCTCATCACTTCCATCTTGGGAGGCGACAACTTGTAAGGAGGTAGGCGTATTACTTTCTGATCGCTCAGATTAATTTTATATTCTATTAGTTTAGTGAGTCCTAGTTTAGGTGTAAGAACTGAGGAAAATTCTTTTATTAATTTCAGTATTCTCACTCTATCTCTACTTTCTAGATGAGATAAATCTGACTCTTGGTGTATTACATGTGCAGTAGATGAACAATTTTTTTTTTCTTATTATTACAATTAAATTTATATTTCCGTGTACGGTCGAATCGGAAATAATATTTTTGCTCATAGATGTCAAGAATCATTCCCGTTTTACTAATAAAGTCTGCTCCTAATATTAAATCGGGTCCTAATTCATTACATACTAACATTGTAAACATCCAAGTTAGGTTCTTGATTTTAACCTTAACGGTAATGCTCAGTTTTATTATTATATTTCGTTTATTGGCGGTAGCACACTTTATATTCACCGGTTGATTCCGTTTTACTAGATGGTGTTTCGCTAATTTGTCCGCTAATTCTTGGCTGATTAAGGTTCTACTAGATCCCGAATCAATTAATGCGATTGTGGAGGTAACGCCTAAGTCAACTCGTATTAAGGGTAATAGATTTTTAGTCCAGTTACATTTATTTATCGCGTTACATTTTTCACGAAATTCTCTCACGTAGGGATCTATTTCTTTAGAACTTCTTTTCCTTCCACGTTGGTTATAAAATATTTTATTCTTTTTTTTATAAGTTTCTTTATGTTCACCAGAGTTCGAGTTGCTGCGGAAGACACAGGATTTCGGGTCTCCCTGCCTTACATGTTTTTTGGATCTGAGTGTTTACGTTCCAATGGTTTGCTCTTGCAGTCTTTTCTTATGTGTCCATATTTGCCGCAATTATAACAGATGGGTTTATTGCGAGGAGGGTACCTTGTTTCCGCTTTATATGGTGTTACTCTTAACTTATCAGATTTGCGCACATTGTGAGATCTATTGAATACTCGCCTTTCATGCGGGGTTGTTACATCGGGCACTAGGGCTCGCAATTCATTTCTATTTGTTTCTGCGGGTTTCATTGTATGTCTATTTTGATCGGAGTACCATACATTTGACGAATGGATACTGCATTGTTCTAGATCTGCAATTGTGTTTGGTCTATTTATCAAAGCTAAACGAGATCTTTCCTCAGGTGACAGTCCTATTAAAATGGTGTTGACCATCTGAGTCTCATTCCAATCTACACGTAGTAGTCGAGATGACTCCCTGATATCGGAGATGTAATAGCTAATCTCTGCTGATTTCCTTGTACTCGGAGTACGGTCTTTCTTTTAATTTCTTCATAAATACCGGTTGGAATAAAGTACTTTATTATCGAGCTATGTAGCTCTTCTACTGGAAGTGTAGAGCTTAGTGCTTCTATTACACGATTCTTTAACGGGGGTTTACATTTCGGTAGCAGAACTTGCAAAATTTGCCAGTCATTCAGCTGCTGTAGATCTTTTATCTGCAGGAGATAGTTAATGAAATTTAGTAGTTTGGAGACATTTAATCCATCGGTGTAAGGGATTTCAGTTAAGATTTTCTCCACAGGATGAGTAATTTTTCCGTATAGGTCCGCGTTATGGTTCAAGGTTGGCATTCCTTTAGGAGAACGATATGATGCATTCGGGGTGGTCAATTCATGAGTTCCGGGACGAATCTGAAAACGCTCGGGAGGAGGGGCATTCAAATCTCTATCAGTATTTTGCTCTTGGTTAGCTTGCATTTGCGATACGGAGGGTGAGTTCCGATCAGTGTTAGGCGGAGGTAGATCAGTAGTAGGGGATTGTACTGGGGAGATGTGTAATTTCTTTAAGGACTTCTCTATTTCATCCATCCTGAACGAGTCGGATCTTCTTCTTAAGTTATTAATAATTGTGGGTAAGCGAAGTAAAGCTTCGTCAGCTAGGTTTTGTACTTCACGAGGTATTTCCGTAAGATTAGGCCAGATCAACAAATTTTTCATTCGCCGGGTTAAATGCTCTATTCTCTGGGTAGTCCGCAAAATTATCGCCGGAGATTTCTCGTCTTGGAGGGTTTGAGACAATAAGGTTAGCTCACTATACTTGGCATTACAAATTTCTCTCTCGCTCTCATAATCGAGTTCGCTTAGGTTGCTTAATTGCGCGGGTGTATCAAATCCACATTCGCGTATTGACCTACGCAATTCCGCGACTGTTACATTCGCATGGGGTAGTCCACGCAAAAGAGCTTCGTAAGACAGCTCGTCTTTTAATAACAAGTCCGGATTGAATTGGGCCATTTTTATCTTAGTTCTAACACATTAAAACGTACTTAAAACTAATTCTATAACACTACACACTAATTACATAGATAACATAAATTCTTGGGTAAATAATTTGCATAATTCAGAAAAGAACAATTTCTCTTCTAAGGGAGAGACAGAAATTCCACACACACATATTTCAAAGTTAAATAGCCGATCAGCTGTTTGCTGGAATGTAGGCCACCCTCTTTATTTAGTAAACAAAGGTAGGGTAAGCGTGTCCGTGAGAATGAGGGTTTACGCTCACGTATTGTTCTCTACACAATGCCACCGATTACTTCCTTAACAGGTCATAACTGGAGGAGCCAGCTAGGACGCACAGGGTGAATCTCATTCAACAACGCACGCCTTCAACTTACACGTGTATTACGGTTATAACAGTTTGACTTTATTAATTCATGTACTTTCCCCAATTACATTAATTATTTATTTTGGTAACAATTTCAAGTTACGAAATTCTTTCCACGTAATTAACCGGGTCTACTTTACACAGGAGCATTATTATTATTTCTTTTTTTTTATTACTTTTACCGTGACGACAGATATACACTAACATCTACTATGCAGGCTTATTCACGAAATAACAGGTCTTGGATTGTCATAATATAAACCTGTTAAAGACTGAGCAGTTGACCAAGCATTACAATTCATGTACCTACTTGCATTTAGCTTCATACAATGATATTTCAAGTTATACTGACTATCATTTGCGTATCTTAAAACAAATTCATTTTTTTTTTTTTTTTTTTTTTTTTTTTTTTTAAATTAAAGTTACATCAATTACATTCCCTGAGTGCATAGATCAATAACTGAATGCCGTGAGTAATCTAATTTACTAATAAATTCAGCAGAGTTGCGCAATTTTGTAACGTATTGCCACGTTACAAATCCAGGGAACCCATCTTAACTGAACATCTGCCAATTACATGGGCTGCCTACGTTGTAACGAACTGTTATTAAAGTCAAATTAATTGAACAAATTACTTAATATAACTACAAGGAAACAAGGGAAGGTATTTTACTGATTTATGCACTCATTTTCATGTGTAACAAGACGACTTCTCTTTATTAACAACAGTTACTAAAAGATCCCATGATATCATTAATTAAACTAAACTCTTTAAATGCTTTTCATAAAACTTCGGGATCAAACTGATTATGTATTCTTATACCTCGGATCCGAGTTTACTTTTAGTATATTTATATTAAAGACTTCTAATTGTTTTCAGTTCATCTAGACGCTTGCAAGACTTCTTTTACCATTTGAAGAATGGTATTATTACTTGAAGTGATAATAAATTACATTTACATTTAAGGCGTTAGAACGTATGATAATTGAATCTTACAGTAAACTCGTAGATTGTTTCATTTTAATTTTAAATAAAATTAATCGTCTTTGAAAAGTCTCTTTTTAATGTGAGTTGTGTATCAAATATGATTAACTCTCGATAGCCAAGCTATCGAGTCACCTTTACAAATGGGTCGTAGTAACCTCGTCCTGGGGTGTCTGTCTTGGGAATTCTAGGAGTCGTCGTCATCATCTGGGTCGTGTCTTCGGCAAGAATTAGGTCGGATGTTCACTGCGGAGATTGAAGTTCCTTTGGTGAAAGTAGGTGTAGATTCACGGAGGTCCTCGTCAGCGCCTTATGCATCGTATACGTGTATTTATGAAGTTTATGCAGATCACATCTTCAGGAGTGATGTTGTGATCGGATTTACCTCTTGAGGGGAGACGTCATCTTGCTTAGCACTAGTTAAGTTTTTGTTTTACTTAATTACATCTTCTTCTTAACACATCTTTATATTATTCATACATTACACAATGCTCTCCACGTTTAGCAGTGGTAGCTAATATTCTAAAGTTAAACAAAAAAACAAATACATTTTGGTGGAGCTCTCGCTCTTACGTCTGTACGGTGTGACGGCAACATAGCGACTCTTTACTAGATTCGACTGGCGCATAACACGGAGAGGGGCAAGTACTCCGCGACAATATAGTTCCTATTTTTATTTAAGTTAACATTCTTATTACCAAAAACAATACATTAATTATACATATATATAATTTAAGTGAATTATTTTAACTACTACTCGTGCCTTCAAATTTCTAATTACAAACATTATGATTTTTATATCTTCCTAAATTACAGACGACTCGGTAAACACGTTGAGTCCGGAATTAACAGGTCACCGCATGATGACTAGCAAGGGTTAATTATGATAATAATAACTTTTTTACAATTCGACTTTTTAATTAGTGCTTCTGTTGCTTTTCATTCACTTCTCATTCTCATACTGATTTAATACAGGGGCTTTAGGTTTAATAGTGCGATTTAAAAATACTTAATCGCTCGCAAACTTAATTTTTATTTATTTACGATTAGTTAGAATTAAATCGTCACATACTCCACCGCTTAAGTTTCACGTTAGGGGTGTTTTGTGAGTCTAACGCACAATTGGGGACTTGGAGTATGTTTGGTGCCAGTGTGTGGAATTTCTCTCACATAGTTATTAGTAAGCGTTATATCCACTTGTTTCTTCTCCACAACACAATATACTTTTATATTTTCTTATTAACTACCTTTTGTTTTTACATACTCGTCACACTTAATATCTACATTTTAAAACACAAAATTCTTTCTTATCTCTATCACTTAAATCTGCTACCGGTTTTTTCTTTGGTTTTGTTACTCTCTCTCTGTAGAGTAATTTTCTAAATCTTTTGCTATTTAGAATTCAGTCTAGTTTTCATTGAGTACTCATTTACTTATTCTTCGCAGAACTGGATCTCAGGTTGATCAGGCCTCATTTCCAAACTCTACGTTTAACATTTTCCACGCTTTCAGAATTATAATGTACTTCACTACCTAGTATACCTTTTCTATTTTTGGTTATACTACTCCTTCTCTTCTTCTTATACAATTTTAGCTGCGAAATATGTGTTCTCCGCACATATTTTCGAGTCGCAGGTTCGTACAGGGCTACTGTAACTGGAGTTAGGTATTTCTGGATTTGGTAAGGACCACACCATCGGTATGATAGTTTAGAGGTGGTCTTATCAATTGCACTACTAGTGGGGTGAGTCTTATACATTACTAAGTAACCTACTTGGTACCTAATTGAATTGTTATGAATACCTTTCTCGTGGTATTTTCTGGATTTCTCTAAGTTCGCTCTTAAATTAGAGCGGGCTTTATTCCATATTTGCTTTATCTGCTTATCCGTTATTTGCGGAGGTAGCAGGTCGTGTATATTCCACTTTGTGGACAAAGGGTGGTTTGGTTGGTATTTGTACAGTAACTCAAACGGGGTCGACTTGTGACCTTCGTGATAAGCTGAATTAAAGGCGTATTGAATCCAGGATAGGTTTTGGTCCCATGACGTATGATCGTTCGCATGATAGGCGATTAACGCAGATTTGAGGTTTCGTAGATACCTTTCAGCAATATTGCCTTGCGGTCGATACTCCGTAGTGGTTATATGGTCTATTCCTAACTTGAAACACATATTCTTAAATTCTTTCGCTTTAAACTGTGGTCCATTATCTGATACTATACGTACAGGTGTACCGTAGTCTTTAAATAATCTTTCCTGTAATATTTTTACAGTCGTCGACGCTAATGCTCGTCGCATGGGATACATCCAAACAAATTTGGTGAACGAATCTACACAGATGAGTAACATAGTATTACCTGATTTGGATCGTGGATATGGACCTGAAAAGTCTAGATAAAGTTTAGAAAAAGGGGTCTTAGGGATTTCTGAAATCAGTTGGCTTACCTGATTATTTCTGGCCGGTTTACTGAGAGCACATAATTTACATTTCTTTACGAAACTGGCTATTTCGCTGTTCATATTGTTCCAATGATATTCCTTTCGAACACGATGTATTGTCTTATTGATTCCCATATGGGCTCCTATGGTAGATGAATGGAAGTACTCCATCAGCATGGGCTTAATTACATCAGGGGCTATTATTCTTAGTTCCTTTCCGCTTCTTATCTTATGGCATAGTACATTTTTACTCAATACGTATTTCTCGGATTTAATACCTTGCGCAAGTTGTTCTATAATAGGCTTCAGTAAGGGGTCTTGTTGTTGATACAGGGCAATGTTTGTAAAGGCAAGGGGGAACTCAGTAATTACGGCGTTAGCAAGTGCTATTTCCGGATTCTCCTTGCTTTCGGGAGTTTTAGTGGGTGACTGAAACATACGGGACAGGGTATCAGCGACTACGTTTTGGGTACCTTTAATATGCTGCACTCTGAATTTGTAGCAGTTTAACTTCAATATCCATCTTCCAATACGTCCTAACTATTTAGGGTGATTCAGTAACCAAGATAACGCTTGATTATCAGTTTCCAAAAGGAATTCTTTATGTTCTAGGAAGGGTTTAAACTTCTCGAATGCAAAAACAATGGCTAAACATTCCAATTCATATGCGGAATACTTTCTTTCTTGGTCGCTCAAGGTTCGCGATGCATAACTAATAGGTAGTCTACTGTTTTCTATCTCTTGATATATCACTGCACCTAACGCTACACTGGAACTGTCGGTCTGCACTACGAAAGGTTTCGTGAAATCGGCTAGTTGTAAAACTGGGGGAGATATGATACTTTCTTTAAGTTGCTCAAAAGCGTTTTGATGTAGTGAGCTCCATTCAAACTTCGCTCCCTTCTTTCTTAAGGAATTTAGGGGTGCTGCTATTTCGGCAAGATGGGGAATATATTTGTGGAAATAATTTACCATTCCCAAAAATCGGGCTATACCTTTTGCATCTCGTGGGGGTGAAAATTCTCTAATAGCGCGGGTTCGTTCGGGGTCAATGCTTACCTTTCCATTCGCTTTCACGATGTGACCTAAGAATGAAAACTGTGGGACGGCAAAATTTACCTTCTTTGGGTTCACAGTTAATCCTGCTCTTCGTAACCGAGATAACACTTCGCGTAGGTGTTTAAGATGTAGTTCCATAGATTCACTATATATAAAGATGTCGTCCAAATAGTGATACACATATTTAAATTTAATATCGTGAAATATCCTTTCTAATAGTCTACTACATACGGAACTTCCTTGAGATATTCCAAAGGGTACTCTAGTAAATTGGTACAAGTTAAAAGGAACTGCAAACGCGGTTAGACGTTTTGATTCTTCCGAAAGGGGTATTTGGTGAAAAGCTTGATTCAGATCCATTACCGTAAAGACCATAGCTTTCGTGAAGTAATGGAAAGCACTATGGATGTCTGGAAGAGGAATAGATTCAAATTCTATTCTTTTGTTTAATTGCCTGTAGTCCACAACTAGTCTGTGTTTATCGTGACCTTTCGGTACTAAAAAGGAGGGTGATGAATATGGGGACGTAGAGGGTTCAATGACTTCTTGCTCCAACAACTTGTTGATATGGTTTCTCATCACTTCCATCTTGGGAGGCGACAACTTGTAAGGAGGTAGGCGTATTACTTTCTGATCGCTCAGATTAATTTTATATTCTATTAGTTTAGTGAGTCCTAGTTTAGGTGTAAGAACTGAGGAAAATTCTTTTATTAATTTCAGTATTCTCACTCTATCTCTACTTTCTAGATGAGATAAATCTGACTCTTGGTGTATTACATGTGCAGTAGATGAACAATTTTTTTTTCTTATTATTACAATTAAATTTATATTTCCGTGTACGGTCGAATCGGAAATAATATTTTTGCTCATAGATGTCAAGAATCATTCCCGTTTTACTAATAAAGTCTGCTCCTAATATTAAATCGGGTCCTACTTCATTACATACTAACATTGTAAACATCCAGGTTAGGTTCTTGATTTTAACCTTAACGGTAATGCTCAGTTTTATTATTATATTTCGTTTATTGGCGGTAGCACACTTTATATTCACCGGTTGATTCCGTTTTACTAGATGGTGTTTCGCTAATTTGTCCGCTAATTCTTGGCTGATTAAGGTTCTACTAGATCCCGAATCAATTAATGCGATTGTGGAGGTAACGCCTAAGTCAACTCGTATTAAGGGTAATAGATTTTTAGTCCAGTTACATTTATTTATCGCGTTACATTTTTCACGAAATTCTCTCACGTAGGGATCTATTTCTTTAGAACTTCTTTTCCTTCCACGTTGGTTATAAAATATTTTATTCTTTTTTTTATAAGTTTCTTTATGTTCACCAGAGTTCGAGTTGCTGCGGAAGACACAGGATTTCGGGTCTCCCTGCCTTACATGTTTTTTGGATCTGAGTGTTTACGTTCCAATGGTTTGCTCTTGCAGTCTTTTCTTATGTGTCCATATTTGCCGCAATTATAACAGATGGGTTTATTGCGAGGAGGGTACCTTGTTTCCGCTTTATATGGTGTTACTCTTAACTTATCAGATTTGCGCACATTGTGAGGTCTATTGAATACTCGCCTTTCATGCGGGGTTGTTACATCGGGCACTAGGGCTCGCAATTCATTTCTATTTGTTTCTGCGGGTTTCATTGTATGTCTATTTTGATCGGAGTACCATACATTTGACGAATGGATACTGCATTGTTCTAGATCTGCAATTGTGTTTGGTCTATTTATCAAAGCTAAACGAGATCTTTCCTCAGGTGACAGTCCTATTAAAATGGTGTTGACCATCTGAGTCTCATTCCAATCTACACGTAGTAGTCGAGATGACTCCCTGATATCGGAGATGTAATAGCTAATCTCTGCTGATTTCCTTGTACTCGGAGTACGGTCTTTCTTTTAATTTCTTCATAAATACCGGTTGGAATAAAGTACTTTATTATCGAGCTATGTAGCTCTTCTACTGGAAGTGTAGAGCTTAGTGCTTCTATTACACGATTCTTTAACGGGGGTTTACATTTCGGTAGCAGAACTTGCAAAATTTGCCAGTCATTCAGCTGCTGTAGATCTTTTATCTGCAGGAGATAGTTAATGAAATTTAGTAGTTTGGAGACATTTAATCCATCGGTGTAAGGGATTTCAGTTAAGATTTTCTCCACAGGATGAGTAATTTTTCCGTATAGGTCCGCGTTATGGTTCATGGTTGGCATTCCTTTAGGAGAACGATATGATGCATTCGGGGTGGTCAATTCATGAGTTCCGGGACGAATCTGAAAACGCTCGGGAGGAGGGGCATTCAAATCTCTATCAGTATTTTGCTCTTGGTTAGCTTGCATATGCGATACGGAGGGTGAGTTCCGATCAGTGTTAGGCGGAGGTAGATCAGTAAGTTAGATCAGTAGGCGGAGGTATTTTTATTTAAGTTAACATTCTTATTACCAAAAACAATACATTAGTTATACATATATAATTTAAGTGAATTATTTTAACTACTACTCGTGCCTTCAAATTTCTAATTACAAACATTATGATTTTTATATCTTCCTAAATTACAGACGACTCGGTAAACACGTTGAGTCCGGAATTAACAGGTCACCGCATGATGACTAGCAAGGGTTAATTATGATAATAATAACTTTTTTACAATTCGACTTTTTAATTAGTGCTTCTGTTGCTTTTCATTCACTTCTCATTCTCATACTGATTTAATACAGGGGCTTTAGGTTTAATAGTGCGATTTAAAAATACTTAATCGCTCGCAAACTTAATTTTTATTTATTTACGATTACAGTTAGAATTAAATCGTCACACCGTATAACCGCAACCATACATAAACTTTGACGGGCGACGTCAAAGTAGCTTAAAATTAAATTGTCCACTGCGTCTAGTTCACAACTGATTACAAACTATGCCTACACGGTCTGTATCGATATTCAGTGAAATGCTATCTGTTGAAGACGAACTGTTATTCTAAGGAACAACAATGTAATCCACTAAAACGTGGTTGTCAACCAGAAAATTATTATTATTAATCTTTATTATCCTTACACTCTCGGGGCCGTTCTATCTCAGATATCTAGTAGCATGCCCCCTTAGGTGTTATTTTAGATTTTACACGTTTGAAAAGATTTTGCATAATTGATTATCGCTGCGCAAACGAACAATTTAACAAAAGTGAAATATTACATTCTTGACGTGGTAGTCACTAACAAAGGAATAAAATATTAATTTAAAAAAAATCATCGGAAGTTCGTCTAAATTATCTCCTAAAATCCTTGAACCTTTGCGACTATATATGAGTAAACGACGGTGTAAACATTTTATGATTTCTGTGACTTTTTGATTTGGTGAAATATACACAACAACCATAAGGAATTCTCTCCCATCATCCATTTTAACTTGAGAAGCACATATATCACCAATAGCTGCTTGGGTAACATTAAGTTCACGTGTATTTCGTATTGTAAGTTCTATATTCGTCGTAGTAATTCGGGCTATGTTTTTGTTTTGATATATCGCAACTCCCGCAGCTCTAACATCTTCCCGTTTAAATTTTACTATGCAATCGAAATCAGGTAGTTGAACGTCTTTTTCATTAGAAAGGCATGTTTCTGATAATAATAAAAAATCACTTTTTTGAGGAACAGAATCTTGCATATCTGAAGCATGTTTTTTGAGACTTTGACAGTTTAAAGTTAATATTGTCTATCCCTCTCTCGATGTAATGAAATTAGTAATCATTTCTTGCAAAGTATTAAGTCTATTCAAGGATAGTCTCTTAAATTCTTCTTGCAAAGACAAAATTGATGGATGAATTCTTCTTCCATGGTAAAATATTAAATCATCATTACGGTTACATGTGAACAAACCTTCAATACTAGTAACTCGCGATAAAGCGACATATAATAACTGAATAGAATGAGTTTTACTATACTCATAGACTATCTCGTCATATGTAGCTCCTTGAGACTTACGAATAGTCATGGCACATCCGGATATCGTAGGAAAGTGATTTCTTTTTCCCACTATTGTTTTGTTGTTGTTAAGATGAATACTTGTAGTTCGACGTATAATAGGAACGGCTCGTTTATCGATATTGTGTTCTGCAATGAATCCAGCAGCTTTTTTTCTGGCACCAGTACCAGTTCTTTTATCAGGAAAAACCAGCCATACACGAGTAATTTCATTTTGTTCATTCTGTTCTATATGAACCAAAGTTCCAACAGCACCATTCGCTAATCCATCTGTAACGTCTATGTTTGTTGTAATAATGTAAGGTTTTCCAATTACAAAAATAATTTCGTATGGCAATCCACCCGTGTCAATCACTGACATCTTGTGCAATTTTTGCCTCACAAATCCTTCCTGTTCATGGTTAGCACAGCCACTAATAATATCTATTGCAATGGAAACATGTTTATCTTGAGCTTGTTGCAAAATAGATACGTTGTATTCATTGACCGATGCGTTTTCTTGAAATAATCGAACCCCATTTGGGCAGCGCTGTGTAACTTCTTCGTTCGTAAAAAATTTTGACTCGATAATGGCCAATTCGTCATCATCTAGAATGGATCCATTACCAATTTTTGTAAGGATAGAAGCAAAAATTACAATAGTTTGTCGCATAACTTGAGTTAATTCGTAGAATTTTAATTCTCGCCACAGGAAAGGTCCAACCATTCGTTGTTTTGGCTGCTTGTAAATTGGAGTAGCTCTGACTGGAGGTAATTGTTGCAAGTCTCCAATAAGAATGATGTCTAGTCCTCCAAAGTTACTGTCAAAATTTCCAGTTATTTGCTTTAACCTTGAATCAATTTTATTTAAAATTTCAGCACCAATCATACTTATTTCGTCAACTATTAACACTTTAACGTATTTAAATAAACATCGATACTGTTGTGCCGTTTTCATTGACAATGGAAGTAGTTTAGATAATGATATTTTTAATGCTGTATGAACTGTGGTTCCGTCAATGGCTACTGCAGCTTTGCCAGTGGAAGCACACGTAATGTATGCATTGCAGAAGCCGTCATTATTTGAGAATCTATTGTATATTTCCATTCTCAATTTAATAACGAAAGTTTTTCCGCATCCAGCTGGCCCGGTGAAAAATATTTGTAAAGGCAATTTCTCTGCAGATAAAATGTGATGGATGACGTGCAAAAGTAAATTTTTTTTGTTTTTCATTAGGACTTCTCATGAGGTCACAAAATTGATCAACGTTCATTATATTTTCTCTTCTTTTAGCAATTGCTCCTAAACTTTTAAGTGTAGCTATACGTAAATCTTCATTAACCGCAGCATTTGGGTTTTTATATAATTCTTGAAAAGGATTTGGTTCTGGAAATCTTGTAGCGACGTCTTGAATTTCTAACTCGTCATCATTCAATTGATCATCTTGGCGACATAGTTGTCGGGATATATCAATAGTTTTTTGAATATCAATATTAGACTCAAACTCTTTTCGTCTTTGTAAAATAGTATTTTCGTTTTCATCATGTATGGTAATAAATTTCATGTCTGCTAAAATTTCCGTATCCTCATTTCTAAACGGCAAATGTAAAGTCACCATTTCCCTTCTGTACTCGTTGTAGTCCTGAGCAATATCAGTTTCTGTAACGAATAATTCGTGGCTGTTTTCGTTCTACATAAACTCCACTATTGTTTTTAGTATATTTAGAAACAAATTGTGCTAAAGTAACATTTTCCAAATCGTCTGGCCGTTTTTGATATTTTTCATACCAATCCTCCTTCCAAATGTCAGTAGAGTCATCATCAAGTTCACTTATTTGTTTTAATGTTTTTTTAATTCTTTGTCGCTCGATTGGCCAACAAGTATTGATATATTGAAGTACCACTGAAGATTTTGACATTGGTTCTCTAAGAAGATACCAAGCAGCTTCTTGACTAGTCATCTCAACAGAATTCAGCATATCAACATTCATTTTACGAGTTATTTCAACAATGTCGAATTCTGGATGTTCATTCATAACTTCTATAATGTTACGTTGTAAATTGCTAATTCCTCTGTTCGTCTTATTTACATACTCGACAACATACGCAGCACAAGAATATTCTTCAGTGATTATCTGGAAATCCATGTTTGATTTTAATACGTTAAAAACAAATGGATTAAATGTATTGTGCAATTTTTCTGAAGGATGTCGTTTATAAAATATTCGTGGTTTAGTAATGCCCGATCTGATTATGTTTTTGTATTCTTCATCTGACCGAATATTATTACTTTCATAGTAATCATCAAAACTGCTATATTCGTTGCTTTCTAAATTCATTCTAATTTCAGCTTAACGTTTCGAGTATTCTTTGAAATTTGGATCTGTTTTTTCCATTGGTATCAAAATCATTGTAAATTTACAGGGCATAAATGGTGCATCAAATCTGCATTTTTGTCGTGAATTAGCAGTGACTTTTTTGTAGCATGTGAAGGTGTGTTTATGAGTGATTAGTTTAATATTTCCTGATGCTTCCGCCGAGGATACTGATACTAAGCTGTCAATCATTTCTATTGCTTGATCTTGGTCTTTTCCAAGAATATCGTCTGGCGCATTATCAAGCCATAACAAAATATGAGCATGGGGGCTTCCTCGATGTTGAAATTCTATTCGTTTAAAATAGTTGATAACTCTATATTTTCCAAAAGGACTGAATTTTTTTGATTGTAATATATTCATAATCACGTTGACTAATTTGTTAAAATAAAGAGCTCATGTTACAGCGTCATTGTTAATTAATGAACTTTTTTCAATGAAACTTAATTCTGATGCAATGAATTCTTGAATACCTTCTCTGCCGTGGGCTAAAGTATATAACAGTTTCAATAAATCCGGCCACCCAATTTCATTAGCACTTAGTGTCATGAATGCAGTTGGCTTTCCTATCTGTCGTATTATTGCAAATAAATCTCTTTTTTTCAGACCAGTACCAGACAGAATTAGGTATTGATCGTAAAAAAGCTAAATTAGACTCAATGCAATTATTAATGTATTCTTCAGACTGCACCTGTTCCTTGGTTATGTTAGTATCCGTACCAACATGTTTAAACGCTATAGTCAAGCTGTCACGAACTCGTAGTCTCATTATTTTTACAGCCATATATAACAAATGGTATGGATCTACTCCTCTGCGATCTTGACGTCGTAGTTCGCTAGATGCCATCATAAATGGCGTAACTGTGACTACATCTTTAAATTGTCGAAATTGTCCTATATAAATACTAAGAAATGACAATTCTTCAGCATGCTCGTCGAATAGTAAACTCTGTGGTGTGTTGTGTTGTCCTGGCGCTAGTCTTAATTATTTTTCTTCATTCCATATTACAGTTTGTTGCTGCGCAGTAAGACTTTCTTCAATATCAGTATTCTCACTAAAATCATCAATATTTTCTTGAGAAATACTGTATGTGGTATATCTTGATTAAAAAATGATTTGTTGACTGTTATTTTATAATGTTGATATAAAGGTGTAGTAACCAAGTGCTGTAGCCACAATTTAATTGATTTGATGTTAACTAATCCATGAACAAAACTACTTTTAAGAATAATTTTTTTTTTAATATGTACATAAACGCTATGCTCATCATTGATATTTCTTGGAAGAGAATTTACCATTGTATCAACTGTAACAGGAACGTTGATTATTTGTCCATATATTCCAAATTGCCCATGAACATGCCTCAATCTCCTTATTTGCATGAAAGGAATACGAGGAGATAGAAGTCTTTCAGTAACAAAATCAAGGGTTGGTAAATACTGCGGTTTTTCAGGATAGCGGAAACCATTATAAACTGAGAAATTAGGAATTTTATTTTTATCAAGAGCCGATTTACACGTAGAGCAAATTTTAAGTGTAGAAATATCTTGTATATCAGTTATTCTGTTAATAATATTTTCATGTGCAGATGTAGGTTTCTTCAAATCTCTCTCAAACCAAAGTCTATCACAGATTGAGCAAGCGTGTCCGAACTGATTATTTTTAAAGTTATCGATAAAGTATTTGTGAGCGAATTTATGTAAATGAAAGTTACTGTAAGAATTGGAATTTTGACCTTCTGTTGTCTGAAAAGCTGATGTTGTTGTTTGAACCCTGTCATTTTGTGTTTCTTCAAAATGTTGTGTATTGTGTTGTTGTGGAGTGCTGGTGAAATTCTGTGCTATTTCTTGTATGATATTATCATTCGAAGAATTCAAACTTTGTTGGTCATTTGGTGTTGCTTTCGTAATTTGTTCAATAGCGTCTATGTTGTTTATATTAAATTCTGTATGTATTCGCTGTACATTTTGTTGACGTAGCCTGCTGTCTCTTCTACGCTCGTTAATTTCTTGTCTGTTTCGCTCTCGATAATTACGATTACGTTCAGCAGCGGTAGCAGGAATCGACTGTGAAATATTTTGCTTTAGCCTACTGTCTCTTTTGCGCTTGTTTATTTCTTCTTTGTGCCTTTCATAGTATCGTTGTTGTCTCTGTGTATGTGATTTTGAACTTAGTTGATTATTCAATGTTGCTTGAGTAATTTGTTCAATTTCATCTGTGTTCTGTACATTAGATACAGTATGGATTTGGTGTGAATTTTGTTGACCTTGCCTGATGTCTCTTCTTCGCTGATTGATCTCTTCTCGGTGTCGCTCTCGATACAAACGACTACGTTCAGCAGCCTTATTGTCCACTCTAAATTACAAATATAATATTTTAAAACTAATGAAAACATTACTAAATAAATATTTGTAATAATAAAATTAAGATAAAAAAATATCAATACCTCACTGGTACGATATGCCTCGAATTAGATGTATTTTGGTCATTGTTAGTTTCAATTATAATATCACCTATCTCTTGCGTTGTTGTGTACTGAAAAAATAAAGTAAAATTTTATTAGTTTTAAATTTTTATAAAAATAGAAGCCACACACACAGAGAAAGGAGTTAAAACACGTGGATGTATATATCTCGCGTTTTGTGTACGCATGCGCAGAAAATAAACCGCTTGTTGACATAAGTAAACACATTTCTAACCTCAAATGAACAAATAAAATAGAATAGTAATAAAATAATATATTAACAGATGATTTACTAACCTTTGGTTTGAATCGGTAGATTGTGTTTCGTAAAGCAAACGTTGTGGACACGTATTAGACATTTTACTGCAGCCTGCACTTTGATCATCATTAATTATTTGTGTCTTTTTGGTCACTTGATCGTCACTGTCACTCATATTTCGATTCAATAATATTGTCACTGATTCGAAAACTTTTAAGCACTTAACAATGTCCTTTCAAAAACAATAATATTAAGGCCAAAGAAATACAAAGTGTGTATACAAGCGGTGAACGCGTCAAGTATACTATAGTCGAATAGAAAGGCACACGCAGTACACAACTCACACAGAGAAGCAACGAAGTGTATAGTATACGCGCACGCACACACAAGGGAGTCGAGAGCGGTGGCGTAGAGCGGGCATGACGGCATAAGAGAGCGTCATGCCGTTTGCCGTCACGGCATACGAGTCGGTTTTACTGCCAAGGCGCGCCAATAGATGTTTCACATAAAAAAAAAAGTTTATTCAACTTAAAATGAGATTTACGGAAATCTCTTCATTTCTTCATTATAATGAAAATTAAACAAATCTAAAGATCAATGGAGTTTTTTCATACATGTCGGTTAGCCTCTCTCTCTCTCTCTCGTTCTACCAGTAAACAACAAACAAGTGAAGTATGCTGCAGTAGCGTGTGATTGTGCATCCTGTTGGCGGTAATCGCGTATGACCACACCTGCAGAAACAGGTAGTTTTACTGCAGAAATTATTTATTCCTCTCTAGATATAAAATACCTTTGTATACACTATAATTCAGACGTTTCACTATTCATTATTCAGACATGACAGTTATAGAAAGTTAATAATGATAAGTATGGTTTTATGTTGCTGTAGTTTTGCAACATTGTTTATTGTTCAGAATTACCTGTGGAGGTGACTTCAAATGATGAATGGTAAGCTGGTAAGTATAGTACGGCAGTAATCACCTTTATAATATTCTAGCAATTGGTAGTAAAAAAAAACAATAATAATTTTTGAAATTAAATTAATCGACTTATGGTGAGTTATACCGTGCAGTCCGTATATTTCGTTATTTCGCGGAGAATTACCTAGCTAGCCGTATTTTAAATCTTTTTTGCCCGAAGAGGTTGCACGTAGCAGTTATCATTTTATCTGTCATTTGACAGCGTACAGATCTCCCGCAAGTCTAGACCTGCAACTTTTCCAACGAGAGAGGAGGAGACCAACTTTTAGTCTCCGGAGGAGACCACCTTTTGAGTACATGTATAACGAAATTCAGGATGTTTACAGTAAAACAATTGTTGTCGATACTTTTTAATTCGCCATGTATATATGTTAGCTCTATAGTACTGATTAGGTCTACATATAACGATGACGACGAAGATTTAAGTACTGTATTCTTTTAATTATTCGTAACTGTTTTATTTTACCTCATGCGTGAAAACATTAAATTCAATCAAAAAATGTAATGAAAGTATGAGAGAAGAAAAGTTGATTCAATCCTGCGTTAATTACAAAACAATGCAGCTTACGTTATTTGAATAGTTACTTATTCGTACATACAATGGGTATATGCATATGATATGTTAACTTTAAAGCACACACACACACACACAGCATTCCGAGGCAAATACAAATTACACACATTGTCCAAAAATGTTTACAAAGGTTTAAACTTGTAGGCAGCTGTAGGCATATAAACCGCACTAGAATTATTCATCATATAATGTTTTGCCGGTTGACAGCTTCCGTACACCTCTGTTGTTTACAATCGCTGGTGGCTCAGGCCTGTTCTTTAATTTCTAAATCTTTTCCTCTTAACATATTATCTGCCACCATTAATCTCATTTTTCCTTTTCCCTTCCGTTGTTAAAGAACAATCGTTAATATTCCTTTTCTTCTTATAACATCTCCTGGATCCAGTTTCTCTTCAGGATTGCATCCAAAACTGTTCTGTTCTCTTTTGCTCTGTTCAGAACCTCCACATTACTCACTGTGTCAAACCATTTTGTTCTTCCCATTATCCCCATAGCCATTTCTAAAAGCCTGAATCCTATCCTTCTCTTTTCCGTATAGTTTACATTTCACACCCGAATAACAGGAAGCTTCATAGACAGCGCCTCACCAATCTCTTTCTCATCTTCAGATTTACATAGAATTATAACGCAGCAATTTGTCGCCAACCACGGGTTTCTAGCCGCAGTACCTGCCACGCTTCTAGGCATATACCCCTCCTAGTGGATTAAAGTCAGTAACACGTTTCTCTTCTTCGTAGAGGCCAAAGGCGAAAGAAACCTTCTTGTAGCCTACCTAAAAGATTAACTTTGCCTAGTAATTTCGCTGAATTTTTATCGACATCGAACTCATCATCGAGCGGAGTATCAAATTCAAAAGAGGTTTGTAGATGTAAGGATTGAAGAGAAACGGTTTCAGAAGTAGTTCCAAAATAAAAATGAAATCGACCTCTCGATTCAGCTTCCTCGGATGACGAGTTCTCTGAAAACATCTCTCATCTTTCTACGAGTTCCGACACTCATGCCTCAATTTAAAATCATTTTGATTAGAATTTTGCGTTTAAATCCTTAGTGTGATTAAAATGTTTACTTTTTACTCTCGTACTGTAAGAAACGGCCGATAATTTTCCTTTATTAGTGTTTTTTTGTTTAAAGTAATTAAAACAACTTCAAACAGTCAGCCACTTGAAACTATTTTACTAGTTTTGTACATTTGAGTATTTTACATTTGTTGTCTGTTTCCGATTCATTTACCCTAACTCTTTCCATACACAGTTAACTTACTCAGCCACAAAATACTGTACACTATCTGCAGTTTTAAAAATTGATGCTTGAGTGAAATTCAATTCGGTTTATAACATTCTTAATTCATCGTGTTCTCTAATTCGTATCACTCTAATCTTGATTATGACGGATTGTAAAAATCCTGTATTTTGATTATTAACAAATTATGATAATGAATTTAGTGATGAACATAACAATTACCAATAGTAACGAATAATGATTTCATGGTGTGTTGCAGGTGGTGATTGTTGGCAACGGCGCAGTCGGAAAGTCTAGCATGATACAACGCTACTGCAAAGGCACATTTACCAAAGACTACAAGAAAACAATAGGCGTAGACTTCCTAGAAAGGCAGATAGAGTAAGTCGTTTACAGCCTCACTCAATCATACGAATAGAGTAAGTCGTTTACAGCCTCACTCAATCATACGAAGAACTAACACTGCGAGAAAGTGGGTCAGACTGTGACCTAAGTGTTATAGAGACGTGTTCGCCTTGGTACATTTGAGTTTGTTAACTCGTTACAATCGCTTGTATAATCTGATAATTTGGTGTCGTTACTTTCAAAATTGAATTGTATTTTGTACTTGCAGTGTTGCTTCACTGACAGCATGTTCTTAGAATAAACTTAATAATGGTCAACGTTGTTAGTAAAACCAGCACTAACAGCAGCAATGCAGACCCAGAAGAACGTAATAGAAAGTGGAAAAACATTAGCGGATGCTATAGAGATAAGCTATATAAGATATTACAATACACAATCCGCTTGGAGAGTAGTATTAAATGGGTGGCGCCAGCACATGCGAATTGAAAAAAAAAATATATACAGATTTGTAACAAATTTGTTGTCATAAAATACAAATATGCTTAATTGTACTTTTCAAACATTATGAATTCTCTCACATTATAACAATTCTTATAATTATATTAAACAGTTTTTCTATCGTTGTGAAATATTTTACAGAATCTAAGTTTATATCCCGTAAACTGATTCTGTCAACTTAACGAAGGCTTTCATGTAATGAAGAATGCCCAGCGCCAGATCAAGTATCCACTTGACTCAGGAACAGACCTTTGGTCTAGACCGTGTTGATACGATCTTCCAATTTCTTTCACTTATATATAATGAACTAACGAATTAATTCCTGCTCTTAGATTACAAAAACATGGTCGTAGGCTTTCAGCTTAAATGCTGACTAGTTAAAAATAAATTAGCGTAATTTTATCATGCTAATACTTAAATACACAGATTTCGAAAGTAAGCTAAAAACCAAAAATCATAGGTATAAGTTGCCTTTATCTGTTTTCAACTTTATATCCAAATAAACTCTTTAGACATGCTAACTCTTGCCATCGTCATCGTTTGCTCGGCTTAAACCAAGAGACTGCTCGGTCCCTTGCGGGTGACTGATCTCCTGGTTCTAAAGCTGTTGAACTAAACAAAGGACTTTGTTGTCAAACGCAATCTGTTGCGTATTTTCTTGTTTTAAAAAATACACTATTCCCTGAAGAGTGTTACACAAGTGCTTGTATTATAATGTTTGAGTCAGACGATTTGAGTAAATATCTTTGACAATTTTAATGTATTCACGTAAATGATAATTAATCTCATAAACGCTCGAGAAAGTGTGTACGCCATTTATAAGAACATTTAGTAATTTCACTGATTTTCACTGAATAAAGTACAGTACCTTTATTCAAAGCCTACTTGCAATAATGAGATGTCACATGTGTAACTAAATCTTTTTAAGCCGGTTTTAAACAAACCGATGAGCAAATTTCAAACTCTCGTGATGTAATTGTTTTGCACTAAAAGACTGCAGGCTTTCAAACCTTTTACTTGTTAAAGAACCTGATTGTGTCTCGAATCTACTTCTTCCATTCAAATAAGACAAGCTCGTAGAGTACTTTCGACTGTGAAGATTTGTGAGATACGATAATTTTCTTAAGAAATGTTTTATATTCCTCTCCTGGAAGAAAAAAACATCTGCATCTAATGTAAAACTTTTGGGAAACCATTTTTGTTTTTAAAAATTCATAATCCGTACTTAATACACTGTCCTGAGACAAAACTTAATTTCCAAATAAAAGTAAGGTCTTCTTTAAGGCATAGGCAGGACCGACAAAAGTAATTGTGGAAGCACCTGTAGTATGAAACGTATGATTAAAACTCTTAATAACTCGATTCGTGTAGAATGTTTTAAAATAATTAACTAGTTCTCTACAAAACCTGGATACCGGTACCTGTTTAACGAGACGAGATGAATTGCAGACAAAGGACGAATTATTTATTACAGGAAAATAAGAAGAAAAATTGTTCTTCAGTTCTTATTAAAGTAAATGGAAGCACATTATTTAAAATTTTTGACTTTAACAAAAGACCCAGTTACGGGGAAGCATCCCAGAAGTATAAGGTTAGGTTACACAGGATCCAGTAACCAGGACTGCAGGATGAGAATTCATAGTTTTACCGCACAAGTGAAAATAAATAATAATTCTGTACACAAAATTGTCCATAATTACACTAAGTTATAAATAACTAAATAGACAGATAATACGTTTTATGTCTTTATGAACAGTTAATTTGATGTCTTTATGAACGTAGAGGCATACTTGATGAAACAAAAATACTGTACTAACAGAACAAACTGACTATCGTTTCGTAATATGTAACTACAAGAGTAGTGTTTTTATAATAATATAAGAACAAAATAATTGTATGAAAATAGTAATACAAATTTTAAGTATTAATTGTTGACAACTGAACAGAGCGATTATGTCAACGTAGACCAACAAACAGACATTCATAAATTATTACAACATTGCTACTCGATCAACAAGAAAGGACTCGCAGCATACAACGACTAGCAGGACTAGCAGGTATTGAATACGACGATGGTTACGGTTCGGCTTCTCGATGCGGATAGTGAGGGGTGAGTATCACCTGTTTGCCCATTGGAACCATCGTTTTGTTTAGTTGTGGTCCTTATGGCCTTCGTATTTGAAATACTGTTCAGAACAATGAGATTTGTATATTAACGACTGAATTAACATAATAGAAACTTCAGCATAGAAAGCTCTTAATTAATTAACCCTGTTTTCACATTTCTTTACACTATAAATGAACTAACCAACATTTCATGTTCGTCCTACGTGTAGTATATTACATACATTATTTCGTTAGAAAACTTTATTGCATCTTAATTTTTAAATACTCTAGCGTTAACTAATAAAGTGGCTCTCAAACTGAGAGCACAATACATTTAAGATTTCAGTACTTGTAATTCGTCTAAAAATGCTATAAAATACACCTTCAATAAGAAGTATTATATAGGCTACTCAGTTTTATTAGAATCGATTTAGTTCACACATATTCCGGCAAAAAAATTTTTTTAACACCTGTCTGTGAAGAAACGTGGCTTTTCACTGTAGTCGTGCCGCAGTTAAATAGGAAACGTAATTCCTGCGTCAACGTGTAATTGGGTACTATAGTGAAAACTGTCAGACACACAAAATTCTAGAATTTACGAAGTTCTGAAACGTGATGGTTGTCAAAGTAATATTAAAAGTGCTCACGAAATCCTTCTAAAACGTAAATTCCAAGATTCTATCGCACTGAAATTACTGTGTACATTTGCAGTCTTTAAATAACTGTTTGATTCATATTCATTTGTATTTAAACGAAAAGTATGTTATATTGGCTCTGTACTCGGAGTGCTTGTTATATTAGATTCCTTCTTTAATATATAGCACCATATACCATATACGGTAAACAATGGGACACGAAGGACAAGAATGAGCCATGCTGCTGACGTGGTTAGATTGTAAAAGCATAGTGTAAGACTGTCTCAGGTGGAAGAATCAAAACTAGCAAAACAAGTAATGCAATGGAAAGCCAGTTTAGGAAGTGAAAAGGGAAGAAGATTTAGTAAAAGATGGTTGGATAAACAGAAAAATAGGTACATGGAAAAGGAGGGTGGAGAAGGATATCAGCTAAACGGGATGAGCAGCGAAAAGTCATGAAAAAAGGTGAAACTTAAGGAAACTTTTTCTTGATGATTTCGATAAGTGTGTAGTAAGAAATATTGTTCAGATTTTTTTCTTAAAAAACAAAATGTTATGCCCACTGTTAAAAACCCCTACTTATCGTGAAACAAAGAATCCACTTCCCATTGGGCGCTAAATCATTAACGCGAGTGTTTGAAAGTATGGAATTCAGGTGGAAGAAATGTAGAAGTAAAAGAAAAGTGTTAATTGAAAAGACAGAAATTGCAATGATACGTTACAAGTACCTTGTGCAAATTAACATTTTGGGGGAATCTGGGAGAAACATGTTTTTTTTAGATGAGAGGAAAGTGAGCGTTGAGTGAGTTTTGATTCTCTCTCTCTCTCTCTCCCCCCCCCCCCCGACAGAGTTCAGTCTAAAGCAGGATACCGACACTAGAATGTTCTGTATAATTATTCTTTGCATTGATATGTAAACATAGTTTGTTTTATGAGATTCCAGAATAAGCGCCTACAACTTCCTCGGGTTATCTAGTGACAAAGGCTAGTGAGTGGCGTCATCACCAACCTATGTAAGACGGTACTAAACGGAGAATACAGTCAGTACCGTGTTACAGTTTGTTAATACAGTGGAAACTTCCTTATCCGAATCAATTAGGATCAAGGGTAGTCCGGATAAGAGAACATCGGATTATGGGAAGTATAAAAACAGGAAGTCCCAAAGACGTGAAACAACACTACTCTGTATATTAATTGCAAATTTATTTACAAAACATAGCCTACACGTCACAAAATAAGATACACGAAAACATATAATTTTTGTTATATTATTTTGTATTATTCTGATTAGTAAAAAAATTATCAAACAACTCTTACGTTTGTCGCCGCTAAATCACGAATTCTGTAGAGCTGGAACAATTGGAAGCTGTCGCATTCTTTTTGGCTTTCAAACCATTTAAATGATACTCCAGGGGGTTCAAAGTCTTTCGCGTGAGATGATTCGGGGGTTTGGTTCAGTAGTGTTCGGTACTTCCTTTTTATCTTCAGTTTTTCGTCATCTTCTTTCAATATGTCCTAAAATCTTCGTCCGCCATTATTTGGAAACTGACATCGTTGGCGTCGCTGTTCACAACCACTCTACGATGTCACACTCGTCGTTGATATTTGGAGCTGTCAACTGCTGTTATGACATATCCTGTGTCCTCTTCTTGTGTAGCAGTTACACCCGCGTTCTTATGTTGTTTCTCTTCGTCTTTTTTTTTCTTCAACAATTTATTCCAGCCTTATTTTAAGCTGCGAGTGTCAACTGAATTTCAGGTTTCCACGATCACGCAGCAACAATCTTTCAAATTCATTAAAAAAAACAAAATACTATCAACATCATAGTTTTCAACAGAGAGAAGTCAACGTAAAAGGCGCTGTCTGTAAAATTTCTTTAAAATTGTCTTCAAAATTGCAATAACGGTTTAATCAATTGGCTGAAGGTGGCAATCCATTACGCTAGGTGACAAGAATTCAACGGTGAATAAACAATTTTCTTGTTCCAACAGTTCCATGGAAGGATGTGCTTGTGCATTATCTATCATTATAATTTTGTGAATTTTTTTCACTTGGTGATGCCAGTTTATGGCGGCTCTGATGATAATACAGAGATTAACCGTAGTAACTGGTCTGTACTATCTTCCTGTCATCGCATCCGGATATCGGACGATTCGGATAACAGACGTCCGGATAAGGGAGTTTTCACTATAATGTTCTAGTGTTGTGGAGTTCTACATTATTGACTAACGTAAGACAGATTTTGAAATTCTAAGATGAATGACTTGTACTTTTATTACAGAGTTCAGACCCTCGTCCGCACCGTTCAAAGTGTCTACTAATGGTATTTTATTTAGTTTATTAATAGTACACAAGTTATCAGCTTACCGTTACAAGTTCGTTCATATAGTTTTTAAAACAGTTTTGACGGACCGCCATTTATTTCTTGATATCTTAATCAAATCGTGAACTGTGTTTAAAAATGTGGGTACTTGTTCGATCCTTACACAAACATAACGTAAAATTTATCGCTATCACAACAGGGACTTGCAAATAAGTGGGTGCATTAAAGTGACGTGTTGATCTAACATAGGCTACTCAACATCTGACATAATAAGCTAGTGAAAAATGTTAATAGAATTAATAGAATCGATTACTTGACGAATTACATTCTATTTAAATAAAATTTCTCGTAAGCGCGGGCGTTAAATAGATTGTATTCCTTTGTGTGTATGTGTGTGGGGGGTGTGGTTGAATTCATAAGGTCATTATAATATCCCCCTCACTCAGGTTATAATGACCCCGGACAGAGTTTACTTAGATACTGCACTTTCCAAGAAGTGGTAAGTGAGTAGATGGGGAAAGTGCACAGTGATGAAGCTTTGGTTAGCGTGTCTAACTGAACCCCTCTCATTCCACCCCTAAATGATATCCTGCGCCTTGTAGGTGTGTACCCGTATACTCAAACAATTGTAATGCGACCTCGGACAGGGCCAGTGACCGGCAGTTCTGCATTGCCAGATAGTCACGCCACTTGATGTGAATACCGATATGCTATGTGAAGATATTTTTATTAAAGCTGTGCACGAGAAATGTGCGATATAGGGGTTACTCGTCAACGCCTGTCCCCATCACAATGTTTTTGTCGCCATTTTACTTCCATGTTCCTTAAGGAAATGGAAGTATGGTGATGGCAAAAAAATTGTGTTCGAGATTATTGCAGATTCTCATTGTACTACACTCAAAACATGAAAAAAAGGCATTTTTCGAAAAGTGTCTGTGTGTCTTTCCGTCTGTAGTTTTTTTTCTATGTCAAACGATAACAGCCGCAAATTTAAATAGAATCTACTACTCTTTTGCATACAGCCCTGAATTGTAGAGTTCTCAAGACCTGTTGTTTTTGGTGAAGATCGGTTAAGGGAAAGAGGCAGTTTACCTGCAACGTTTTATGTTTTAAAAAGGGTATTTTTTATGGCAAACGACAACAGCCACAAATTCAAACAGAATCAAATAAGTTTTTGCATACAGCCCTGATTTGTAGAGTACTCAAGACCTATTGTTTTTGGTGAAGATCGGTTAAGGGAAAGGGGTAGTTTACCGGCTACGTTTTATGTTTTAACAAGGGTATTACTTCCATATTCCTTAAGGAATGGAAGTATGGTGATGGCAAAAAAAATCGTGTTCGAGATTATTGCAGATTCTGATTCTACTACACTCAAAACATGAAAAAAAGTCGTTTTCCGAAAAGTGTCTGTGTGTGTGTCTGTCTGTGTGTCTGTGTGTCTGTCTGTAGATTTTTTTTCTATGGCAAACGATAACTGCCGCAAATTCAAACAGAATCAAATAATTTTTTGCATACAGCCCTGATTTGCAGAGTACTCGCGACCTATTGTTTTTGGTGAAGATCGGTTGAGGGAAAGGGGTAGTTTACCTGCAACGGTTTTTTTTAGCAAGGGTAATTTTGTTTGTTTGGCAAACGATAACAGCCGCAAATTCAAACAGAATCAAATAATGTTTCGCATACAGCCCTGAATTGTAGAGTTCTCAAGATCTGTTGATTTTGGTGAAGATCGGTTAAGGGAAAGGGGTAGTTTGCCTGTAACGTTTTATGTTTTAACAAGGGTATTTCCTATGGCAAACGATAACAGCCGCAAATTCAAACAGAATCAAAAGATTATTTGCATACAGCCCTCAATTGTAGAGTTCTCAAGACCTATTGTTTTTGGTGAAGATCGGTTGAGGGAAAGGGGTAGTTTACCAGCAACGTTTTTTTAACAAGGGTATTTTCTATGGCAAACGATAACAGCCGCAAATTCAAACATAATCAAATAATGTTTTGCATACAGCCCTGATTTGTATAGTACTCAAGGCCTATTGTTTTTGGTGAAGATCGGTTGAGGGGAAGGGGTAGTTTACCTGCAACGTTTTTTTATCAAGCGTATTTTCTATGGCAAACGATAACTGCCGCAAATTCGAACAGAATCAAATAATGTTTTGCATACGTCCCTGAATTGTAGAGGTCTCAATGACTTTCGATTTTGGTGAAGATCGGTTAAGGGGAAGGGGTAGTTTACCTGCAACCTTTTACGTTTTAACAAGAGTAAAGTACTTGAAAATTTATTTAAACTTTTTGAAACAATGGTAATTGTTAAAAATAAAATAATTTTGTTGCCAGGCAATAAAATTATAATTTTTTCATTTTAATGTAATATAATATTTTTCATTTAATACAGCAATAAAAAGGCAGGTAAGACACAGCCTGGCTGTTTGGCTGAAAATGATTTTAAATATAAATCTTAGAATATGGAAGTCATGTATGGTTCTCCATACCGATATTTTTCTATGGCAAACGATAACAGCCGTAAATTAAAACAGAATCAATAATTTTTTGCATACAGCCGTGAATTGTAGAGTACTCAAGACCTATTGTTTTTGGAGAAGATCGGTTAAGGGAAAGGGGTAGTTTACCTGCAGCGTTTTTTTATCAAGGGTAATTTTACTTCCATGTTCCTTAAGGTAATGGAAGTATGGTGATGGCAAAAAAAATCGTGTTCGAGATTATTGCAGATTCTGATTGTACTACACTCAAAACATGAAAAAAAGTCATTTTTCGAAAAGTGTCTGTGTGTGTGTGTCTGTCTGTCTGTGTGTCTGTAGATTTTTTTTCTTTGGCAAACGATAACAGCCGCAAATTCAAACAGAATCAAATAATTTTTTGCATACAGTCCTGATTTGTAGAGTACTCAAGACCTATTGTTTGTGGTGAAGATCTGTTAAGGGAAAGGGGTAGTTTACCTGCATCATTTTATATTTTAACAAGGGTATTTTCTATGGCAAACGATACAAGCCGCAAATGTAAACAGAATCATATATTTTTTTGCATACAGCCCTGATCTGTAGAGTACTCAAGACCTATTGGTTTTGGTGAAGATCGGTTAAGGGAAAGGGGTAGTTTACCGGCAACATTTGTTTTTATCAAGGGTAATTTTTTCCTATGGCAAACGATAACAGCCGCAAATTCAAGCAGAATCAACTAGTCTTTTTCATACCGTTCTTAATTATACCGAACTCAAGGTGTGTTGATTTTGTTGAAGATCGGTTAAGGGAATGGGGTAGTTTACCTGCAACCTTTTATGTTTTAACAAGGGTAATGCTTTCTATGACGAACGATAACTGCCGTAAATTCAAACAGAATCAACTACACTTTTGCATACCTTTTTGAGTTATACAGAACTCAAGGTCTATTGATTTTGTTGAAGATCGGTTAAAGGAAAGGGGTAGTTTACCTGCAACGTTTTATATTTTAACAAGGGTATTTATTATGGGAAACGATAAAAGCCGCAAATTCAAACAGAATCAAATAATTATTTGCATACAGCCCTGAATTGTAGAGTACTCAAGACCTATTGTTTTTGGTGAATATCGATTAAGGGAAAGGGGAAGTTTACCATCAACGTTTTTTTATCAAGGGTAATATTTTTTCTATGGCAAACGATAACAGCCGCAAATTCAAACAGCATCAAATAATATTTTGCATACAGCCCTATATTGTAGAGTTCTCAAGACCTATTGGTGTTGGTGAAGATCGGTTTAGAGAATGGGGTAGTTTACCTGCAACGTTGTATGTTTTAACAAGGGTAATTTTTTCTATGACGAACGATAACTGCCGTAAATTCAAAGAAAATCATATATTTTTTGCATACCTTCGTAAATTGTACAGAGCTCAAGGCCTGTTGATTTTGGTGAAGATCGGTTAAGGTAAAGGGGTAGTTTACCTGCAACGTTTTATATTTTAACAAGGGTATTTCTTATGGCAAACGTTTTATGTTGTAACAAGAGAAATGTTTTCATGACGAACGATAACTGCCGCAAATTCAAACAGAATCAAATAATGTTTTGCACACAGCCCTGAATTGTAGAGTTCTCAAGACCTTTTGGTTTTGGTGAAGATTGGTTAAGGGAATAGGGTAGTTTACCCTAAACATTTTATGTTTTAACAAAGGTAATTGTTTCTATGACGAACGGTAACTGCCGCATATTCAAACAGAATCAAATAATTTTTTGCATACATCCCTGAATTATAGTGATCTCAAGGCCTTTTGATTTTGGTGAAGATCAGTTAAGGGGAAGGGGTAGTTTACCTGCAACCTTTTACGTTTTAACAACAGTAAAGTACTTGAAAATTCATTTAAACTTTTTCAAACAATGGTAATTGTTAAAAATAAAATAATTTTGTTGCCAGGCAATAAAATTATAATTTTTTCATTTTAATGTAAATCGTGTATGAGAGAAAATATATTGTTCGTGGCAGGCAAGCATATCTCAATTATGTAATGTTTACGTTTCCATTTTATTATTATGATTACTGCAATAAAAAGGCAGGGAACACACACACACACACACACCCATATTTGCGTTATTTCTGGCCTCACTCATGTTTATTTTCTTACATTTGCACGCTTTTTAAATGGAAAGTGCCGAAACCCACACCAACATAACGCGTGCAAGCCGAAAAATTGTCCAGCGTGGATAGCGATTTGCTTCCTGTGGATCGCTGGGCAGTGTAACTGCACGTGTTTACAGAGCAATGATTCATAGACAGAATTTTCGTCTTTAGGGAATGAACCCTCTGCAAGATGCTGAGGGTCCATGAGTGACTTCGGAGCGCTTCTTCTTTTCCTCGTGTTTGTTCTGTGAAACGTACACTGTAGATTCGCAGCTTTGCTCTAAGCAACGCTCAATAGGAAATGTTGAAAATTTTTGTCCACGGTGTACCCTCATACACACTAAACCTGCTCTGATGTTTTAATTATGGACATCATAATATTAAAACTTTGGAAACTTGAGCACTACTTAATGGAGATCAAACAATACTTATACAAGCCATTAATTTTATGCATATTTTTTATATATATGTGTACAACGTTATCGGCAACAAAGAAGTAGTTTTTGTTAAAATTCCTTCCCGGGATGTTTGGCCGTAGTCCAATGTTTTCTGCAAAACCAAGTCTGGTTTTCGGCAGTCCATCAACTGCCATCATCAGTGAAAATCGAGTGCGATAACGTGAGGTGGTATACGTTAGTGACCACAGTACTGTGGTTAAGGCTGAAGCAGTAAGTAGAAAGAAGTAGTTTCTATGGTAATATTTCATTTCGAAAATGATTTTAAAAATAAATCTTAGAACATGGAAGTTATGTATGGTTCTCCATACCGATATTTTTCTATGACGAACGATACCTGACGTAAATTCAAACAGAATCAACTACTCTTTTGCATACCTTTTTGAATTATACAGAACTCAAGGTCTGTTGATTTTGTTGAAGATCGGTTAAGGGAAAGGGGTAGTTTACCTGCAACGTTTTATATTTTAACAAGGGTATTTCTTATGGCAAACAATAAGAGCCGCAAATTCAAACAGAATCAAATAATTTTTTGCATACAGCCCTGAATTGTAGAGTACTCAAGACCTTTTGCTTTTGGTGAAAATCGGTTATGGGGAAGGGGTAGTTTACCTGCAACGTTTTTTTATCGGGGGTAATTTTTTTCTATGGCAAACGATGAGCCGCAAATTCAAACAGAATCAAATAATATTTTGCATACAGCCCTGTATTGTAGAGTTCTCAAGACCTATTGGTGTTGGTGAAGATCGGTTAAGGGAAAGGGGTAGTTTACCTGCAACATTTTATGTTTTAACAAGGGTAATTTTTTTTTTACGAAAGATAAGTGCCGTAAATTCAAAGAGAATCAAATAATTTTTTGCATAAGTTCCTGAATTGTAGAGAACGCAATTTTTCGTGAAGATCGGTTAAGGGAAAGGGGTAGTTTACCTGCAACATTTTATGTTGTAACAGGAGAAATGTTTTCTTGACGAACGATAACTGCCGCACATTCAAACAGAATCAAATATTTTTTTGCATGCTTCCATGAATTGTAGAGGACTGAAGGTCTCTTGATTTTGGTGAAGATCGGTTAAGAGAAAGGGGTAGTTTACCTGCAACATTTTATGTTTTAACAAGAGTAAAGTACTTAATTTTGATAACTAATGTATCCTAATAAGAAGTTCATAATAATCCAGTGTAGAAACGTAGATGAAATATCTATAAGTGAAGAGGTTAGGTGAACGGGGTGGGGTAATTTTCTATTTATGAAAATTATAGTTGATTGGGGAGGGGAGAATTTTTTATATGTGTACTACGTTATCGGCACCAAAGAAGTAGTTCTTTGTTAAAATTCCTTCCCGGGCTGTTTAGCCGTAGTCCAATGTTTTCTGCAAAACCAAGTCTGGTTTTCGGCAGTCCATCGACTGCCATCATCAGTGAAAATCGAGTGCGAAAACGTGAGGTGGTATACGTTAGTGACCACAGTACCGTGGTTAAGGCTGAAGCAATAAGTAGAAAGAAGTAGTTTCTATGGTAATATTTCATTTCGAAAATGATTTTAAATATAAATCTTAGAACATGGAAGTTATGTATGGTTCTCCATACCGATATTTTTCTATGACGAACGATAACTGACGTAAATTCAAACAGAATCAACTACTCTTTTGCATACCTTTTTGAATTATACAGAACTCAAGGTCTGTTGATTTTGTTGAAGATCGGTTAAGGGAAAGGGCTAGTTTACCTGCCACGTTTTATATTGTAACAAGGGTATTTCTTATGGAAAACAGTAAGAGCCGCAAATTCAAACAGAATGAAATAATTTTTTGCATACAGCCCTGAATTGTAGAGTACTCAAGACCTATTCTTTTTGGTGAAAATCGGTTATGGGGAAGGGGTAGTTTACCTGCAACTTTTTTTATGGGGGGTAATTTTTTTCTATGGCAAACCATAAGAGCAGCAAATTCAAACAGAATCAAATAAAATTTTGCATACAGCCCTGTATTATAGAGTTCTCAAGACCTATTGGTGTTGGTGAAGATCGGTTAAGGGAAAGGGGTAGTTTACCTGCAACGTTTTATATTTTAACAAGGTTATTTCTTATGGCAAACAATAAGAGCCGCAAATTCATACAGAATCAAATAATTTTTTGCATACAGCCCTGAATTGTAGAGTACTCAAGACCTTTTGTTTTTGGTGAAAATCGGTTAAGGGGAAGGGGTAGTTTACCTGCAACGTTTTTTTATCGGGGGTATTACTTCCATATTCCTTAAGGAATGGAAGTATGGTGATGGCAAAAAAAATCGTGTTCGAGATTATTGCAGATTCTGATTCTACTACACTCAAAACATGAAAAAAGTCGTTTTCCGAAAAGTGTCTGTGTGTCTGTCTGTGTGTCTGTGTGTCTGTGTGTCTGTCTGTCTGTCTGTCTGTCTGTCTGTCTGTCTGTCTGTAGATTTTTTTTCTATGGCAAACGATAACTGCCGCAAATTCAAACAGAATCAAATAATTTTTTGCATGCAGCCCGGTTTTGCAGAGTTCTCGCGACCTATTGTTTTTGGTGAAGATCGGTTGAGGGAAAGGGGTAGTTTACCTGCAACGGTTTTTTTTTAGCAAGGGAAATTTTGTTTGTTTGGCAAACGATAACAGCCGCAAATTCAAACAGAATCAAATAATGTTTCGCATACAGCCCTGAATTGTAGAGTTCTCAAGACCTATTGTTTTTGGTGAAGATCGGTTAAGGGAAAGGGGTAGTTTACCTGTAACGTTTTATGTTTTAACAAGGGTATTTCCTATGGGAAACGATAACAGCCGCAAATTCAAACAGAATGAAAAGATTATTTGCATACAGCCCTAAATTGTAGAGTTCTCAATACCTTTTGTTTTTGGTGAAGATCGGTTAAGGGAAAGGGGTAGTTTACCTACAACGTTTTTTTAACAACGGTATTTTCTATGGCAAACGATAACAGCCGCAAATTCAAACAGAATCAAATAATTTTCTGCATACAGCCCTGATTTGTAGAGTACTCAAGACCTATTGTTTTTGGTGAAGATCGGTTGAGGGGAAGGGGTAGTTTACCAGCAACGTTTTTTATCATGCGTATTTTCTATGGCAAACGACAACTGCCGCAAATTCAAACAGAATCAAATAATTTTTTGCATACAGCCCTGATTTGTAGAGTACTCGCGACCTATTGTTTTTGGTGAAGATCGGTTGAGGGGAAGGGGTAGTTTACCTGCAACGGTTTTTTTTATCAAGGGAAATTTTTTTTTTTTTTGGCAAACGATAACAGCCGCAAATTCAAACAGAATCAAATAATGTTTCGCATACAGCCCTGAATAGTAGATTTCTCAAGACCTATTGTTTTTGGTGAAGATCGGTTGAGGGAAAGGGGTAGTTTACCTGCAACGTTTTTTTAACAAGGGTATTTTATATGGCAAACGATAACAGCCGCAAATTCAAACAGAATCAAATAATGTTTTGCATGCAGTCCTGATTTGTAGAGTACTCAAGACCTATTGTTTTTGGTGAAGATCGGTTAAGGGGAAGGGGTAGTTTACCTGCAACGTTTTTTTATCAAGCGTATTTTCTATGGCAAACGATAACAGCCGCAAATTCAAACAGAATCAAATAATTTTTTGCATACATCCCTGAATTGTAGAGGTCTCAATGACTTTCGATTTTGGTGAAGATCGGTTAAGGGGAAGGGGTAGTTTACCTGCAACCTTATACGTTTTAACAAGAGTAAAGTACTTGAAAATTTATTTAAACTTTTTGAAACAATGGTAATTGTTAAAAATAAAATAATTTTGTTGCCAGGCAATAAAATTATAATTTTTTCATTTTAATGTAATATAATATTTTTCATTTAATACAGCAATAAAAAGGCAGGTAAGACACAGCCTGGCTGTTTGGCTGAAAATGATTTTAAATATAAATCTTAGAATATGGAAGTCATGTATGGTTCTCCATACCGATATTTTACTTCCATATTCCTTAAGGAATGGAAGTATGGTGATGGCAAAAAAAATCGTGTTCGAGATTATTGCAGATTCTGATTCTACTACACTCAAAACATGAAAAAAAGTCGTTTTCCGAAAAGTGTCTGTGTGTCTGTCTGTGTGTCTGTGTGTCTGTGTGTCTGTCTGTCTGTCTGTCTGTCTGTCTGTCTATAGATTTTTTTTCTATGGCAAACGATAACTGCCGCAAATTCAAACAGAATCAAATAATTTTTTGCATACAGCTCGGTTTTGCAGAGTTCTCGCGACCTATTGTTTTTGGTGAAGATCGGTTGAGGGAAAGGGGTAGTTTACCTGCAACGGTTTTTTTTTAGCAAGGAAAATTTTGTTTGTTTGGCAAACGATAACAGCCGCAAATTCAAACAGAATCAAATAATGTTTCGCATACAGCCCTGAATTGTAGAGTTCTCAAGACCTATTGTTTTTGGTGAAGATCGGTTAAGGGAAAGGGGTAGTTTACCTGTAACGTTTTATGTTTTAACAAGGGTATTTCCTATGGCAAACGATAACAGCCGCAAATTCAAACAGAATGAAAAGATTATTTGCATACAGCCCTAAATTGTAGAGTTCTCAATACCTTTTGTTTTTGGTGAAGATCGGTTAAGGGAAAGGGGTAGTTTACCTACAACGTTTTTTTAACAAGGGTATTTTCTATGGCAAACGATAACAGCCGCAAATTCAAACAGAATCAAATAATTTTCTGCATACAGCCCTGATTTGTGGAGTACTCAAGACCTATTGTTTTTGGTGAAGATCGGTTGAGGGGAAGGGGTAGTTTACCAGCAACGTTTTTTATCATGCGTATTTTCTATGGCAAACGACAACTGCCGCAAATTCAAACAGAATCAAATAATTTTTTGCATACAGCCCTGATTTGTAGAGTACTCGCGACCTATTGTTTTTGGTGAAGATCGGTTGAGGGGAAGGGGTAGTTTACCTGCAACGGTTTTTTTTATCAAGGGAAATTTTTTTTTTTTTTTGGCAAACGATAACAGCCGCAAATTCAAACAGAATCAAATAATGTTTCGCATACAGCCCTGAATTGTAGATTTCTCAAGACCTATTGTTTTTGGTGAAGATCGGTTGAGGGAAAGGGGTAGTTTACCTGCAACGTTTTTTTAACAAGGGTATTTTATATGGCAAACGATAACAGCCGCAAATTCAAACAGAATCAAATAATGTTTTGCATACAGTCCTGATTTGTAGAGTACTCAAGACCTATTGTTTTTGGTGAAGATCGGTTAAGGGGAAGGGGTAGTTTACCTGCAACCTTTTACGTTTTATTTTCTATGGCAAACGATAACAGCCGCAAATTCAAACAGAATCAAATAATGTTTTGCATACAGCCCTGATTTGTAGAGTACTCAAGACCTATTGTTTTTGGTGAAGATCGGTTAAGGGAAAGGGGTAGTTTACCTGTAACGTTTTATGTTTTAACAAGGGTATTTCCTATGGCAAACGATAACAGCCGCAAATTCAAACAGAATCAAAAGATTATTTGCATACAGCCCTAAATTGTAGAGTTCTCAAGACCTATTGTTTTTGGTGCAGATCGGTTGAGGGAATGGGGTAGTTTACCTGCAACGTTTTTTTAACAAGGGTATTTTCTATGGCAAAATATAACTGCCGCAAATTCAAACAGAATCAAATAATGTTTTGCATACAGCCCTGATTTGTAGAGTACTCGAGACCTATTGTTTTTGGTGAAGATCGGTTAAGGGGAAGGGGTAGTTTACCTGCAACGTTTTTTTATCAAGCGTATGTTCTATGGCAAACGATAACTGCCGCAAATTCAAACAGAATCAAATAATTTTCTGCAAACATCCCTGAATTGTAGAGGTCTCAATGACTTTCGATTTTGGTGAAGATCGGTTAAGGAGAAGGGGTAGTTTACCTGCAACCTTTTACGTTTTAACAAGAGTAAAGTACTTGAAAATTTATTTAAACTTTTTGAAACAATGGTAATTGTTAAAAATAAAATAATTTTGTTGCCAGGCAATAAAATTATAATTTTTTCATTTTAATGTAATATAATATTTTTCATTTAATACAGCAATAAAAAGGCAGGTAAGACACAGCCTGGCTGTTTGGCTGAAAATGATTTTAAATATAAATCTTAGAATATGGAAGTCATGTATGGTTCTCCATACCGATATTTTACTTCCATATTCCTTAAGGAATGGAAGTATGGTGATGGCAAAAAAAATCGTGTTCGAGATTATTGCAGATTCTGATTCTACTACACTCAAAACATGAAAAAAAGTCGTTTTCCGAAAAGTTTCTGTGTGTGTGTGTCTGTCTGTGTGACTGTGTTTCTCTGTGTGTCTAGATTTTTTTCTATGGCAAACGATAACAGCCGCAAATTCAAACAGATTCAAATAATTTTTTGCATGCAGCCCTGATTTGTAGAGTACTCGCGACCTATTGTTTTTGGTGAAGATCGGTTAAGGGAAAGGGGTAGTTTACCTGCGACGGTTTTTTTTTATCAAGGGTAACTTTGTTTGTTTGGCAAACGATAACAGCCGCAAATTCAAACAGAATCAAATAATGTTTCGCATACAGCCCTGAATTGTAGAGTTCTCAAGATCTGTTGATTTTGGTGAAGATCGGTTAAGGGAAAGGTGTAGTTTACCTGTAACGTTTTATGTTTTAACAAGGGTATTTCCTATGGCAAACGATAACAGCCGTAAATTCAAACAGAATCAAAAGATTATTTGCATACTGCCCTCAATTGTAGAGTTCTCAAGACCTATTGTTTTTGGTGAAGATCGGTTGAGGGAAAGGGGTAGTTTACCTGCAACGTTTTTTTAACAAGGGTATTTTCTATGGCAAACGATAACAGCCGCAAATTCAAACAGAATCAAATAATGTTTTGCATACAGCCCTGATTTGTAGAGTACTCAAGACCTATTGTTTTTGGTGAAGATCGATTAAGGGGAAGGGGTAGTTTACCTGCAACGTTTTTTTATCAAGCGTATTTTCTATGGCAAACGATAACAGCCGCAAATTCAAACAGAATCAAATAATTTTTTGCATACGTCCCTGAATTGTAGAGGTCTCAATGGCTTTCGATTTTGGTGAAGATCGGTTAAGGGGAAGGGGTAGTTTACCTGCAACCTTTTACGTTTTAACAAGAGTAAAGTACTTGAAAATTTATTTAAACTTTTTGAAACAATGGTAATTGTTAAAAATAAAATAATTTTGTTGCCAGGCAATAAAATTATAATTTTTTCATTTTAATGTAATATAATATTTTTCATTTAATACAGCAATAAAAAGGCAGGTAAGACACAGCCTGGCTGTTTGGCTGAAAATGATTTTAAATATAAATCTTAGAATATGGAAGTCATGTATGGTTCTCCATACCGATATTTTTCTATGGCAAACGATGAGCCGCAAATTCAAACAGAATCAAATAATATTTTGCATACAGCCCTGTATTGTAGAGTTCTCAAGACCTATTGGTGTTGGTGAAGATCGGTTAAGATAAAGGGGTAGTTTACCTGCAACATTTTATGTTTTAACAAGGGTAATTTTTTATATGACGAACGATAACTGCCGCAAATTCAAACAGAATCGACTACGTTTTTGCATACCTTTTTGAATTAAAGAGAACTCAAGGTCTGTTGATTTTGTTGAAGATCGGGTAAGGGAAAGGGGTAGTTTACCAGCAACATTTTATGTTTTAAGAAGGGTAATTTTTTTTGACGAAAGATAAGTGCCGTAAATTCAAAGAGAATCAAATAATTTTTTGCATAAGTTCCTGAATTGTAGAGAATGCAATTCTTCATGAAGATCGGTTAAGGGAAAGGGGTAGTTTGCCTGCAACATTTTATGTTGTAACAAGAGAAATGTTTTCTTGACGAACGATAACTGCCGCACATTTAAACAGAATCAAATATTTTTTTGCATGCTTCCATGAATTGTAGAGGACTGAAGGTCTATTGATTTTGGTGAAATCGGTTAAGAGAAAGGGGTAGTTTACCTGCAACGTTTTATGTTTTAACAAGAGTAAAGTACTTAATTTTGATAAATAATGTATCCTAATAAGAAGCTCATAATAATCCAGTGTAGAAACGTAGATGAAATATCTATAAATGAAGAGGTTAGGTGAACGGGTTGGGGGTAATTTTCTGTTTATGAAAATTATAGTTGATTGGGGAGGGGAGAATTTTTTATATGTGTACTACGTTATCGGCACCAAAGAAGTAGTTCTTTGTTAAAATTCCTTCCCGGGCTGTTTAGTAGCCGTAGTCCAATGTTTTCTGCAAAATCAAGTCTGGTTTTCGGCAGTCCATCAACTGCCATCATCAGTGAAAATCGAGTGCGAAAACGTGAGGTGGTATACGTTAGTGACCACAGTACCGTGGTTAAGGCTGAAGCAATAAGTAGAAAGAAGTAGTTTCTATGGTAATATTTCATTTCGAATATGATTTTAAATATAAATCTTAGAACATGGAAGTCATGTATGGTTCTCCATACCGATATTTTTTTAATTTCCCATGGATCCCTATAACTTATGCTCTCAGGCATAATTAAATAGAAGCACACTTAGCAATCACAGTAATTGCCACCAAAAGTATAATAAAAAGGTGTGTTGCATACAAATTATAACTTGGTAATAATTGTAATTGTTGTTTACCTTAATATATTTTGCTAACACTTACTCGATATTTTGTATGACTTACTTTACTATTTTCATGTAAAATTGAGTTAAAAAATCTATGCTTATAAAACAGACATTCCAAGGCGCATTGTATTTTTCCAAACTCTAAACATTGTAGCGTGTCAATTTTGGGTCCTTTTATTTTTTTACGGTATGGGGCCTTGGTATTTTTATTTATTTCGTTTTGTGCGGGAGTTTTATTTAAACATTGTGAAATTTCATATTACGACGAAGATTCATTTCATTATAACAGAACACGTGTTGAGAAACAGTGGTGTAACAAAGCGAAACGCAGTTTGCAGTTGAGTAAGGCGGCAAAGGAATTCGCGCCCCCTTCGAAATTCTAAGAACTTTGTATATGTGTGTTCAGTATTCACGCTCGCACTTAGCATAGCCGGGCGGGGCGCTGGAGTGACGCCGTGAAAAACACCAAAGTCGAGGCAAACATGGCGATGGGACGAAAAATTAGTAGCTCTAAACAACTAGCTACCGGAAACGTCATTAAACCCCGCCCACTACTAGTGACATCAGTGTGGCACATGCAAATATCAGCTACACATGTGGCACATATAATGACTATATTCCATGCATTAGAGCTCATGAGTAACAGCAAATCAACATTATACGGCGACTAAAACCCGGTGGCCGTGAATGTGCATATCCTGCCGCTCAAAGACACACACTGGGCAGTTCCACTATTGTAGCCGGCCGGCTAGGAACGAAGTAGGCTCCATACAAAAGTTTTTCTATTATTTTTACTAGTAAATTTAATTATCAGTGGAAAAAAGTTTGTTACTACAATACATCCATTCGGTAGAAACCAATCGAGTGTTTTTTCGGACACCAACATTAAAACATTTATGAAAACGATGACTGTGCGTGAAGACCGCGTGGCCGCCGTGGGGGGAAATTGATTATCATTAAAATGTTAAGGGTACTATAAATTTTGTGTGGTTGAAAAATATGCAGGCTGGGCTCTCTGTATGTATGTGTGTATAAGCATAAGGTAAGCTAGGATAAGTTAGAGTAAGAACGCTGAGTATGTAACCAAACAATAGTTTTTTTCTCACAGAAGTATTTCAGATGTCGTAGAATGTAAAGTAATTTCGAAGGAGTCAAAATTAAAGTAAAGTTTTAATTCTCTTCAAAAATGCGTTGTGTCAGTGCTTTGCTTAACCTGTAGACCATGTTTGTATCTAGTGTACATGTGATCGAACCCTGAAGTCCGACAGATCGTAACGGTAGGTAAAAATTAATTGGTATTTGATGTTAATAAATGTGATCAATAAATAGAGGATTACAATTGGCGCCACGAAACAGGCACGAATTATAATTATATATATAATTAAATTCCACATCTACAAAGATACAAACATGTTTTAGGTTAGCATAGCAAAATAACATTACATTACAAAATTTAATTAATTACATTATTTATTTAATTAATTTATTTAATCAATTTATTTAATTTAATTTAACCAACAATACAGAATGTCAGATAAAGAAAATAACGTAAATGAAATGACGAGTGTCGAAGTTTTTGACGAGTCAGATATAAGTAATTTTGAGTTACATTCGACTCCCAGTGCGAGTCAAGAGAAAGCAGAGATAAATTTAAGTGACCAAAGTAATGTAACTGATGATTCGGGTGTGCAACTGACCCCGACTTCAACAAAATGTAACGCACAATTTAACAGTGAGGTAATGAGTATGTTACAATTACTTCTAGAACAAAATAAAGAAATGAAGAGTGATACAAATATTAAATATAATGAACTTCTAGAACAAAATAAAGAAATGAAGAGTGATACAAATATTAAATATAATGAACTTCTAGAACAGAATAAAGAACAGAAGAGTGACTCTGATGTTAAATTCAATATATTAAAAAATCGAAATAATGAGTTGAAAAATGAGATTCAAGAATTAAATAAATGTTTAGAAAGTACTAATGAAACAATAATAACCAGCTTGAATAAATTAGAACAGAGTGTTGAGCGGATGGGAGTACATGTGATGAGTACAGAGAAAAATAAAACAAATGAAAATTGTAGTGACAAATGTAAAAATACGATACCAGATAAAGAATTAATAGATAATAATGATGTTAAAAACAATGAGAATAATAATATAATTGAAAATGTCATATCAGAGAGTACTGATGAGTCTGGGGAATGTGGTGATTATGAGATGTTAATGTGTGTCAGTGAGTTAGAGAGAGAGAGGAAAAATAATGTTGTAGTAGAGTGGGGACAGAGGGGAAATTTTCCCTTTATTATTTATGATGTTTATGATGATGATTTAATGTGGTCACAAGTGTTGTTGGGCAAGAGTCCCGTATTGATAGATGAATTGAGGTGTTCATTTTTGTTGAGTAATTGTGTACCCTCTGTCCGGAATAATGGTGAGAGTGTGGTGTGGTGTTATGAAGAGAGGGAATTAAACAGAGAATTGTATGGGGAGAAAGTAACAGAATTATATAACTTAAATAGAAAGTATGATGAATGGAATGAAAGTTTAAAAATATATTTGAGTAACAATGATTATAAGGATTTGACTAAAATAATTGACCCGATCACGAATGTATGTACCAACGGAGACTTAACAAAAATACCTAACGTAGACTGGTTTCATGAGTATTTGAGTATGATGAACGAGTTTAGTTTGTATGGTTACAACACACAAAACAGTCACTTGAACGATGTTATATAAAAACAAGACTTATTTGGGACGATGGAGGTTAAACTATTAAAACAATAAAAGACAGTATAAACATTGTGTTTAATGGTTTTCGACATGGCAAATTGGGACAATGAAGTGTGGGAAAACTGACTAGTTAATAACAAGAGTTTGTAAATAAAAATATAGTGAATTTATTTGTGTGCATTGTGGAATGTTAAGTAAATAATGTGTGTACGTAAGATGATTGTTGTAATAATAATATTGAAATATTTGGAAGTTCAATAAATATCAGAATTAATTGTGAAAACAGTAATTGATTAATGGTAGTTGTTTTGACAACTGTGTAATTTATATTTTTGGTGATTAATTTAATTAAAACAATTTGATACATGTTAAATATTTTGATTGATTATGTAAAGGTTATATAATTGAATTTTTGTTTGAAGTCAAATGGTTTTATGAGAGGAATGTTGTAATTAAAGGAATTGTTGGATGTAAACTAATTTTTGTGTTAAATGCTTCAGAGATGAGGTGGAAGTATTGTGGTATGGTGATTAGGTTTTGTATATATATCATGTTAACTAAACTGTAAGTATAAAAATTTTATAATCATGTATAACAAAAATGTTTACAGGGAACTAAGATTCTAATTCAATAGTGAGATTATTTGAAATAATTGTGTTTAATAAGTATGATAATTAAAAAATGTTAATGATAAATGAAAAGTGATATATAATGATTATTAATAATAAATTTTGAAAATTTTAAGAAAGTCCAATGGTAAAAGGTTATGAATGGGTTAAATGATTAGGGATGAAAATATTATATGATAATGTATATAAAATTTGTCAGTTAGTTATTAAGTTGCTATTGCGGGGGTGGCCTGTGCCCTCGTAAATAGCGAAATGGGTTGGGGGTAGCAGGGAATGTTACCTCCATCGGAGGCGAAAATGTGCGGCACACCTTTTTTTGTGTAAATTAAAATTTACACACTGCTAAACGACAGTGTCGCACATAGTAGTAATGATTGTAACAGGCAGTCAAATTGAAGTTAGATTTCCCCGACTTTTCGGGCGATTACTGCCTTACCAGCACTAATCGTGGATTTGGCTAGCGGTTAGCTATGGTCATACCAAGTCCCTTGACCATAGCTGACTTGAAATTGGTATATAATTAGAAATTCAATGGGGGGGAGACAATTAGGGGAAATCTCCCGGAACTATGAAACAGCGGCTGCCACTCTGCCCGCTTGGGGGTAGCACAGACAGGTGGTAGACCCGCATTAAGGGTATATAATTATATAACGAGAATATGTTGATATTCGCTAGTGTTCAAATGTAATAGCGGAAGCAAAGACACGGAGAGGTAAAACCTGCTCCAAAATATACAGTCTTTGTCGAAGCGCAAGGGCGAGACAGTCCTCCATAATTTGAAATAGTGTGTGTGGCTGGGAGGTGGCTCAGGTGAGTCACGAATTTAACTTTCACAACAACAACAAAAAAAAAAAAAAAATTTTTTTGCTAATTTGAATTTTGATCCAATAAAAATGCTTGTGCTCTGCTCAATTAACTAGCTGCTCAGATATTTAATATGAGGTGTTCATTACATGCTATAATTTTAAATGTATTATTTTATTGTTGTACGTTAGATATAGTTGTTGATAAAAATATGTGTTTTCATTATATATGTATACTCTAAACTAAGCTAATAATTAAATCGTCTGGCAGGCGGTTAATATGAATGATCAGAATCAGAGAAATGGGAAACAAGGAGGTGAGAGATAATGATAAATAAATATATATATATTTCATATAAGTTGTTCAATTTTGAGATGTGTTTTCATTGTGTTAGTAGGATCAGCTGATCAACAATAACAGGTCACTGGTATATTGGTTTGTAAAAATGTTATAAGTAATTAATGTTCAATGTAGTGTTAATGTATTACAGATATTAATTTGAAACAATGATAAAATGAGAAATAAAGTAACAATTTGTGAAGGTTAATAAAAGATAGTGTTTGGGTGATAAATATTTTGTGGGACATATAGATTTGTCCAAGTTAAAGTCAGAGTTGAAGTTGAAATAGTAGAGATGATATAATGTAATATGGTTTTGAAGTAATGTAGTTTTGTGAAGTATTGATGTTGACACAGCAGTAATGGAGAATAATGGTAGATTTTTGGAGCGATATGTTGTTTATAATTAAGGAGGTTATTTTGTTGTAGTTGTAGTGAGGTAATGAGATTGAGATTTTTGGGGATGGCAATTTTGTATTAGGGGATAGTGTAATGTAGGAGTCCGCAACAAGGGTTGGGACGGGATAGGGATAGATTTTAGTGAGGAGGGGCCGCCTTAGGTAGAATCCAGGGGCCATATAAGGGAAATCGAGTTTTTTTTTGGGGGGCGGGGAAACACGTATCCTATGTACAAAGGGTTAGAGAGTATTTTTATATAAGGGTAGAATGATGCGATTTGAGTTTAATGATAAGTTGGGGTTTAGAGTGTTTTGGTAGATGTTTTTAATAGAGAGGGGTGTCATGTTAATAAAGGTTGTTAGAGGTTAGAGTCAGAGGGAGAAAGTTGATATATGTATACAGATCTAGTACAGTCAATGAGAATAAATAATTTACATCACCCACAGTAAGGGAGAGTAAGATTATTAATAAAGAGAGAGATTTATAATAAAGAATATAAAATCTTTTATTTTTGAAACCAGTGACAAAATTTTGAGAGAAGTTGATAATGTAAAGATGTAAGGTGTTTATTTTAAATAAATTGAATGTCAACTTGTTTATTATTTATATTAATATTTTGTTAATTTTAAATATTTTATTTTATTATGTTTTGTGTTTCCAGTTAGGATATTCCAACTGTTGAATGTATTTTTAGGAAGTATACATAACATATGTAGGTCAAGGGTTTTAGACTTGACCTAGTTCGATCAGCTGATGAGGTCATACACATACTAAGCTTGTATAATAGGAAGTCAATTTAATTTGTTTATTTAATTAATTTAAACCAATTTTTAAATAATTTTACATATAAAGGAAACATTTAAATAAAATTAAAATTTTTTTTTGAATTTTAAAATTTTTGGAAATTCTATTTTGAAAAAAAAAAAAATCTTGATTTTTCGCCTGCCAGCGAATGAATATTTTGAGTAATGATTATGTTATTATGTGTGTATTAACCATGTCTATTTTTATTGATTTATTTGGTATGGAATTGTATTGTTAGATTCTAAGTGATTACATGTTAGGTGAAGAATATGTTTCATTATAAGAAAGGTTTAAATTAACCTATTTTAAAGAAAACTAAACAAAACATAAAAACAAGGAAGAGAATTTTTTAAGAAAGTATATTATTATGAATTTTGAATTTTTTTAAATTTTTTGTAAATTGTAAAGAATTTGTCAAGGCGTAATATGTAATATGAGTGTGTGTGAGCCCAGTATCTGCTAAAGGCAGCCCAGCTTGCATAAAAGGGGATCCATATCGGCTGAGGATCTGGCATAATTTAAGCCAGGGATTGAGGATTTTTGGGGGTAGCATGTTAGAAGGTGAGGTGGGCTGTGGTACTTAGCTGTTCGATTTCTCGGTGTTGGGATCTCTTACGGAGAAGTCCAGTGATCTCGTTCAGATGAGTCCATGGTCGCTGAGCCAGGGGGGTCGTGTACCCAGGTAGATTAAGAACAAGGGGGTTGTTGGCACCAGTTCCTCACCGGTCCTCTTCGGGGTTTATCGATGAGATTTCTTCTGTTGTGAACAGCAGAATTCTCATCGAGGGGGATTGTAGCGTGTCAATTTTGGGTCCTTTTATTTTTTTACGGTATGGGGCCTTGGTATTTTTATTTATTTCGTTTTGTGTGGGAGTTTTATTTAAACATTGTGAAATTTCATATTACGACGAAGATTCATTTCATTATAACAGAACACGTATTGAGAAACAGTGGTGTAACAAAGCGAAACGCAGTTTGCAGTTGAGTAAGGCGGCAAAGGAATTCGCGCCCCCTTCGAAATTCTAAGAACTTTGTATATGTGTGTTCACGCTCGCACTTAGCATAGCCGGGCGGGGCGCTGGAGTGACGCCGTGAAAAACACCAAAGTCGAGGCAAACATGGCGATGGGACGAAAAATTAGTAGCTCTAAACAACTAGCTACCGGAAACGTCGTTAAACCCCGCCCACTACTAGTGACATCAGTGTGGCACATGCAAATATCAGCTACACATGTGGTGCATATAATGACTATATTCCATGCATTAGAGCTCATGAGTAACAGCAAATCAACATTATACGGCGACTAAAACCCGGTGGCCGTGAATGCGCATATCCTGCCGCTCAAAGACACACACTAGGCAGTTCCACTATTGTAGCCGGCCGGCTAGGATCGAAGTAGGCTCCATACAAAAGTTTTTCTATTATTTTTACTAGTAAATTTAATTATCAGTGGAAAAAAGTTTGTTACTACAATACATCCATTCGGTAGAAACCAATCGAGTGTTTTTTCGGACACCAACATTAAAACATTTATGAAAACGATGACTGTGCGTGAAGACCGCGTGGCCGCCGTGGGGGGAAATTGATTATCATTAAAATGTTAAGGGTACTATAAATTTTGTGTGGTTGAAAAATATGCAGGCTGGGCTCTCTGTATGTATGTGTGTATAAGCATAAGGTAAGCTAGGATAAGTTAGAGTAAGAACGCTGAGTATGTAACCAAACAATAGTTTTTTTCTCACAGAAGTATTTCAGATGTCGTAGAATGTAAAGTAATTTCGAAGGAGTCAAAATTAAAGTAAAGTTTTAATTCTCTTCAAAAATGCGTTGTGTCAGTGCTTTGCTTAACCTGTAGACCATGTTTGTATCTAGTGTACATGTGATCGAACCCTGAAGCCCGACAGAAGCGATCGTAACGGTAGGTAAAAATTAATTGGTATTTGATGTTAATAAATGTGATCAATAAATAGAGGATTACAACATGCCTTTTAAGTGCAGTCCAATCCTGGTAAATAGAAAGCATATCGGTCAGGAAGACTTATGCCCCCCATACACTATCCAACTCGGTCCGACGAACCGGACTGTACCAGGTTTGCTTGAAGTTGGGGCGCACTAATGTTCGGTCAGCGATTCTCCATACACTATCGAACCTGGTCGGCCGCACAAGGCCCCAACCCGGTACGTAAGATGTTTGGACAACAAAAGTCAGGTGCGTCGCGTCCCTACACACTATCGAACCAGTATCGTACCAACCTTTCTAGCGACACGTTCAGTTCATCATTTGTCTGTTTTAATTTGTGTGTGGTAAATTGTTTTAATAATTGCTATTGGTTTGTGAAGTGAACTGAAATAATGGACGATAGGAAACATTTGGCCGCTGCAATATTGCTATTAGATGAAGCTGGGGTGTTTATTCCAAAAAAAAACAAAAAGGAAACCTCGAAAGTGTTGGGTTAAAAGTTTGCTTCAAAAAAGGAATGAATATTCACATATGAACTTACTGTTAGAACTTAGAGAAAACAACCCGTATGATTTCAAGAACTATTTAAGAATGACAGAGGATGAATATAAGTACCTAATTGAATTAGTGACACCTTTGATCCAGAAAAAGAATACAGTGTTAAGAGAAGCTATACCGGTGGATGATAGGCTTGCTGTCACCTTGCGTTTCTTGGCAACTGGAAGAAGTTTTGAAGACTTAAAATTCTCTGCAATAATATCGGCTCAATCACTTGGCAAAATTATCCCAGAAACCTGCAGAGCCATTTACCAAGTGTTGAAAGAGACATGCTTAAAGGTAAGTCAATATTAGTACTTATATAAGGAATATACTCAATTGGATATATTTATAAATGGGAAAGAAAAAATTCTCTGGTTGTCATGTGTATTATATAATTGTTTTTTGAGATCAATTTTTCTTCAAGTTTTTATATACCATGTAAACATAACAACTTTAAGTTCTGAAATACTCCCTAAAACCAAATAAACTCTGTTGCGTTCTAATACATGATTAGTTTTTTATTCGGAAATTGCTACTGAAAGCTTTGAAAAGTTATGAAATTATCATTCCAATAGGTAAAATAATAACAAACAAGTTTTTATCCAAAATGCCATAGTTTATTACAATTAAGTAATACAAATTGAAACGTTTGTTGGAATATTCACTTTTAGAAGATCAGTAAAGAACGGTAAAAGTAAAAATTAATCAAACAAAATATTTACTAGTTTAGTGTATTCTAAATATCCATTGCATATTGAATCGTCAAACAAAATGAAATATCTCAATTAATAAATTATCAATTACATAATTTAACAAAAGCCACCTAATAAAAAAATGTATTCCCTATTAGTTAGGCTAATTAACTATTTGGTAATAGTAAAAAAGTACATATAGATCTAAAAACATTAATCTAAACTGAAAAACAGTAATTTATTTGTAAGCGAATTCGTTAGAAACTTGATTTAAGTTCGCTATTGTATTTTCCTCTTGATAATTTATTGGATTGAAATAACGGCTATCATTGTTGACTGTGCTACAACTACTACGTCCTGATGGTGTCTTCATCCAGGTATAATTGGAACTAGCATCATTCGAAATAGAGGTTGTCTCATCTAGCCGTTCAAGTAACCCCTTGTACATAACGTCATTGATAAGTTTCTCTGCGTGGATTCTCTGAATTTCCTTCATCTTTCGTAACTTAGCTGCCACTGACTTTCCAACTACATCATATTCATCTTCATTCTGTTGCAGAGCTATAATTGCTGTGTTTATCAAATTTTCCCTTTGAGTTTCAATTGTAGTATTCTGAGTACGAGGCTTCTTTACCATCAGAGGTTCTTGTGTGGGTTTACGTTTCATTGAAGAAGAAGTTGGGGTAGTGCCCATTATCTGAAAAAGAGAAATAAACAGATTACATAGCCTCGACCTTACCGATGTAACAAAAAGCACTTGTTGAAGGAAGAGGTTAATCCTGTATCTTAATAATTGCGTGTGTGTGTGTGTGTGTGTGTGTGTGAGCTAAAAACAGGGGGAAACCACTAATAAATTGTTAAGTTTTTTAAAACTATTCAAAATTGGATCTTAAATAAATGTCTATTTTTGGTTCGAAAATTTAATTATTAATTTGATCAAAAGTCTTTAAAAATCGCTTTTAAATAGTTTTCTTTGACTAACTAGGTTCAGGGCAATAAAAATAAAATATTATGTAATAATAACAAAACTTTATACTTGTGATTTACTGGTATTTGTCGTAGCAACTTTAACACATTGTCATTGGTTTCAGTTTCCAACATCACCAAAAGAGTGGCTGGAAATTGCATCGGAATTTCATCAAATGTGGAACTTCCCAAACTGTGGAGGAGCTATTGATGGGAAACATGTTGCTATTGTTTCCCCCATAACAGCGGATCATTGTATTATAATTATAAGGGGTTCTATAGTATTGTTCTCTTAGGATTAGTAGACGCTAAATACAAATTTTTGATGGTCGACATTGGTGTTAACGGAAGAATATCAGATGGAGGTGTCATTGAAATGACAGAATTTTTCGCAAGGTTGAAAAACAATGAACTGAATTTACCAAACCCAAACCAAACAGTGGCTGGGTTAAACTTTTCGTTTTTAGGCGACTCTGCATTTAGCCTCAGGCCAGATGTGTTAAAACCATTTCCTCAGAAAGGGATCACTCACGACAAGCTAGTATTCAATTACAGATTGTCCAGGGCAAGGCGTGTAGTAGAGAACGCCTTTGGAATTTTGGCTTCTCGTTTCCGGGTTTTCCATTCAACCATCAACATGAGGCCTGAGAAAGTGGAAGATGTAGTGTTAGCTTGTATAGTACTGCACAACTTCTTACGCCGTAACGACAGTTACATTACCCCTACTTCAGTGGATAGAGAAGACACTGCAAATGGTGGCATCATTGACGGTGAATGGAGAGGGGATCCTCCACCACAAAATACTTATGCAAATCTACAAGGACTTTCTGCTAGAAAATTAACAGAAGCAGGAAAGAAAAGTAGACAAGACTACTTGGAGTACTTCTGTGGAATTGGATCAGTTGAATGGCAAGATAAAATGGTGACGTAGATTACTTGACCCAACATACAACATTAAAAAAATTAATGTTTGATGTATGGTGTATTTTCAGTGATAATAAATCTGATATAAATAAGCGTAGTATATTGGTTCCATTCCTAAACCAAATTACTATAAACTTGTATAATATACAGGGTGTTCATTTGAAAACTTTCCATATCTGCCCTATACGCTGTTAAATAGATAGAAAAAATCTGTTTGCGGCATTGAACTTTGATAGGCGGGGGAACAAAAGGAAAAATATTTTTGAAGGGGCTGTGACCCCAGAAGCCCCCAAATTTGCCCCAAGCAGAATATTTTCAAATAGCAAAGTATGGCTTGTGATACATCAAATGAAAGCTTATTGAAAACTATGAACTTTGGCGAAAACAAAATTGAAATCGGTGCTTTGGTTCGCTCGGTACACTCAAAAATGCAGTTTTTTAATGTTTTTTTGAAAAAATTCAAAACACAGTAAATTATTTTTCAATATTTTTAAAACTTCTCAGAAATGCTCTAAAAGGGTCATAATTATCCATAAAAATATTAAATTCTTGGATTTCGTTGTCCATGACGTGTCCGTTACTTAACTAAATATCACTATAATATTGACGACTCGGAACACTAAGTTTTTTATAAGTAAAAACGTAAAGTTTTACCTTACAGCCTAAACCGGCTTTCACCTATAGAAGGCTTCATCAGAGGCTCTGATGAAGCCTTCTATAGGTGAAAGCCGGTTTAGGCTGTAAGGTAAAACTTTACGTTTTTACTTATAAAAAACTTAGTGTTCCGAGTCGTCAATATTATAGTGATATTTAAAAATATTAATTTGAGTCTAAAACACAGATATCAGCATTCAAAAATAACATTTTTAAAATAAACATTGGGGAAATCAAATTTTTATCTAATACGACGGTATACCTCATAACATATATACGGTATATGACATACACCTCTAAAACGTCTGTAAAAAAAGAAACATTTTAGCGAAAGAATTTTCAAAATCAGTCTTATTTTAAGAAAGTTATGTGGGAAACAAGCGTGGCCGTGCTATTTGTCCTTAGGCGCAGCAAGGTATTCTTAATTCCCACATAACTTTCTTATATAAATATGGCATATATTGTGACACTTACCTCTGACTCAGGTGCATCGAAGATTTGGTCTTCAGTGTTGTCCTCTTCCTGTGGCTCCATGTCTTCATTGACATCTGTACTAGCAGACGGCAAGGAAGATTTGCTTGCCTTCGGTAATTCGTGCACTATTGTGAATTCCAACAGTTCAAAATACCATAGTTTAGGAGTGTACACATTTTCTGTACCTGCTCCACTTGTCTTGGAGGCTTGTACTTTGGCAAGTTCTCTTCTGAAGCAGCTTCGAATGTTATCGATTCTTTTCTTTATTAAACCGAATGTGGCCTCAGGTATTGTTTTTTCGTGAATTCTAGTAGCTCTTGCATAGCCAAATCCCTCTTTTGCCTGTTGTGGTAATCCTTTGACAATATCTGCCATAAACAAGAAGCGTTTCTGTAGGTTTCTATAAAATCTCTCAAAAACGAAGGATTCATAAATTTAAACACCATCGTTTTATCCGCATCTGCAGCCTTCATTTTCTTCGATTGTTTTGACTCACTATTATCTTGTGGCGTTTCTTCATTCAATGGCGGTTACTCGTACATAATGCAGTGTACACAAGAACAACAAAATAAGTGCAAACACAGATCATTACACACTGAGATGAGTCAAGGCCACTGTCAGAGCATCAACTGAAGTGAGTCAGTCGGTTGTCTGTCGCGCACCCCAGGTCTGGCTCAAACCGGATTGGTGCGCCCACGCACTGTCCAACTTGGTGCGCAGAACTTTTGTTGTCCCGCGGTTGGCGCGTGTTTACGGCCGAGATGGTAAACCAGAGGTTCAGCCAACTCGGTGCAGTGCGGTTCACCCGTCACCACACACTATCAAACCCCAGCCCAACCCGGTCTGCCATCCGACCAAGTTGGATGAAACGACGAACCAAGTTGGATAGTGTATGGGGGGCCTTTAGGCCTGTCATTCTATAGTGTATTCTGTATTACAAAGACAAACTTTAAAATGTTTTGTTATTTATGATTGTCGTATGCAAGCGCGAGGCAGGTAACATACGTATGCGTCACTTATAACTGTATACGCTTGCACTCATTTCAAACGAAACATTCCGTTATCCATGTACCCCCACACATACGACTACCCTATGCATCCAAGCGGTAAGATCTACAGCTTAAACAGGAACAACGGAACTGGTGCAGCTGGTGTAGTGTGACCACGTTCTTTTCAGAAATACGGTTGACAGGAAGATCATTGTTTGTGAGCTTCTCTGTATTCGCGTACAACCTTATCGTCTCAATAAAGCTTACAATATAAAACGTATTTTGTGCATAGTCTGAGCAATGCTCCACAAGGCACATTGTAGTATATACTGGACATCCCCCTCATTCTCTCTCTCTCTCTCTCTCTCTCTCTCTCTCTCTCTCTCTCTCTCTCTCTCTCTCTCTCTCTCTCTCTCTCTCTCTCTCTCTCTCTCTCTCACACACACACACACACACACACACACACACACACACACATACACACACACACACACACACCACGACACAACACAACACAATCTTACTCTGAAGTTCTGCTTAGTGGAGAACAAACGTTAACTTTGCCTAAACTGTACAAAGTTGTAAACACGATTTACGCATAGTCCTAAAGTGAATACCCACATAATTTTTTTATGACTTATAATAATTGTGTAAGGTTAATCCAAGATTTAATGGTATTAATAATTTACTGAAGTAATATGATTAGTTTCCTTTTTTACTGAACTTTTAAGTTTTAGGCTTCAGTTTTGAATTTTTTATACCTTATGTAACTATGTATTTTTTACAGAAAATGTCGGTTGGCTTAAGAGCAACTGTCAAGAAATTATACCTTGATTTATTTTAAGAATGAAATGGAAATAAAAGAATTGGTCGTAGGTTTGGTCAAAGAGTTGCTAAATACCTGTCTTGTCAGTTGTTTTGCTCTGTCGTCCAACATCTCTACTGCCAATTGTACCATTAATTGACATAACTAAACACTGATAGTGGGAGTTCGCTGCCAGTCGTCACTGTTAAATTATCTTCTTCTTCTGGCAACCTCAAACCATTGATTGGGACTTTTAACTTACAGTAACCATACTCATATGCTATAAGCATCCCAGTCATTTCCAGCTTTTCTGATAAGGGTTTTTTTATAACTTTTGTGTGTACTGTTAAACACCATATCATTGTATGTCATATCTCCTGAAATCTTCTGCACTTTTGTCCAATACGTAGTCCAGTCCGTTAATAGCTTCTTGTCTCTCTTTCCCAATGTTCCATGATCCAGAACCATACACAGCCACGCTCCATGTAAAATAATATAAGAGTTTCACATATTTTTAAGTACAATGCTTAAAATACAAAGCACAAATCATTCTAAGTACAATGCTTCTAGATATTTTGCAAGAATTTTCTTTTTCATAAAAGTGTGTGCTGTTTTATGGCATCGATGCATTTTGTACCTACTATAACTGCTGTTACATGCGGAGAAATTGTAATTTTTTTCCTGTCTCAAATTCGTATGTACGATTTGACAATTAGTAATGTAATAAATCATATAAATATATAAAAATATGATTATTTCTGTTTGTTTACGATTATCTTTCTGTGTTGATGAATACCAGAATGTATTGTATTGTATTGTATGATAATGTAATACAGTATGGTATATGGTATAATAATAAAGTATTACAGATAAGAAGAGCAATATTTGTTATGCATAGATCCTACCGGAGTTACTGTACTATCATCCAGTGCCGGTAATCAGAAATAAAACATGTTCGACCTATTTAGTAGCTGTATTAGTAGCATAACTGAGATACCGTATCAACGCTACAAGTTAACTGTGAAATTGAAACTTTTAACACTGTGGTATTAAATACTGTATGACCATGTCTGTAATCAATAAAAATGAATTTTGTTATTGTAAATACGTATTATGCATACATATTATCATGTATTATGTAGGACAATATGCAGAATAATTATAAAAAAAATAAGCTTAAATTGTACAGCTTAATTTTCATATTAAATTAAATTAAATTAAAACAGCTGAACCTAAATTAAATTAAATTAAATTAAAACATCTGAACCAAGTTTTTCATTAAAGAAATTTTTGTTAAAATGAATAGTCTGTAATATGTATGTTATATGGGCGATATTAAAATGTGCAGACCATAGTTTCTTCAGTAAATTTAGAGTTAAATTACAAAGCCATAGAATCCTGTGTTTTAATGTTTTTTTTTAATACTAATTATAAATTCAATTTAGATTATTCTACTTCCCTTGAAGAAGATTCTTTTGATAAGAAGCGTAAGCTAAGAAATAAGCGAGGGTTAAGAATATGGAACAGTGAAATAGCTACAGTAACAGAAGAGAAGAAGGAAACATATAAGGTTTATGTACAATGTAGGAAAGAATTAGACAGAGAAATTTATAACATGAAACGAAATGTGGTGAAAACACTAACATGGGAAGCCAAGAACAGATTGCAGGAGAAATTTGTAGGCTATATCGAGGACAATATATACACAGGTTACAACAACTTCTTTAAAGATAATGAAGTATTTAAATAAAATAAATATAGACACAGCTAACATAAATACTATACTACAAGAGGAATGGAAAAATCACTACAGGACCCTATGTACAAAGAGCATTAAGAACAACATAACGAAATAGAAGACATGGATGAACCCAAGATGAGCCCTATCAGGGAGATTTTATTGCTCTATAAAAACTTGAAGAGGCACTTTCCAGAATAAGAAATAGGTAGGCAACTGGTAAAATTGAATGAATACAAAACTGATAAAATACAGTGATATTTTTCTCAAGCTTAAGAGGCTCCATTTCCATTACATATGTTGAACGCAGAGATGCATTCCAAATGCATGGAGGAATACAGTCATTGTATCTCTGCTTAAGAAGGGGAAAAGAAATGAATGCAGGAACTACAGAGGTGTAAGTCTAATAGACACACCATATAAGACTTAGGCAGCTTATACTTCTGTAGCACTGTGTAATGATCGAAATTTAAAAAATTTTTAATTCCTCGATCAAGTGACACGTTCCCACACTCAAGTCGATGGACACAAGCCCAGGTCGTAAATAATGACGAATCGAGGGCACGTCAAACCCGACGACAGAGCGAAGACAAAGAAAAAATGTCTGAGCACTGCACACAATGAGTATTTCAAGGCGTCACTGACAGCTAGCCGTTTGTCAAAATTTACAGCACCCAACAATCTGAAACAAAGACTTCGTACAGCTGCCGAGTTACACGGAATCGAGATGGAACGCCTGCTGTGGAGGCAAAGCGTAACTGCTCAATTATGAAAGGCTTTACTATGTTACAAAGGGAGTACAGAGCAATTTTAACGGAGAGATAGACAATAGACGTAACTCAGTGAATACTGCCAGTGTATCCTGCACAGCGTGAAAACAAACCCTTGACAGTTTACTGAAATTTACGACTGAAAAGTAGAGTTTCACCGAAATGAAGACAACGAAGGGTTGATAATCGGCGGAACGAACGTCGTGGAACTTAGACAATTAACCAAGACCTGGAGTCTGTTAACAAAAGCTCAGTCAGAACCTTAGGGAAAGTCTAAACAAAGGATAACAGAAGGCCATGAAATTGCCCTAATTTCTTAGAATCTGTGCTACGCTCGTCACATGAAACACTCCGGGGATGACGACGACCAACCAGCATCAAGCATCTTCTAAGAGAGCTCGTGGAGAGAGTAAGAAGGGTTCGGCCGACGAATCGTGAAACAGAGGATGAGATCTACAGAAGGGTAGGAGTTTGTACGACCAATCAAGAGCCCTAGAAGGCGTAGAGATCGAAACTTAGACTTATGGGTAAGATGTTCCAATAAAACTGTTTGGCGAAGACGCGGAGCGGGAGTCAAGTAGTTAATCGAGAGTCAGTAATTTTCAATCGGGCAGTTAAGTAGTTAATCGAGAGTCAGTAATTTTCAAACGGATAGTCAAGTATTCAATCGAGTAGTCAATCGAACAGTTAGTCGCAGTTAACAGTCAGTCGGTAGTCAAGAGTATGTAGTTAATAGTAGCAGTTGATAGTCGCAATTAATAGTCAGAAGTTAGTGCGTACGATAGACAGACGATTGATTATGTCGACCGACCGGATTCACTAATTTGTAAATTCATAAGTGAACAAAGACATCGGTATAGTCACACTTATACACAATTCTGTGCGGAAACATAAACTATAAATGCGCACGGGACTTGAAACCTCAACTGACGCGCACATAAAAATATACTAATTAACATTTAAAGTAGAACAGTGAGTGTCACCTCAAACATCCTCACATCAAAACGTATCACCATGTTGAACAATTAGTTGAATAAACTATACCAAACAATTAAGCATGCAGTACGCGATACACCCAAATAGACGGCACAGTTAACCATGTACACAATTATGGCAAACCTTCAGAACAATTCAGTGTAATGACAACATTAACACCTCACTATTTGAACTCCGGACACTCGACATCAGCGGGTTACCACAACACCATACACATGACGGGAGTGGAGATTTAGTGGAGTGAAGTGAAGTTATCAGTGCTCTGCGTAACAGTGATTATGATCTTCGACGAATCATCTAGAAAGTGTCTTCTCACGACGACGGAATTGGATAAACACTCTCAAAGATAAGCTTTATGTCTACTTAATCTTAGTAGTATATACTACTGTTCTGTTGCCTCTTTTCAAAGAACTAACCCCAAGAGAATAATTACATATGAGTCATATGAATCATAAAATCTATAAAATAACACTAACGTAATTCGTTATCTGATAAAGAATGAACGCATTTTAGGTAGGAATAAGTATAATTGTTGATTGTTTATTATTCGTGTATGTTTTATATATGTGCATTATTTACTGCATTTGAATGTACCATGTGTTTATGTTTCAGGAAACATCGTATAAATTGAATAATTGTATTTATATCATGTGTTTTAATATGTATGTAATTGGCAGGATATAGTTACTTACTTCAGTAACATGTGTAATAAATAAGTAGTTAATTTACAGTATTCATGCGTTCATTATTGAAGTTTCACCTTTGTTATTGATGTATTTTCATTCTAAGTATTACACTAAAAATCTCATAACTTATGCTAAACATCAATGGATACAATAAACTCGACCATTGAAACGTCTGATTAATAGACTCATAAAATCGTATTTAATCAGACACTGTGTTGAGTCAAATCTGACGAATAGAAATAATTTTAGATATATCAATTTTAACGTATTACAGAAATCTTTAATTAATATGATTCATAATTGTTGAGTAATTAATCCGCGCAGATAATTAGCACAGATTAATATTGTAATAAAATAAATAAATGATGTTGTGTTGATGATAATAAGCTATTGTGGAGTATGTGACTCCGATGTAATCAAGCCCCTCTGTTTGGACTAGCCAATTTGTAATAAAATAAATAAGATTGATGTGTGAATCTGTAAGTTGTAAGGTGTTTAATTGGTGTGTAATTGGTGTGGCTCTCGACGTCTTACTGGCCTGAAACACTTCCTTAAGTTTCCCAGCTGGTCGAGTCCCAATGGCAGCAAGACCGGTCGAGCAGCGTAAAGTTGATGAAGAAATATATATGCTCGGCTTCGCCGAACGTTTCAAAACAAAATTTATTGTTTTGAAGGAAATTTAAAAAAAAATTGTTTATAAAAAAAAATTATTTTAATTTTATTAATTAATTAATTAGGATCAATTAATTAATATAGGGCTGTGAAGTTTGAAACAGTGTAATGCTCTTCTGAAAATTTTTATTAAAGTTTTAGTATAATTTAAATAATCTATCACCACTCATAAGACTGTCTGTAAACCAATCGATATTTGTTTACCTTTCTATTTTTTAGGTTATCTTCACTTACGGGTGGTAAAGTCCTTGTAGATTATCAATTAGAATTATATTATTGGTAATTAGTATTATTGAAGAAATAAAGAACTATTAAGTATTGAAAAGTATTAATATTTTATTAAGTAATAGCAATATTGACTCTTATCGATTAGTATCGATTCTCAGGATATCGAAAAAAGTTACAAGTATATGATATAAAAATTATATAGGGTTCTTTAAACAGCCAGTTATTACCAAAGTCAGAGAAATCGGGCTAATATTTAAAAAGTATAACGTTACAATCAAATTAATAGTTATTAATAAACACAGACATTGAATAATAATTTGTAAATATAATAATTGTTTTCACCAAACAGCTGTGATGAACCACGAAGAGGCACTGGAATTGTCAAAGAAAGATGGCTGCCGTCAAGTCGATGAAAATGTTGTTCGTTGCTGCTGCATTCCAAATAATGTATTTTGACGCAATATTTCTGTTCTCGTGTCCGCAAATCTCTTGTTATATGTTGTGTAGTGACTGGTGTAGTGATTCTGGGTTGTATTTAGTGTATCTGTATAATTATTAGTTCAAACACTTTCTCCGATTCCATCACTAATTTGGTTTAATGTATTATACAGTTTTCTAGTGTTTTATGGTGTTTTTCGGAGTAGATTTATATTGTTCTGTGTTATGGAGTGTTACTTGATCGTTTCTGTTATAATATGATAGTTTCAGAAGTATTTTACAAGTCACTCGCGATTTCACAATAACTCACTATACACTCGCTTTGTATGACGATTATAGGTTAGATTATTCACGTTTTCAAAGGTATGTCATGTTAACCGTTCAACTACCAATAATTAACTAACTGTTTCCTTCAGTTTCAATTAAACTCTTAGCCCATATAATATTATCCTTAACATTGTTCAAATATATTTTCACATCCTGTGTACATTTTACTATTTCACTATATGAATGCCTAAACTTTGGTTATTTGTCAATTTTATTCACTAGATTTGATTTAAATTAATCTTTCAGTTCATTCTGGTTATTTTCAGATTAAATAATGCCATTTTATAGTGTTTTCTGTCCAAAAAATAGTAATTTCACTTTCAGTTTGGTATACTCTGAAGAGTCAAAACATCAAAATTTACTTCCTGTCATTATATAAATTCAGCCATTTTATCAGTTATATTTAATATTAATAATCCTATATTGTATTAAAAGGTTCCTATTCCCTTATTTTCTGGTAATTAATTGAATTAGTTGTATTCTGAAACATTATTCTGAAATATATGACTCCCATGTCTAAATTTCTGAGTTTAGTCATTTTATTTTTATTTATAATTCTGAATATAATTTATTAAAATCTCTCTAAATGGTATGTGCAATTATATGGCATGATCTCAAGTTTATTTTGTCTAAACCCCTTTTGTTTATTTGCATTTAAATGAGCAATTTCTCTGTTTTGATGAAGTTTGGTTTCCATTCTTTTGGCCTATGATTTTTTAACAATTTTTCTTACAAAATAATTTACAAACAATATATGATGTGTGATACCCTCTCTGACTTTTACAAATAGTATTATAAATTAAACATGCTTTCAAATTACACAAAAACAACTAGTATTGGCCACAATACAAACAATAGTCAAACAGAATAAAGAATATTTTTTTTTTTTAAATAAATGGTTGTCTTCAAGTCAGACATTTTGCAACACAATCCTTATTTCTAAACATGGAAATATGGCTTACAAAAAAGGTTTTTTACTAACTAACATCTTAATTACTCTCTACTATTTACAAGTGGTAACTATTTTTATAGTTCTGATGTTAGTTGTTTCAGACCCAAACAAATGGCCTTATATCTAAAACATTTTTAAACATTCTTGTACTACATACATTAAAACCTTATATCTATATTCTTATTTCTAACTATTATTATAAGTAGGATTCTACAGTTTTTATACAGTCTTTTATACCTTGTCTTTGGGGAATTGTACCCTGTCATTAACAAATAAATAGTATGAACCATTCAAAAAGCACTATGAAATCTGTTTTTCTTTTTTCATGTAAAACAAAAATGTTATTTTAAACAGATTCATGTCTTATGAACAACATATTGTCACCGTACACATTTTAAGTCATTGAAAAATGCATATTTCATTGCATCCAATGTTTGTGATTGCCAAAAATGAAACACAAGGTTCATTTTTTATAATACCCAAAACTATCACTGGTTCACTTTCACTTATATATTATGTTAATGCTAAATGGTCGTATAGTCTTATCAACATAATAAATTGGTTAGCGTTTTTCAATGGAGATTTGTTCCATGGGTACTATATTATTGTTTCATCTCAGTTCACAGGAAACTTTTACTTTATACACTCCTCTCTCTTAAATTTATATACATGTGGTTTTTATTTCGTTATACTTTTATTTTTTAGATATTTATTTTGGGGATTTAGGGATTTGGGTGTCTTTTATAAGAGCATGACGTCTTCTTCAGGATGCTGCCCTCTTCTTCTTTCTTCAGTCTTCTTTTCTCCTGCCTTCTGGGACTGGTATCTTCTCCATCTGTTCTTGATGCCATCAGGTTTCTTGGGATCTTCTCCATCTTCTTCTTTAATTCAGAAATACACAACCTGTATTGGTTGATCTTGGCTTATTTTAGGGTTTCTCTTTTATTTATTCTCCCTCGTTGTGGGTTTGGTCATATTGTGTACTGCTTTGTTATTTACTATTTTACCTTCCTGGGTTACACCTTGAAAACCTTTGGTTATGAGACTGGTCTTGGATGACTCATCACTAGTAACTCCTTTTATTTTAACTTGTATTTTCTTTATAATAATGATTTCTTTCCACAGTTGCTATGAATTAATCTATTTATATTAAACTTAATGCTTTCTTCCAACTTTAAATATTATAACTTCATTATTCTAATGATCAATTGCCATTCAATATTATGCTTATATCTGTCACGCTACAGATTGCTCTCCTCCAGAAGTAATTATTTCAGACATGTTTATGGATGAAATAATTTCTTATTATAATTTCATCATTTCTTATAATTCATTTTCTTCTCCATTTTTATATCGACTTTTTTATATTAGAGTTTTATTAATTTTATATATATGGTTACTTGTCTTACTACTGATCCTTTTCGGATAGTTAGTGTCTTCTGAGATATATTATAATTGTAATACATTTTCTTTCTATATCAACTTCGTGTTGTATCCTTGGGATATTAATTCCCTAACATTCCCTATCACGTGGGCTGGGGCAGATCAGAGGGGCACTGTACGCTACTTCTCTGCTGGCCATACACCACTTCTATAAATTGAGTACAGGGGCATATCCATCCCTGCTCAAAAACATAATGCTGCTGGAATTATCTTCAGTCAGTCATCGAATAAATAAATAAAAAGTAGTCTCATTTTCGACTAATAAAAATATCTTTGGATTCTCCACTTCGTAGTCTCTCAGATTATCTCACATTTTCTATCTTAATAAATCTTCATAATCATTATTATACTCATTACATATATATTTTTTCAAAACTCTTAACTTGTCTGATATATTTAATTTAATTATGGTTGAAAACCTTTCTTTTAATAATTCTGGTTACTGTTTACAGTGTAACTCTCTTTCTTCTCCATCTGAATTCTCTTTATACTTTCTTCTGGTTATTCATAGTATTAGCATGGTCTCTATATATAGTCTTTCTTATTCATTATTTGAATGGTCTTATTATATTATATTTAATTTTTTAACATTGTATCTTTACATTAGATATACAGGTTGTTATATTGATCATTTTATTTAAACATTTTGGTTCTTTCCTTTCTCTTAGAAAGTTATTAATCCGCCTTCGCATTCATTAACATTAATTCATTTATATTATATTTCATGTGGTATTTCTTCTCTTTGCATTTCGTATAGGTCTTATTATTATCATTTGTTCAAAATCATCTTCTCCATATGTTTGGTATGAGTTGTTCTTCTTCGCTCTTAATTAACTGTTTTCATTTTCGTTTCATAGGTAATTAGTCTCTTTGCTTCCAAATTTTTTCCTTCTCTGGCATATTACACTCTTTTTTGTTAGTCTTCTCTACTCCTTCAAATGCTATTGTGAATGTCTAGCATTTATTCTGGATTAACGTTAATTCTCTTTTCTGAATTAACCACTTTATTTTCTTCTCAATTCAATCATAATTGACACATAATTATTTTTTGGAACTTGGTTAGTTTTAATGTAAAGTTCAAACTATTCTTTTTATTTAATTGAAAAATATTTCTTATAAATCCTTGTAATATGTTGATCTTATCTTGTTTCAAAGTTCTGACGTTCTATCAACATTCAAATTCTGTTTAATTCATTTATTCCCAGAATTGTTTCATTCAGACTTGTTTATAGTAATGTGATCTTACTATTATTTCTGAATGTTTTGGTATTTTTCCAAATTCAAATTCTTCTTAATTATTTACCATAAAGTTTTCTCATAAACTTAGTTATAGTAAGTTAGTCTTACTTTATTCTTAAATTTTTTGTATATTAACTTCAAAATTCCTTTCTTCTTAATTCTTCCAAAATGTTTTTCTCATAATTCAGTGGTAGTAAGCTGTGCTTGCTTAATTTTAAATTTTTTAAATTAAGTTCAAAATTCTCTCTCTTTCTCTTTCTTCCATAAAGTTTTGTTCTAAATTATCAGGTTGTAGTAAGAAGTACTTACTCAATTTTAAATTTTTATAAATAAATTCAAAATTCTAAAACTCACAACTCATTCTTCATAATATTTCTTCATAGAAGCTTGATTGTACACTCCTTTGATTCTTCCTGAAACGATTTCCCTCAACTCATATGTATTGTTATGCTTATCATTTACCACAACATATGGTCCGGTGTAAAGTAATAATAATTTTTTGGTTATGCCTTCTAAGGTGCTAGGCAGCTCTCTATTTTTTAGGAGGACTTTCTCACCCTCTTTATATGTTACAATTCGCCCTATTGCCTTCTGGTATTTGGCTTGCCGTTTTTCCTGATCTTCTGCTACCTTATTGTAAAACTTCAACTGGTTGAATTTCCTATTGTTGTTCGTTGGAAATTCAATGATTTGTTCAATGTCTCGGGGAGTCGGCTTCTCATACATGGCTGAGTACGGTGGAATTCTTATAGCTGGATGGTGGGCGTAATTTAGGAATGTTTCTGTCGCTGCTAGGTACTCTTGCCACTTTTTCTGTTGGTTGTGACAGTACGTGCGCAATATCCTACCCACTTCTCTTAGTACTCTCTCAGCCGGATTGCTACTTGGGTGGTAGACTGATGTCTTATATGTTTTGACCCCAAGTGCTAATAAAGTGTCTCGCCATCTCCTCCCCTTAAACTGTGTACCATGGTCGGTAATAATAGAAAATGGTCTACCGATCTCTGGGATATACAAATCAATAATCACCGCCAAAACCTTTGCTGTCGTTGCCCGATTAACCGGATATAGCTTTATATACTTGGTGTAGTGATCCATTATGATTAACAAGTATTTATATCTGTGTCGACCACCGCTACGGGGAAATGGCCCACATATATCCAAAAACACTTTTTCCAGTTTTGTGTTGGAAGTTATTGGTATCATGATACCCTCTGTCTTTTCATTGTTTACTTTTGCACATTGGCAGATCTTACAGGACTTGATGTATGTTCTCACCTTGCGGTTGATATTCTTGATCTTACAATTTTCCTCTAGAGCTTGTATCACTTTTAACGCTCCCATGTGACCATACCTGACATGGTAATCGATGATGACCTCCTTTTCTATTTGGTGCGGGATTATCACCTTCCATGTCTCATCGTCCAATGCGGTTTTTATGAATAAAATTCCCTTGTTAAGGTGGTAATATTTAGAAATGGTTTCATCATTGGCTTCTAAACGACTCACAATGTTTTTCAGCTTAGGATCAGACTGCTGATGGATTCGGATATTTATTAACAAAGCTTGTAAATCGGCTCTGGTCGTGAATATGTTATAAATTTTTACTAAGCTCTCCTTCTCTCCCTCGAAAGTCTGATCTTCCAGATTTATACGTGACAACACATCCGCTACCACGTTCTTCTTTCCTGGAATGTATTCCCATTTCAGGTCATATTCTTGTAGGGCGAGTACCCACCTAGCCAATCGGCCGTGACTCAATTTGCACCTACGAAGGAACGAGATGGATTTATGATCAGTTCGTACCGTGACTTGATATCCGAGAATGTACGTCCGGAACTTGCTGCATGCGAACACCAGGCTCAACAATTCCTTTTCTGTCACACTGTAGTTCTTTTCGCACTGGTTCAGTGTGCGACTAGCGAAGCTTATTACCAGATGTTGTCCCTCCTCATCTTCCTGGTATAAGGTCGTTCCTAAGCTTAGATCGCTAGCGTCACAGTTTAGAAAGAACGGTTTCTTAAAATCTGGGTGACGAAGTATCACACTCTCCAGAAACTTCTCTTTTATCAATCGGAAAGTAATATCTTGATCTTCACCCCAAATCCATTTGTTTTTGGCAGATAACTGTGGTTGAAACTTGGCGGTCAACTCGGAATATCGGCTCTGAAACTTCCTGTAATAGTTACAGAGTCCGAGGAAAGATTGCAATTGTTTCCTGTTTCTTGGTTGCGGGAACCTCTGAATTGCCTCCACTTTCTCTGCTGATGGGGTAATACCTCTGTCGTCTAGGTTGAAGCCTAAGAATTGTACCTCGCGCGCTATGAATTTGGATTTCTCCAACTTCAGTGTTATGTTGTTCTGCGCTAGTTTGTTTAGTACAAATTCCACTCTGTAACAATGCTCCTCCCAGGTTCCGGATGTGATTAGTAAATCGTCAACATAGACGGTGGTAAATTGGAGCGCTTCTGGTCCCAAAATCTGGTCCATGCATGCCACAAATATGGCGACAGAATTGACAAGTCCGAAGGGCAGTCTCTTGAACTGGTAATTGCGCCCTTCGAAAATGAACGCTACATACTGGCGGCTTTGTGGATGCAGCTCTACCTGCCAATAACCACAGACCGTATCCCAGGTGCTAATAAAGTTAGTACCATGAAAACGCTTTAAGATTTCTTCTATTTCACCGGGAGAAGTTCTGTCATTCACAATTGTCTTATTCAACTCACGTGCATCTAAACAGAGCCGGACTTGTCCGTCTTTCTTCGGAACAGCAATAATTGGACTAGTGTAAGGTGATTGACTAATCTCAATTATGTCGTTTTCTATCATCTTGTTTATCTCTGTTCTCACGGCTTCTTTGAGCGATTGCGCTATTGGATATGACCTCCGGTTAAACTCTACGTTTTCTTTAAAACGAAGTTGGCACTGGTAGTTTTTTACCTTCCCTGGTTCATCAGAAAACACCGCCTTGTATTTCTCATATATAGCGATTAGACGATCAGCCAGATGTGTTGGTATTTTCTCGTTATCGTTTCCGCACTGGAAATTCCGTATTTCTTGGATCTTAACTGACCATAAATCGTCTCCTCCATGATTGTATATTATGGGTTTAGAAAGAGGGCTGTTTCTAATAACATTTATTTTACGAAGTTGTTGATGTATAGGGCTGGGAAGTATAGTTGTGCTTCCTACCAGATCTGCGGTCCATGTTACTCCGTCTGGGAAAAGTGATACTTTATTTAGATTAAGATCGATTACTGCCGAATATCTACGAAGAATATCGCAACCGACTAAGATGTCAAATGGTAATCCGGTGGCGATTAAAAATTCCATGTCTAAAGCTATATCACGGCTAACGACACTTAAGGAAACTTGCTTCCTGATGGTTTTATTTTGGCGGCCAGTTGCACCTACCAACACAATGTTGTTGACTGGTAACATTGGCAAAGTTTTACCACATGCACTCTGTATTCTCTCCAACTCATTGGAGTTTATTATTGAAATATTAGCTCCTGTGTCTATCATTATTCTAGCGGGAACTCCTTCCACCTCCGCTGTTATATAAATTATCTCATTATTACTGTTGCTGAGACTCTTCTCGTTCTCTTCCAAAAGTTCAGTTCGTATGTCTTTCAAATAATGGTTACTGATAATAGTGATGTTTTTATCATTGTTTGCTTGTTGCAAATCATCCTTTTCTAACCCAGGAAGTATAAGCAGTAACGGGTCATCGTTGTTGATTACTGCCTCCTCTCGTTTAAAGCATTTTGGTCATTGTTTAAGTTATTGTTGACCGAGGCATCGTTCGGGAAACTCTGGTTTGTTTCCTGACGTTCTGTACCCTGGTTGATGTTTAACGCCCTGTTCGGTTGTCTGCCAAGATCTTCCAGGCTGGTACTTCGTCTTTCCTGTTCGTATCTTGGGCCGTCTCGTTCCGCACTCCGCCATCTTCGGTCAGCGCCGTGGAAGCTGCTCCTCCTCGGTTGATAATATCTCCTGGGTCCGCGATCTTCTGCTCTTATAAAATTTACCCTAGGGCGCGACACTCGGTTATTACTATTGCTATTATTATTATTACTAATATTATTATTATAGTAATTTCGGTTAGGTGGGTAAGGTCTGTCACCATTATTGTTGGGATATGGATTTCTCTGACTGTATGGGACATTATTATTTTGTTGATAAAAGTGGTTTCTATTATTTGGGTAGGGGTTGTTATTCCTCACGCCGTTAAAATTTCCGTTAAACTGGTTATTACGCGGCTGGTTGTTAGGGCCGTCGTAATTACTGGGCTGGTTCCGGTTATTTGTATGGTTATTGCCGTTATTGGGGTAGGTAGTCGGCCTTACTTCTGGTCTCTCATTTCTCTTCCTGCTCTGCCGATAATACTCTTCATTCTCGTATCCCTCCAATAACTCAGTCATTCCCTGGATCGTCTTGATCTGACTACCTCTCCGGGCCCTGATAATGTCCTCATCATAGTGATAAGATATCTTATTCACTAAACATTCTTCTGGGATTGCTGGCTCAAGGTGCTTTGCCATACACACCTTCCCCAAGAAATATGCCGTCATACTGCTACCTAATTGTGACCTGTATCTTCCGTTACAAATATTGTCACGTATCAAGTTCTGGGTGGTCTCAGACCAGTATTTTGTCTTAAACATTTTCCGGAACTGTTGGTAGTCGGAAATTTCACTCCGGTTGGCCATCCACCAATTATCTGTTATGTCTCGGAAAGACTCGTCGAATATCTCCCTGCTATGGCTCCATTGGGTAATTTTATGCTTGGTTAAATATTCTTCTACCCTAGCCAGGAACTCCATCGGCTTACGTTTGTACTGCCGGAAGTTGAGCCACTCTCGGCTTTCGTTGACGGGCAATCCGGTGAAATGAGTCGGTCTGTTTCTAATCGCTTCCATCTCCTCTCGGCTTTGTCGCACCTGACCGGTGATATTGGCCATGGTCTCTTGTATATCATTACATCGTTCTGTGACCTGGTTGCGTACTTTTCCGAATTCTTCTTGATTCTCCTTCCTCTGTTCTTCTACCTTCCTACGACTATGTTCTTCGATATTTGTGAACTTGATGTTCACCACTTCTTTAAACTCATTCACCTCCTTTTCGGTCTGGTTGCACTTTCCATCAATCTCTCGAATCTGTCGATTGACCATTATATTTTCTTCTTCCATCTTCTTATCCATCGCTTTTTTGTTAACCTTGATTTCCTTATTCATTTCTTCTCGCAACAATTCCATTCTTTCGTCCAGTTTGTCCAAGTTCTCCTGATTTACCTCCCTTAACTCTTCTCTTAGAATTTGATTGTCTTCTCTCAATTCCTCCAATTTCTCCCCCATCTTCTCTTCCAATTTCCTGTTATCTTCTTTCAATTCTTCCTTCAATTGTCGGTTGTTCTTCTCTATCTTCTTCCTGGTTTCATCGATTTTCTGATTGGTGTTCTCAATTTTATTAATCAATTCTTCTTTGGTCGACTTGAATTCTTCCTTGAACAATTGGTTGTCTTCCTTCAATTCTTCTAACTTCTTCCCCATCTCTTCTTCCATCTTCTTGCTGTTTTCTTCCATCTTCTCTTCCATCTTCTTGCTGTTTTCTTCCATCTTCTTATTGGTTTCATCAATCTTCTTACCCAGGGACTGGTTGTCTTCCTTCAATTCTTCCATGTTCTTGTTCATCCCACTTAATTCTTCTTTCAAGGACTGGTTATCACTCCCCATTTTCTTACTGTTTTCGTCTATCTTCTTGTTATTATCCTCCATCTTGGACTCTAGGTTCTTATTATTTTCATTCATTGGCTGCATCATCCGCCTGAACATTTCTTGGTTTGTCATGTCCTCTGTTTGCGACGGTCTCTCCTTTTCTGGAACATTGACTACCCCTGTCTGTGTGGGTACCTCCGGTTGTTCGGTTTGTTTGGACAACACCGGTGGTAATACCTCTTCCGCCTCTACTGGCGTCGCCTCCTTGTTGTCCATGTCAACTTCTATTTCTTTCTCGGCCTCCGCCGCCCGTTTCTTAGATGTTGCACGTCGTTGCATTTTCCCTTGAAATTCTCTGGCTTTGTAGCTGTTGCCTAGCTCCAACTAGTGATTGGGCAGAAATTATTGGCTTTCCAATCGCTAATTAAAGCCCCTAAAGTTGTGCGCCAATTTGTAATAAAATAAATAAATGATGTTGTGTTGATGATAATAAGCTATTGTGGAGTATGTGACTCCGATGTAATCAAGCCCCTCTGTTTGGACTAGCCAATTTGTAATAAAATAAATAAGATTGATGTGTGAATCTGTAAGTTGTAAGGTGTTTAATTGGTGTGTAATTGGTGTGGCTCTCGACGTCTTACTGGCCTGAAACACTTCCTTAAGTTTCCCAGCTGGTCGAGTCCCAATGGCAGCAAGACCGGTCGAGCAGCGTAAAGTTGATGAAGAAATATATATGCTCGGCTTCGCCGAACGTTTCAAAACAAAATTTATTGTTTTGAAGGAAATTTAAAAAAAAATTATGTTTATAAAAAAAAATTATTTTAATTTTATTAATTAATTAATTAGGATCAATTAATTAATATAGGGCTGTGAAGTTTGAAACAGTGTAATGCTCTTCTGAAAATTTTTATTAAAGTTTTAGTATAATTTAAATAATCTATCACCACTCATAAGACTGTCTGTAAACCAATCGATATTTGTTTACCTTTCTATTTTTTAGGTTATCTTCACTTACGGGTGGTAAAGTCCTTGTAGATTATCAATTAGAATTATATTATTGGTAATTAGTATTATTGAAGAAATAAAGAACTATTAAGTATTGAAAAGTATTAATATTTTATTAAGTAATAGCAATATTGACTCTTATCGATTAGTATCGATTCTCAGGATATCGAAAAAAGTTACAAGTATATGATATAAAAATTATATAGGGTTCTTTAAACAGCCAGTTATTACCAAAGTCAGAGAAATCGGGCTAATATTTAAAAAGTATAACGTTACAATCAAATTAATAGTTATTAATAAACACAGACATTGAATAATAATTTGTAAATATAATAATTGTTTTCACCAAACAGCTGTGATGAATCACGAAGAGGCACTGGAATTGTCAAAGAAAGATGGCTGCCGTCAAGTCGATGAAAATGTTGTTCGTTGCTGCTGCATTCCAAATAATGTATTTTGACGCAATATTTCTGTTCTCGTGTCCGCAAATCTCTTGTTATATGTTGTGTAGTGACTGGTGTAGTGATTCTGGGTTGTATTTAGTGTATCTGTATAATTATTAGTTCAAACACTTTCTCCGATTCCATCACTAATTTGGTTTAATGTATTATACAGTTTTCTAGTGTTTTATGGTGTTTTTCGGAGTAGATTTATATTGTTCTGTGTTATGGAGTGTTACTTGATCGTTTCTGTTATAATATGATAGTTTCAGAAGTATTTTACAAGTCACTCGCGATTTCACAATAACTCACTATACACTCGCTTTGTATGACGATTATAGGTTAGATTATTCACGTTTTCAAAGGTATGTCATGTTAACCGTTCAACTACCAATAATTAACTAACTGTTTCCTTCAGTTTCAATTAAACTCTTAGCCCATATAATATTATCCTTAACATTGTTCAAATATATTTTCACATCCTGTGTACATTTTACTATTTCACTATATGAATGCCTAAACTTTGGTTATTTGTCAATTTTATTCACTAGATTTGATTTAAATTAATCTTTCAGTTCATTCTGGTTATTTTCAGATTAAATAATGCCATTTTATAGTGTTTTCTGTCCAAAAAATAGTAATTTCACTTTCAGTTTGGTATACTCTGAAGAGTCAAAACATCAAAATTTACTTCCTGTCATTATATAAATTCAGCCATTTTATCAGTTATATTTAATATTAATAATCCTATATTGTATTAAAAGGTTCCTATTCCCTTATTTTCTGGTAATTAATTGAATTAGTTGTATTCTGAAACATTATTCTGAAATATATGACTCCCATGTCTAAATTTCTGAGTTTAGTCATTTTATTTTTATTTATAATTCTGAATATAATTTATTAAAATCTCTCTAAATGGTATGTGCAATTATATGGCATGATCTCAAGTTTATTTTGTCTAAACCCCTTTTGTTTATTTGCATTTAAATGAGCAATTTCTCTGTTTTGATGAAGTTTGGTTTCCATTCTTTTGGCCTATGATTTTTTAACAATTTTTCTTACAAAATAATTTACAAACAATATATGATGTGTGATACCCTCTCTGACTTTTACAAATAGTATTATAAATTAAACATGCTTTCAAATTACACAAAAACAACTAGTATTGGCCACAATACAAACAATAGTCAAACAGAATAAAGAATATTTTTTTTTTTTAAATAAATGGTTGTCTTCAAGTCAGACATTTTGCAACACAATCCTTATTTCTAAACATGGAAATATGGCTTACAAAAAAGGTTTTTTACTAACTAACATCTTAATTACTCTCTACTATTTACAAGTGGTAACTATTTTTATAGTTCTGATGTTAGTTGTTTCAGACCCAAACAAATGGCCTTATATCTAAAACATTTTTAAACATTCTTGTACTACATACATTAAAACCTTATATCTATATTCTTATTTCTAACTATTATTATAAGTAGGATTCTACAGTTTTTATACAGTCTTTTATACCTTGTCTTTGGGGAATTGTACCCTGTCATTAACAAATAAATAGTATGAACCGTTCAAAAAGCACTATGAAATCTGTTTTTCTTTTTTCATGTAAAACAAAAATGTTATTTTAAACAGATTCATGTCTTATGAACAACATATTGTCACCGTACACATTTTAAGTCATTGAAAAATGCATATTTCATTGCATCCAATGTTTGTGATTGCCAAAAATGAAACACAAGGTTCATTTTTTATAATACCCAAAACTATCACTGGTTCACTTTCACTTATATATTATGTTAATGCTAAATGGTCGTATAGTCTTATCAACATAATAAATTGGTTAGCGTTTTTCAATGGAGATTTGTTCCATGGGTACTATATTATTGTTTCATCTCAGTTCACAGGAAACTTTTACTTTATACACTCCTCTCTCTTAAATTTATATACATGTGGTTTTTATTTCGTTATACTTTTATTTTTTAGATATTTATTTTGGGGATTTAGGGATTTGGGTGTCTTTTATAAGAGCATGACGTCTTCTTCAGGATGCTGCCCTCTTCTTCTTTCTTCAGTCTTCTTTTCTCCTGCCTTCTGGGACTGGTATCTTCTCCATCTGTTCTTGATGCCATCAGGTTTCTTGGGATCTTCTCCATCTTCTTCTTTAATTCAGAAATACACAACCTGTATTGGTTGATCTTGGCTTATTTTAGGGTTTCTCTTTTATTTATTCTCCCTCGTTGTGGGTTTGGTCATATTGTGTACTGCTTTGTTATTTACTATTTTACCTTCCTGGGTTACACCTTGAAAACCTTTGGTTATGAGACTGGTCTTGGATGACTCATCACTAGTAACTCCTTTTATTTTAACTTGTATTTTCTTTATAATAATGATTTCTTTCCACAGTTGCTATGAATTAATCTATTTATATTAAACTTAATGCTTTCTTCCAACTTTAAATATTATAACTTCATTATTCTAATGATCAATTGCCATTCAATATTATGCTTATATCTGTCACGCTACAATATTCACTAGATGTAAATGGTTTACACAATTAATTACCACAGATGTAAATTATACTTACACCACTAAATGTAAGTGGCTGCACAACGCTTGGCATTAAATGTAAATGGCATCCAGCTTTAGGGCGAGATACATATGAGAAAGTGATAAACTCACATAAAATACCACTAGTCCCATTTACTAAATGTAAATCATTTATATCACGATTAGCATAATAAATAAACCCCATTTATGCTAACTATAAATGGCGCCCATCGCATGGCAAAAGAGAGCAGACAGTAGTATTTAGATTAGTTAAATAATATAGTACGTAAGATATTATTAAATAAGTGTAAGGTTAGCTTGACTGGTAAATGATAACGCGAAGCAAGGCTAAAATGGCTAGCGGAAGTTCTGATAGCATGGACTTTGACGTTAACAACCAGTTAGGCGCACCCGACACCAACGAAGAAAACTCATCAGTCGTCGAACCAAATATGACGGAGGAGACGTCAGAGGTCAGAGCGCGGGGACAGGAGTCACAGCAACCACAGGAGTCACAACAACAGGAAGAAGTGACATTGCGCACGCTAATGGATTTCATGCGGACGCAAAATGAAAGTCTCAAAGAAGAAATCAACCTGAAATTCGAGCAACAGAAGGAGGAAATTAAAGAAGAAATCAATCAGAAATTCAATCAAATTAATGAAAATTTTAATAACCATAAGGAGGACGTCAAGCGACAAATGGACGAACAGCTCGCGCTTATACGATCAGAAATGCGTGACCATAAGACCAGTTGCGACGATAAGATAAGTGAAGTCCTAAAGAAACAAGAGGATGCTACAAAAGGAATAAAAGATGACACCAATAAGAAGTTTGAAGAAGTGTGGGAAGCTCGAGAGTCGGACCACCAAGAACTCAAAAGCCTGGCACAGACCACACAATCTAGTATGAAGAAAATCCATAACAAGCTAGATCTACACATCAATAGTAGTCAGAAGAAGCAGGAAGAACTGAAGACCGAATTATACCACACGCTTCGACAGCAGCAACAAGAGATAGGTGAAGCCAACCACACATTGCAACAGAAAATCGATGAAGTAGACGGCCGACAAAGGACGACCGAACAGAAGCTCGACGAGAACGTCAAAGAGAAAACAACCTACATCCAGGAACTCAGGTGTCAAGTAGAGAGACTGCGGCGACAGATCACCGATGGGGAGTCTGGGCCTCACAGAATAGTAAACGGACAAATACAGATTGAATTGAAATATGACGGAACCGACAGATTCCCGATGGAGTTCCTAAAGGAGTTGTCGGAGTTTCAAGAATCCTATTACCCGAGCAGCGACATCAGGTGGATCGGCAAACACCTAGAGAAGGACGCAAGCATATGGTGGCGTGTGATCCGGGACCAGATAAGTACCTTCGAAGAATTCAAGGAGGCGTTCACACTGAAGTACTGGGGGTTGGAACGACAGGACATTATCCGCGACAACCTTGAGTACGGCAGGTTTGAATGGCAGGGACCCGTCACAGCTATACAGTACGTCGAGAGGATTCTTTTGGAAAGTCGTCAGTTAACCCCAGCGTTGACCCACCGCCAACTGATAAGGAAAATTTTGAGGCACTTTGGAAGGGACTTGCAGATCGCCGTTATAACACGCGGGATCGTCACCATACCCAATTTCGAGGCCTTGATCACTGAATACACTAGCATTCAATCAAGCCACGCAGGAAATAGACGTGCGCAATATAAGATAACGAACGAAAGGGAAGCCGGAACTGTCGATCGTCCCAGTGGTAACTTTGTCAACAAGAACGAGAGTGAAAGGAAACCAGTTTGGCAAGGACGGGCGCACGGCGGTAACCGTTACGAGGGTAAATCACACGGAGTAGTAAACACCGTTGAATACCTGAACTCCAAACCGGGTACAAGCCAGGCAAGCGACGACAGTAATTCTAGATCGAACAATGACCCAAGCAACAAAAAAAAAAACACCCCTACACAGCGAACGACATAGTTTTTGACGACAACAAAAACAACCCCACCGATAATGTCAATATCCTGGTACCTGACTTAAGAGACGACCTACTGAATGAATACGACGAGGACGTCACGAAACAAATATTAAAATGTCCTGAAATAAGCATACAATTTAATAATAACATTAAAGTTTTAGCACTTGTCGACACCGGCTCAGTTATTAATGGGTTGTCAGAAGAATGGTTCAACGCAAACAAAAGGGACATTGAACCATATGAGATTTTACCCATGACAAACTCTCTAATCATTAGTGCTGTTGGGAACAAGTCCAAGTTAATTAGAAAACAAATACTGTGCGACATAGAAATTGACGGGATCAAAAATGAGTGTGTCTTTCTAATAATACCTGACCTTATTAAACACTGTATATTAGGGATAAGTTTTTTACAGGAGGTAGGATGTCGTATCGACATTGGCAGTAAGAAAATAGAAATAGTGAATGCGGCTGATGAAGAGGTGCACGCCGTACCCATCATGAACATGGAACTAATTGATAATGGAGGAGAAGAAGAAGAAATCTTGAGGTGCATCGACGAGAAGATATCAAACATGGACTGTCAAGACGAGGAGATATTGGGAAATTTGAAGGAAATACTTGTTAAGAATAGAAGAGTGTTTAGGGAATGCCCGGGGAGAATAGACGGATATGAGCATGAGTTTCAAGTTACGGACAGTACGCCCTACTTTCAACGGGGTTGGCCTGTACCACTTGCTTATCAGAAGAAAGTAAAGGACGAGATAGATAGGATGCTGCGATACGGTGTGATTGAACGTTGTACAAGCCCGTTCATAAATCCACTCGTAACAGTCATAAAAAGAGATGGAAGGGTCCGTCTATGCCTGGATGCAAGAAAGATAAACGGCGTTACTATTCCCGACTATGAAGGCGTTTCTCCAATAAATGAAATCTTGGCAAGATGCAGCGAGATGCGATATCTGTCTACTGTCGATTTGTCGAGCAGCTTTTGGCAAGTACCTTTGAAGAAAGAGTGCAGGAAGTATACCGCGTTCATGTATGAGGGAAGGTGCTACCAATTCACCGTTACACCATTCGGCCTTAGTACCAGTTCTGCGGCACTAACACGCGGATTGGATACGGTCTTAAATGAAGATGTTAAGAAAAACACATTAATATACGTAGACGATTGTCTATGCTATTCTGATGATGTTAAAACACACTTAGAGTATTGAGAGGCATTATTAAATAATCTTAACGAAAATAACTTAACCGTCAACTTAAATAAGTCACAGTTTTTCAGGAAAGAAATATCGTATCTTGGATACCAACTAACAATACGCGGCATCCAAGCTACGGAAGAGAAAGTGAAAGCCATTATGGACTTCCCTAAACCCAAGAACCAGAAACAGTTAAAGGGTTTCCTAGGCCTCACTAACTTTTATAACCGTTTTACTAGCAAATACGCGGAGACAACACAACCCCTCCATGAATTATTGAAGAAGAATCACAAATTTGTATGGACGAATGAATTAAACAACTGCTTTGACAGAGTCAAAAACCTATTTATTGACGCTGTAGTTTTAAGATTTCCGCGCCCAGACCAGAGATATTATATACAGTGTGATGCAAGTGATTACGCATACGGAGGACAACTTTACCAGCTCGATGAAGACGGGGAGATCGGCATAATCGCCTTCACTAGTAAGACATTCAAGGGTGCTGAGCGGAACTATTATACTACGGAAAAAGAGCTTTTAAGTATTGTCCGATGCTTAGAAAAATTCCGAATATACGTTCTCGGACAACCATTAACGATCATCACCGACAACAAGGCGTTGACATTCTTAAACAAATGCCATCTAAATAATTCTCGTATTACACGATGGATTCTTGCAGTGCAGGAGTATAAATTCGATATAATTCATTGCAAGGGTAAGGAGAACATAGTAGCCGACATTTTAAGTAGATATCCACACAATACAAAATTAGAAGAGATTCATGACAACACCCATGAATATTTAGTTAACCACATAACCGTAAAAATGAGACTTGAGGTGCGTAAGTTAATCCAAAATATCGGAAAGCACCAGATGGAAGACGATAAGCTCAAAGCGATCATCACTAGATTTAAGGAGGGAAATATAGACCCTAAATTAACTAAATTTTATAAATATGTTAACGATAAGTTGTATAGACGACAGCGGAATGAATGGAAGCTGTATGTTCCTAGCAACATATCTGGGGACATAATTGCTGAAATCCACCATATGTTCGGTCATTTAGGAACAAAAAGTGTATTAAAATGATCCAGGAACATTTCACATTCGACCGGATGTCAAAGAAAATAAAAACATATATAAAAACCTGTGACCTATGCCAGAAGTGCAAAGATACCAACAACAGAGAGCTATTTGGTGGCACACGCGCTGTGATACCTACGGCCAAAGGAGATCTGGTAAGCGCAGATTATTATGGACCCCTACCGACAGGAACGGGTGGAGTCAAATATTTATTGGTCATAGTGGATAATTTCACGAAATATGTCAAGTTATTCACCCTCCGGAGAGCAACAACCACTACGACGTTGCGGAGGATAAAAACGTATTGCGAACTATTTGGACGTCCGCGGACCATTTTGACGGACAACGGAACACAGTTCACATCCAAGAGATGGGTCAACGGTCTAAAGGAGTTGGACATACAACCAAAGTTTACTGCAATACGTAATCCATGTACCAACCTTGCCGAACGGATTAACCGGCAACTGGGAAACTTATTTCGCATTTTCATAAGTGACCAACACACTAAATGGTCCCAATACGTGAAAACGATTGAAGCGTGTCTAAACGAGGTGTACCACGAGACGATCGAAATAACCCCTCATGAAGCACACCTCGGCACGAGACCTACACGAGCATGGGAGCAATGCTTGGACAAAGGAGTCATTAGCAGCGAAGGAAAACGCGAAAACAATATATTTGTAAAGATAAAGGAGAAGCGAGAGAAACACGCGAAACGCTGTAATGAGAAGAAGAAAATCACAAAATTTGCGATTGGCGACAAGGTTCTGGTAAGAGCATTCCACCAATCCGACGCTGCGTCAAAGAGAATTGACAAGTTCTTCGAACTTTTCGCAGGACCATATAAAATCAACCGCATCATCGGCGAGGCCACATATGAGCTCGTGGAGTGCGATAGCGGGAAGACGAGAGGAAAATTTAATATACGGCAAATTAAGGCGTATCATGAGCCAGCGAACGGAAGTATAGATAACACGAGTGGTAGCGACGACTCCCGGCGACCAGCAGAAGACATAGTTTAGGTAATTTGCTCGCGCGGCCAGTCCAGCTAACCAAATAATGATATGCATTTTACTTGTTGTGTTTAGTCTGTATTTCAATGCTAACTGTGTTTGTGATCAGCACATAATTGTCATTCGTTATGTTAATTAGACGTATAAATATCAACATATACAGAAAGTGACTTGTGAAATGTACCATGTGTCAGAAGGACAGTGTAATACTATGACACAGGACACCAAAGACGTTAATAATTATGAATAATAACTTGTTAAAATGTAGAGACTCGAATAATTTGTGTATGTAAATAATAATTCAAAATGGACGATTGTTTTATAACTTTAAGAGTATGCATCACGAAGTATGCTGATTCCTTAACTATTTAATTAATATGTATGTTTCTTTTACCAATGTAATCATTTATAATATGTTACGAATTGATCATATGTATATATTTGTTAGTATCAACTGTATTCTAGAGACAGTAATGACAAGTTTAAAAGTATTTTATTGCTATATAGGTCATCGACATAAGATCGATTAATATAATGGGTAGCTAATCTACAGCTTATCTAATACATTGTGTATAAAGAGTAACGAGACAAACTGTCAAATGGACAAACGTCCATGTCTTAAATTCAATTATTTACTCGAAATCGTATTGTACAGTCCGCATATGGACAGACAAAGTGTAAAAAATGCGTTCATTCACTCAGATGTGCGGCAATAAATTCATATGACCATATAAAACATTAAGATGGGGAATAACAATTAATTGCTTCCTATGAGAGATAGATGTCAGTCAACCATGTCCATTCCGAAGCAGACATCCACGACTGGGACAGAGCGCAGAAATTGGATCAGATGTCTCCCGAAGTCCAACATCCAATCCAATTTGGGGACAATGTAATGATCGAAATTTAAAAAATTTTTAATTCCTCGATCAAGTGACACGTTCCCACACTCAAGTCGACGGACACAAGCCCAGGTCGTAAATAATGACGAATCAAGGGCACGTCAAACCCGACGACAGAGCGAAGACAAAGAAAAAATGTCTGAGCACTGCACACAATGAGTATTTCAAGGCGTCACTGACAGCTAGCCGTTTGTCAAAATTTACAGCACCCAACAATCTGAAACAAAGACTTCGTACAGCTGCCGAGTTACACGGAATCGAGATGGAACGCCTGCTGTGGAGGCAAAGCGTAACTGCTCAATTATGAAAGGCTTTACTATGTTACAAAGGAAGTACAGAGCAATTTTAACGGAGAGATAGACAATAGACGTAACTCAGTGAATACTGCCAGTGTATCCTGCACAGCGTGAAAACAAACCCTTGACAGTTTACTGAAATTTACGACTGAAAAGTAGAGTTTCACCGAAATGAAGACAACGAAGGGTTGATAATCGGCGGAACGAACGTCGTGGAACTTAGACAATTAACCAAGACCTGGAGTCTGTTAACAAAAGCTCAGTCAGAACCTTAGGGAAAGTCTAAACAAAGGATAACAGAAGGCCATGAAATTGCCCTAATTTCTTAGAATCTGTGCTACGCTCGTCACATGAAACACTCCGGGGATGACGACGACCAACCAGCATCAAGCATCTTCTAAGAGAGCTCGTGGAGAGAGTAGGAAGGGTTCAGCCGACGAATCGTGAAACAGAGGATGAGATCTACAGAAGGGTAGGAGTTTGTACGACCAATCAAGAGCCCTAGAAGGCGTAGAGATCGAAACTTAGACTTATGGGTAAGATGTTCCAATAAAACTGTTTGGCGAAGACGCGGAGCGGGAGTCAAGTAGTTAATCGAGAGTCAGTAATTTTCAATCGGGCAGTTAAGTAGTTAATCGAGAGTCAGTAATTTTCAAACGGATAGTCAAGTATTCAATCGAGTAGTCAATCGAACAGTTAGTCGCAGTTAACAGTCAGTCGGTAGTCAAGAGTATGTAGTTAATAGTAGCAGTTGATAGTCGCAATTAATAGTCAGAAGTTAGTGCGTACGATAGACAGACGATTGATTATGTCGACCGACCGGATTCACTAATTTGTAAATTCATAAGTGAACAAAGACATCGGTATAGTCACACTTATACACAATTCTGTGCGGAAACATAAACTATAAATGCGCACGGGACTTGAAACCTCAACTGACGCGCACATAAAAATATACTAATTAACATTTAAAGTAGAACAGTGAGTGTCACCTCAAACATCCTCACATCAAAACGTATCACCATGTTGAACAATTAGTTGAATAAACTATACCAAACAATTAAGCATGCAGTACGCGATACACCCAAATAGACGGCACAGTTAACCATGTACACAATTATGGCAAACCTTCAGAACAATTCAGTGTAATGACAACATTAACACCTCACTATTTGAACTCCGGACACTCGACATCAGCGGGTTACCACAACACCATACACATGACGGGAGTGGAGATTTAGTGGAGTGAAGTGAAGTTATCAGTGCTCTGCGTAACAGTGATTATGATCTTCGACGAATCATCTAGAAAGTGTCTTCTCACGACGACGGAATTGGATAAACACTCTCAAAGATAAGCTTTATGTCTACTTAATCTTAGTAGTATATACTACTGTTCTGTTGCCTCTTTTCAAAGAACTAACCCCAAGAGAATAATTACATATGAGTCATATGAATCATAAAATCTATAAAATAACACTAACGTAATTCGTTATCTGATAAAGAATGAACGCATTTTAGGTAGGAATAAGTATAATTGTTGATTGTTTATTATTCGTGTATGTTTTATATATGTGCATTATTTACTGCATTTGAATGTACCATGTGTTTATGTTTCAGGAAACATCGTATAAATTGAATAATTGTATTTATATCATGTGTTTTAATATGTATGTAATTGGCAGGATATAGTTACTTACTTCAGTAACATGTGTAATAAATAAGTAGTTAATTTACAGTATTCATGCGTTCATTATTGAAATTTCACCTTTGTTATTGATGTATTTTCATTCTAAGTATTACACTAAAAATCTCATAACTTATGCTAAACATCAATGGATACAATAAACTCGACCATTGAAACGTCTGATTAATAGACTCATAAAATCGTATTTAATCAGACACTGTGTTGAGTCAAATCTGACGAATAGAAATAATTTTAGATATATCAATTTTAACGTATTACAGAAATCTTTAATTAATATGATTCATAATTGTTGAGTAATTAATCCGCGCAGATAATTAGCACAGATTAATATTCACTAGATGTAAATGGTTTACACAATTAATTACCACAGATGTAAATTATACTTACACCACTAAATGTAAGTGGCTGCACAACGCTTGGCATTAAATGTAAATGGCATCCAGCTTTAGGGCGAGATACATATGAGAAAGTGATAAACTCACATAAAATACCACTAGTCCCATTTACTAAATGTAAATCATTTATATCACGATTAGCATAATAAATAAACCCCATTTATGCTAACTATAACTGTAACGCTTCTTCAAGTAGAGCAGAATGGTTTTAAGAAGGGCAGATCCTCAGAGACAACGTGTTTATTATAACTGTGACCTGAAGATGGCTTGACTGCAGAAAGTGCTCGTCAATACCAAAGACAATATAGTGGTTTGTACAAAATTACTAGTAGAAATATTATAAAACAGCTGAGAGAAAATAAACTAGAATTCAATAATGAGACACGCATAGAATTTGTAGATTATAAAAAGCCTTCATGTAAATGCGCAACTCCAATTGAATATATTAGGAGAAGATAGGTGCTCTAGATACCCAGATAGTTATAAAAGTATTGAAAAACATATATAGCAATAAAACACTAATGGTTAAAACAGTCTCAAAAATTTCCAACACAATAGGTATACACCAGACCATCAGACAGGGATGTAGTTTGTTCGCCCACTTAATTTAACATATACATAGATGACCAAGGTGACAGTCAGTTAATCGTGCAGAAGTTGTGTTTAATAGGTGAGGTATGTAGTATGTAAACATCTATTAATATGACAAAAGCAGTGGCATTTAAAGGAGCCGAACACGGAAGACCTAAGATTGTTGTGGTTTATAATAAGACAATAGAACAAGTTAATAGTTTAATTTTTTAGATAATTAAATAAGTCATGAACGTGATTGAGATATAAACAAAAAACTCTTCAAATTTCAATACACGTACAGCACTATAAACGAGACTCTTTAAGAAACAGTTAGAAAGGTAACAAAATTAAAATGTTATAAAACCATGGCAATTCCGGCAATGAAACCTGCAGTCTTACGAAAAGAAATAAAACAGAATTCAGACATCAGGAGTGATATTTCTTAGGATAGTGAAAGGTTGTACACAATTGGACAAATTGAGGAACGCAGATGTAAGGGCCAAATTGGACAGGAAGATCTTACCTGTGGAATAGATTTCAATTGTAGAACAAAGTGGAGAGAACGTGTAGATAGAATGTCTGAACAAAGAAAACTACTAAACTATCTGCCGGGCTGTCTGGCCGTGGTCCAAAGTTTTCATTAAAACCAAACGTTTCAGCAGCAGCACTGGCTGCCATCTTCAGTGGATGTATCGATTCAACCTAACACATTCCGCCAACAGTACTGTGGGCCTAATGTACGACACTCCGGATTAGGTTGAATTGATACATCCACTACCATGAATGCATTGATGAAGATGGCAGCCAGTGGTGCTGCTGAAACGTTTGGTTTTAATTTAATGAAAACCTTCGACAACAGCCAAACAGCCCAGCAGATATTTTTATTTCAACTGGCACCGGCCGTAAAAACCTTCAAACAATAATAAAGAATACTATGTCAAGGAAAGAAATATATACTGAATGGTGAGAGGTGTTTAGAGATGTTTACAACAATAAATCCAGGAAGAGATGAGTAGAACAATAACGTCCAAATCCTTTGAAGACGGTACAAACAATTCTGCCTAAACCTTCGCAGTGAAGAAGAAAAAGATGAAGAAGTAGATTATTCTACTTCTGATTTAAAAAACAAAGTTTTTGTTTGCTTCTGTTTATATCTTGGTAGCCCTCATCTGTGACTGTATCAGCAGCAGGACTTCTTGTTACGGTATCTCGTTTTCACCAATACATCAATACATCAATATGTTTATTGTAAGTGGAAATATAATATCGTAATACAAACTTAACAAGTAAAAAAATAATCATGTTAAACTTTATTAAATTTACCTTTAACATTTAGAACCACACTGTTCTTACAGTGAGGTGACGATGAGCTGACTAATCACGTTTTGCCCAGCAACACAAAGGCAGAGTAAGACAGTAGTGTTTAATAGATCTTTCTGGAACTATCTAGTAATTTTTTTGCAATTTCTATATAAATCTTGTTTGAAAGGCCTGGTACCCGACACATGATGCAAACATTAAACATTATTCGTACTCTGTCCAAAAACAATCGGATTGTAGGACCATAATAGTTCATAGAGTTGGTGGGTGGAAATACATGGACTCAGTTACGTCTTCGTTATAGGATAACACTCATTTGTGACGGTACATATTGACAGATTAGTACGTGCGTCATACAGAGTTATGTGTGTGGTTGCAGCATTACGTGTGTCCCAATCCGTGTTATTAATAGTGATTATTTACTGCTTAGTGATTAACTGCGACTTAGTATCTTTGGTCACTGTAAAATAAGTGTACGATGAACGGTGTCATTATTAAAACATATCACTGTTTTTTATTCTCTCTTGTTGGATTTTCTTTTGTTGAGTCAATGTGTCCACGTATTTTCTACAGAACAGTATAAATATTCTTCTTGAAATTAAAATTTCTTCAATATGAAAAACCCAATAACAACAATAACAGAAGTATCTGTTTTCTGTAAAAAACCTGTATCAAGTTCCTGCCGACCTATATTTCTTGCCAGAAATTTCACATTATTATTTGAAAATTTGTAATAGACTCCCTCACAAGAGTGCACACGTGCATGTGTGTGTGTGATGTAGTAACACCGAAAATGATGTTGAATGAAGGAAATACAAATGTGAAAATGCTAAAGAGCCTATTTAAACGTCCATTTATATTAAGAAGATACCTGAGGGGAATTGAAAAACAGTGTTTCAGTACTAATACAAAATAGGGGATAGATATGTTATAAAAATTATAAACAAATTTCATTGCTGTCATTTCTATAAAATGATTTCAGCAAGATAATCAATAACCGATTTGTTAGCATACTTGATAATCAGCAGCCACCTACAGATCCAGAGGCAAATGCTATATTCTGTGAAGTTATACTACATGTAAAATATGAAGTTGTATATGTAGTTTATGTTGACATGCTTTTAGGTAGCAACTATAATTTTAATAATGTTGGATCACGGCCTAACAGCCAGGCAGGTATTTTGCAGTCAGTGATTCATTACGATTCAGTAATGTACATAAGATTTTTTTCATTAGATGACCGCCATGTGCTGTTATGGATATTTTTGTGAAGGAAAGCTGTACTGCTAACACTTAATTTTACTTCCTGCATATTGTATCAGCTTCTCACAGTTGTTGTATGTCATGCAAGTTATGTTTTCTGGCAATGTCAAGATATTCCTTTTTACCTATCTGAGCGTTTAAGTCTCCAATTATTAACCAAATGTTGTTTTCAGGAATCCTGTCTATTTTGTTTCCATGTAACCAACAAAATTCCTGTTTCTCTCCCTCGTGTCTACCTTCTTTTGGTGCTTAGCATGAGGTGACTGATAGGTTTCAAAACTTCAATCCAAAGCGTTTCATGAGTCTAAACGCTCTTACATTGGATTGAATCTTTGGTTTCCCATGAATCCACAGCCGAACTGATGCCTGTGTTCAGGCTTGTATATCTGCCAGAAATATATCTTTCCTTTATTACAGACCCCATCTCTCTAAGAAGCAAAGCAGTCTAACCTCTTGTAGTATAGTGATAACTAATCGATATTTGAAGATTTCTGCTGGCAGACTAGTCAGGGAGCCTGCCTGATATAAGGTTCTGATGTTCTACATGCATATTTTCAAATCATTGTCCTTTTTTCATGGACATGTCTGTTTTCATAAGATTCATCATGTCTGAAGCTTTGTTTATAGTACTTTTAGCAATGTTTCTTTTCTGGAATAAGATTACTAGCCCTAATACCAACCCCCAATTGGAGGACCAGGAACATTGGTTTTGAGCTGTTCTTCAATACTAAATCTGTCAATCAAAAGCTCAGGTGGATTTCTATGGGTATACAAATTTTCTCTAACGGGAAATCACTATAAACATTGAGGATGTATTCACTAAGTAGTGGAAAGGATCATGATGTTAATGGTGGTTGTGGTGATGATGATGATGTGATAATGGCGTGTATGTGTGTGTGTGTACGTGCATGAGCGTGTGTGTGTGAAAAGTGCACATTCATTGTGTAAACAGTTTAAACTGGATTGTTTGTAGTGGGTGTAAGTAGTATTTTGTCTATGTTGCACACCAGAATAATTGCATAACAAGAGTTTCATAATTTTAATTCATTATGGGTTTAAATTTTGTACTCTTCAAAAAGTTCTTGTTATGTGTTGTGGTAAAAACTATTATCATATAATTTCTAACTATTAAAAATATATAAAACATCTAAAGTAGCTAGTATGAGGTAACTAATAATTTTGCTTGTATTATAAAGGTGTGATGGGGAAGATGTGAGATTGATGCTCTGGGATACTGCAGGTCAAGAAGAATTTGATGCCATCACCAAAGCTTACTATCGTGGAGCACAAGCATGTGTCCTTGCATTTTCTACAACAGATAGAGATTCTTTTGATGCTGCTCATTCATGGAAAATGAAGGTAATAAACATGCCTGCAATTTTATGGCCTGTTTATGTTTATAATGTGTGTTTAAACACACATTCCTTAAATGTGAGATAGGTAAAGCCATGATAAAGCTCCAAATTTTAATGAATTAACAGTCTTGTTAATCTATTTTTACTCTAATACAGTCTCATAAACTCATTTTTCTGTTTGTGGAAACTTAAAAATAAGTTCATGCCTTATTAAATTAAGGCATTCAGTAATCTAGACAACACTGATCACCATTGTTATAAATGCCTATCCAGCGTAGTCAAGTCTAAGACTATTTATAGTCAGGTACAGTATAAAGATTCACAGGTATGGGACACTTTTTAATGACACAGGCCAAATTTTTGAATGTATTGGCTTCAAACATAGTACATAGAATAGGCTGAAGCTTCCAAGTGATCAGAAACCTATTGTTGAATATTGAGGCTACAAAAATATCTAAAGTGTTCTGTGTTTTGATAAACTCCAGAAAATTATGATTGCATTTCTTTTCATTTGGTTCCGTACCCTCAAGCTCCAGAATAACTCTATATCATCCAAATCTTTGCTGCAAAAATTACAGTATTTTCAAAACTCCATTTGTAAGTGATTTTTAAACATATTTGTTTAACGTTTTGTGGTATCCTAGTGGGGGGTTGAAATTTTGTACAGTACTTCGTCTTATGAACACATCAATGCTCCTCTCAACAGATAAAGTAAGAAGTTTAATCTAAATAATAAACAATCCTAATAATAACTGTTTCTTCAAAGTAAGACCATTGTTTGGTATATTATGCAGATATTTTTTAAATATGGAGGGGAATAAATACAAAGGGAACCTGAAACTGGTAGCAAAAGGTAATATTATGATAAAAGGTAAAATTGTGTATTTACCTTGTGTATATAAAATTGTGAATTATATATATATATATATATATATATATATATATATATATATATATATATATTGTAACGATACAATTAAGCCAAATCCCGTACCAGTGATAAAAAAGATAATTCTTGATATAAAATTACTTCATATGAAATAAAATGTGTAAAAAATGATTAAAATGTAAATACTTTGACACGACGTACAACGATATTACCCAACCCAAGTGATTGAGCCAACAACCTAAACATGAAGAAGGGAACCACGTAACATACTTATTCAAATGTAAATATTTTGACATGATTGAGCCAACAACCTAAACATGAAGAAGGGAACCACGTAACATACTTAAGGAAAATATGATAGACAAATCAATGAAGAACCAGAAGAAGAGAACAGATCCATACAATTAAACAGAATTTAAACCAGAAGAGGAGAAGAGGAGAACCGAACCAAGGTGAAGACTATTGAAGATGAAGAAGAGGAAGAATGAAGAGGAGACAGATAAAACCCAAGGGGAAACTAACACACATATATAAAAGGGAAAGATTGTATGTTCAGAGATAGAATACGGTCAATAAACCTTGAATAATTATGTATTAATGAAACCAATATTATTATTGTCATGAAATTAACCTATGTACACATTTTAAAGACAATACAATTGTAAAGTATAATGATATAGAAAAGTACACTAACCCAGTCAGAAAGGTTAGATTTAACGAAACAAAAATAACCTAATATTGTTAATAGTAAATGTCATACTAAAACAAAATAGTGAGAAATGGTAGGAAAGAGTATAGGGATTACCCATTAAATAACACTAATTACAAAACAGTGAACCAAAGTGAAGTGCTTTAGTGAAGTGTAAATGCCCTAAAAAATAGTGAAAGTGTATGTGAAACATTCAAAATAGAATGATAAGTAAGCAGACACTCTGTGAAATCTTGTTAAACAACCAATGATTGGAGTGAGATTATAATTAGTAATATATCTAGAAGTAATTAGAAATAGTAATCCGATTTAATATTCAGGAAGCTTGTAATAATATTCAGGGAGAAAGCCCAGACAAATAACTTGTGTTAACATGGCATGATAGAACAGAAGTAAAGTTTTGTTATTGAAATTAAGATTACAAAGAATACAACACCCCATGTTGAAAGGGGAAGCAACTTTCATAATCTCATGAAAAGTGACAATGTTTATCACTTTAATTTGTAACTCAAGAAAGAAATCAATGTTAGTACTAGTAATAAATAATGACTTGTAAAGAATAGTTGATTCGATGTTAAAGGAGGAATATGGCTGAAAGGAACCTACAGTACATAAACCTAATTATGATATTTTAAAGGAAGAGTAATGAAAATGTATGTTGAATAATAGTTAAAACACAAACAAATAAGTGAAGCCCATCAGGCTGAATTCAGAATGTAATTTAAAAAGAAATAAACTAAAAAAACAATCATGGCTGATTTTGACTATGAAAACATTTAACTGCCAAAGACATTCAAATGTAAATTGTATCAATTTCACAAGAAATATTACTAATCTAAGAACAGTGAATGGACAGTAATTATATATCAGTTATTTTAACACAGAAATATTATTGTAATAATTTAATTTAAGAAAGATATGTTATTTATTAAATGTCAAATAATTAGACTATGGTTAATGTACAACAGAATATGACCTTATGAGGTATCATTGTAAACTTTGAAAGGAAAGAAAGATAATAGTGATGTCATTTATTATCCCAAAGGAATTATAAGGGAATAAAACCATTAGGAAAATACTTAATAAATTTGAATAAAAATTCAAATATTTTAACAATGTATGTAAGGAGTAATTAACCAAGCATTGAATTGTGGTTACTATGACAACGAGATGTTTGAGGGTTTATTTTCCGTTAAATTATATAGACTCTGAAGAAACGAAGCGTGGGTAAGCGACGCGCAAAATTAGCAAAATTAAAATTTTAATTTAAACAGTTATAAAAGTCGAATCAGTGAACCAAGATAACCCAATATGAAGAGACGTCGATCTATAAAGAATACATGATGTCCAGGAACCAGATTAATTAAATTAATTAAAGAAAAAAAACCCAAGACCAGATGAAGGAGGTGTTAGAAGTTTGAAACCAGCCCAAATTCGAAGAATATACGCCTATCCTGATGATGACATTTCAACGTGAGACGAATTGATAAGTACCGAATAACTTCCTTATTCCCAAAACCCTAAATTACTTAAATTATTTTCAAATGATAAAATTTCTCACTATTTAAAAAGTAGAATTTTCTTTCAAAGGTAAAGTCATAATTTACTTACATAAAAAACATTTTATTAAACTATATAGATAACCTTATTTGTGAACACAACAACTGTAACAGAAATACGACACTACTGAACAAATTGTACAAACACATTATAAATCCTAAGTACGTATAAGGTATAGTAGTGTACTTTTTTCATGTAATCAACGTTTATGTCTATTTTCATGATCAAAAGAACTCCAGATTTTAAAAACATAGTAATTTATTAAAAAGTGACTGAACGATAATGTTTTGAAATCAATTGTGCCAACTCTGAGATAGTTTGTGTTTCAAGCTCTAAGCCGGGGCATAATATTATAAAATTATTTATAATTTATTTGTTATATTTATTGATAATTAAATTTGTATTAAAAAACGCAGTACAGAACATTACTATCTTGTTATTTCATAGGATTTTTGTAGAATATATGTGTGTTAGCGAAGTTTTAAGCCATAGCCAACTAGCGCTCATCACGAGTGGCCGAGTCGACAACCTGTGTAGCAGCGGGAATAATTCGAACGCCACAGCTGTCCATGCTAATACCACGTACTACCTTAGAAATTAAATATTTTAATTGTTTTAACAGAAACAATTTGGCGCCACCCGGGAATAACAATCCCTATGAATTAACAGGTAGGTTGTACTGGCAACATTGACAACGCTACGGACTCCAGTAGTGACGTCGATTTATGTAACAACCAGTGTGAGGCACACACACTACATTCACACTAATACACAAAATAAACAAGTGTGATACATTTCAACAGGTACGACCTCGTTAACTCGTTACATATTGACGAACCCAACGCGGGGCTTTAAGAAAGGAGGAAGTACCACACCAAATATTTACACGTTACATATTGGCGACCAGCAACGTGCGGCTAGGAAGAATAACTAGCGGCGGTCATGAATAGACACGGTATGGTTACAAGGCGCAAAGGGAAGGAAGCACCAAACCAAGAAGGAAACCCAGAAGAAATGGAGGAAGTTGAGGAAGTAGAAGTGGAGGAAACGACGGGAGAATTGTCAGAAGAAAACCCACAGGAGGACCAAATGGAAAATCCTAATCCACCTGAACCGGAAATAGAAGCAGAAGTCATGGTGACTGAACAACCAGTCAAACCGACAGAAGAAACGAATTTAAATAGCATGATGAAGTTCATGATGGAACAATTTGGACAAATGAACAGGAGCCATGAAGATTTAAATAAAAAATTAGAGTCGGACAAGGAAGAGAGAAGACAAGACAAGGAAGATTTGAATAAAAAATTAGAATTACTGCAAGAGGGAAGGAAAGAAGACAGGGAATTCTGGAATAAGAAACTGGACCAAAATAGTGAAGAATTGAAGAAGCAAATGAAGGTGATACATGAAAGTCAGGAGGCATTGGAAAAGAAGAGCGAAGAGCTGCAGAAACAGATCAAGAAGGATCTGGAGATAGTAAATAAAAAGATGGAAATTAATCATGATATTCTCCAACGGAAAATCGAGGAAGAAAGTGAGAAGAACAGAGAAGAATTGAGATTCATGTTTGCAGAGTTTCGTGAAGAAGACAAACGGACAAAAACAAGGATGAACAAGAGATGGGAAGAAACAAGTTACCCAGTAGATCGACTTCAAGAAACAGTAGTTAGTGATTTCAAACCAAGGAATGAAACACTAGACAGCACTCCCGAAGTATCAAAGAAACGTTAAATGAGAACATGGAACCGGGGAATCAGAAAATAACACAGAAGGAGATGGTCAAGGAACTAGAGGAGAGGCACCAAGAACTACAAATAGGTGTAAACAGTCGTATGAAGAAGAATCGAATCATTAAGAAGATTAAGAAAACAGAGGAACTGAGAAAGGTATATAAGAGGAAACTCATCAAAACACGAGAAGAAATGGAGATGATGAAGAACGGACTCATCGATGTATTCAATTTGCCCATTACCTATCAAAGCAAATTAATAAAGTACAAAGATTGTAGGAGGACTCTGAGGGAAATTATAAAAGGATTTCACAACCAACCAATGGATGAAAATTTCAGCAAATCTATGCTTAGATGGAAGATGCCAGAAATAGAAATGACTGACAACAAAACAGATTATAACCAATCAAGAAGGTCAATAAAATACTGGAGCACACCAGAAATGGAAATACCAAATAAAAAGGCAAAAATAATATTAATGAGAGAGGCACAAATAACTTCTCTGATTAATCGACAAAGTAATCAACTGATGGAGGTAGAAATAAATACCACGGAACATAGGGTATTAAAGGAATTATGGTACAAGATGGAGGAGACCTATTTCACCAGTAAGAAAACAGTTCTACACGCCAGAGTTATCCGAACCATAAGGGCAGAGGAACTGATGGACCATGGGTAAACTAAGTGAAGATACCACAAACCAAGAAAAGGGACGGATCTTCGAATTACTGACCCAGCAACCCAATGGAATAGAAGGAGATATTAAAATTAAATAAAGCTACTAGACAATCACCAAAACAAGAGGGTACAAGAAACGACTAAGATGAATTAAATAAGAAAAATTAAACTATAATAAATAAATTTAATAATATTATCCAGAATAAGTGTGTCTATCAAGCACTTAAAGGAGTAGAGGTGCATAATAACAAAGAGTCGAACAAGAGAAGGAAATAATAAAGGAAAGAAAAGGAGAAGTCAACTTACAAAATTATAAATAACGGACCAGTATATAGCAATATGAATAAACAATTAGGTATATCATAATAATCCGTATATCATCACAAGGGACAATGGTAATAATACTTACCAGATCAGTAATATCAATACAAGGAAAATCAAGGGAGTTTATAACCAAACTTCAATAAAAAAGTTTTACGAAGAAAAATAAAACCATTGTGAAATGAAACAGATTTCAAAATTCCAAAAGAGATTGTAAGAGCAACTTACTCAATTATTTAGATGATATATGCGGAACAATAAAAAAGTTTCATAATAATGAAAAAAAAACAAAGGAAACAGTTACACAAATTCCTTTCAATTTAAATCAGTTTAAAATATAACAAAAGATTGATATATGAAGTATGAAGTAAAAAAGGTGAGATAACAAGGAATAAGTTACACACATTCCTATGTAATAAAAAAATGTAAGAAGCACAAACTTACAATTATAATTAAAACAAAAAATAGCTAAAAAGGAATACGCTATAAACGTTCCTTTAAGGTAAGACAATTAACTTACCAAAGAATTATCAAAAATGATGTTGAATACAGAATAAAATAAACAAAAATAAAATCAAGCTCAAATTACTGAGATAAATACTTGAAATTATACTGAATCAAAAGTATTATAAGAAAAAAATAAATAAAATTATACCTGGTACAAGGAGAGAGAGAGAAATTGTATATGAAACCAATATACAGATATGGCTAAAGCAGAATCCTGCTAAATGATTAAGAAAAAAAAAAAATGTCTAAGACAATTAAAATGATCACAACGAGCATTGAAAATAAAATAATGAAAAGTGAGATATGATGAAATTAACATATGAATAAAGATAAAAACAACCAAGTGTATAAGTAGATGATAGTGTATAATTAAGGTATAGCGGAAGGAAGAATGAGTAGTAATGATAAAGTGATCTAAAAACAAACCACAAGGTGGACAATCCCAAAGTATATTATATTATTATTATTATTAAGTCACAAGTTGACAAAGATTGTTGAAAAGTCCAGCAATCCAAATGAACTGAGTAGAGAAGATGTGCCTCTAGTCTCAGAAAAATGAGTAGTAATGGAAGAAACCAGCTACTATATATAAGTTAGGGAAAAATTTGTGTATGAGGGAAAATGCACCAATGGAAATAAATAAAAACAGATCCAAATGAAATGGAATGAATTAAGTAAGACGAGAAATGAAGAATGGAGAAACAAACAAGGAAGAAGAGGAAAAAAGTTATCTATAACTGATAATTTCATAAAAAACTATGCTAGTATTTTATTAAAATGATCAATTTTAGAGGAGAGGCATTATGTAACGATACAATTAAGCCAAATCCCGTACCAGTGATAAAAAAGATAATTCTTGATATAAAATTACTTCATATGAAATAAAATGTGTAAAAAATGATTAAAATGTAAATACTTTGACACGACGTACAACGATATTACCCAACCCAAGTGATTGAGCCAACAACCTAAACATGAAGAAGGGAACCACGTAACATACTTATTCAAATGTAAATATTTTGACATGATTGAGCCAACAACCTAAACATGAAGAAGGGAACCACGTAACATACTTAAGGAAAATATGATAGACAAATCAATGAAGAACCAGAAGAAGAGAACAGATCCATACAATTAAACAGAATTTAAACCAGAAGAGGAGAAGAGGAGAACCAAACCAAGGTGAAGACTATTGAAGATGAAGAAGAGGAAGAATGAAGAGGAGACAGATAAAACCCAAGGGGAAACTAACACACATATATAAAAGGGAAAGATTGTATGTTCAGAGATAGAATACGGTCAATAAACCTTGAATAATTATGTATTAATGAAACCAATATTATTATTGTCATGAAATTAACCTATGTACACATTTTAAAGACAATACAATTGTAAAATATAATGATATAGAAAAGTACACTAACCCAGTCAGAAAGGTTAGATTTAACGAAACAAAAATAACCTAATATTGTTAATAGTAAATGTCATACTAAAACAAAATAGTGAGAAATGGTAGGAAAGAGTATAGGGATTACCCATTAAATAACACTAATTACAAAACAGTGAACCAAAGTGAAGTGCTTTAGTGAAGTGTAAATGCCCTAAAAAATAGTGAAAGTGTATGTGAAACATTCAAAATAGAATGATAAGTAAGCAGACACTCTGTGAAATCTTGTTAAACAACCAATGATTGGAGTGAGATTATAATTAGTAATATATCTAGAAGTAATTAGAAATAGTAATCCGATTTAATATTCAGGAAGCTTGTAATAATATTCAGGGAGAAAGCCCAGACAAATAACTTGTGTTAACATGGCATGATAGAACAGAAGTAAAGTTTTGTTATTGAAATTAAGATTACAAAGAATACAACACCCCATGTTGAAAGGGGAAGCAACTTTCATAATCTCATGAAAAGTGACAATGTTTATCACTTTAATTTGTAACTCAAGAAAGAAATCAATGTTAGTACTAGTAATAAATAATGACTTGTAAAGAATAGTTGATTCGATGTTAAAGGAGGAATATGGCTGAAAGGAACCTACAGTACATAAACCTAATTATGATATTTTAAAGGAAGAGTAATGAAAATGTATGTTGAATAATAGTTAAAACACAAACAAATAAGTGAAGCCCATCAGGCTGAATTCAGAATGTAATTTAAAAAGAAATAAACTAAAAAAACAATCATGGCTGATTTTGACTATGAAAACATTTAACTGCCAAAGACATTCAAATGTAAATTGTATCAATTTCACAAGAAATATTACTAATCTAAGAACAGTGAATGGACAGTAATTATATATCAGTTATTTTAACACAGAAATATTATTGTAATAATTTAATTTAAGAAAGATATGTTATTTATTAAATGTCAAATAATTAGACTATGGTTAATGTACAACAGAATATGACCTTATGAGGTATCATTGTAAACTTTGAAAGGAAAGAAAGATAATAGTGATGTCATTTATTATCCCAAAGGAATTATAAGGGAATAAAACCATTAGGAAAATACTTAATAAATTTGAATAAAAATTCAAATATTTTAACAATGTATGTAAGGAGTAATTAACCAAGCATTGAATTGTGGTTACTATGACAACGAGATGTTTGAGGGTTTATTTTCCGTTAAATTATATAGACTCTGAAGAAACGAAGCGTGGGTAAGCGACGCGCAAAATTAGCAAAATTAAAATTTTAATTTAAACAGTTATAAAAGTCGAATCAGTGAACCAAGATAACCCAATATGAAGAGACGTCGATCTATAAAGAATACATGATGTCCAGGAACCAGATTAATTAAATTAATTAAAGAAAAAAATCCCAAGACCAGATGAAGGAGGTGTTAGAAGTTTGAAACCAGCCCAAATTCAAAGAATATACGCCTATCCTGATGATGACATTTCAACGTGAGACGAATTGATAAGTACCGAATAACTTCCTTATTCCCAAAACCCTAAATTACTTAAATTATTTTCAAATGATAAAATTTCTCACTATTTAAAAAGTAGTATTTTCTTTCAAAGGTAAAGTCATAATTTACTTACATAAAAAACATTTTATTAAACTTTATAGATAACCTTATTTGTGAACACAACAACTGTAACAGAAATACGACACTACTGAACAAATTGTACAAACACATTATAAATCCTAAGTACGTATAAGGTATAGTAGTGTACTTTTTTCATGTAATCAACGTTTATGTCTATTTTCATGATCAAAAGAACTCCAGATTTTAAAAACATAGTAATTTATTAAAAAGTGACTGAACGATAATGTTTTGAAATCAATTGTGCCAACTCTGAGATAGTTTGTGTTTCAAGCTCTAAGCCGGGGCATAGTATTATAAAATTATTTATAATTTATTTGTTATATTTATTGATAATTAAATTTGTATTAAAAAACGCAGTACAGAACATTACTATCTTGTTATTTCATAGGATTTTTGTAGAATATATGTGTGTTAGCGAAGTTTTAAGCCATAGCCAACTAGCGCTCATCACGAGTGGCCGAGTCGACAACCTGTGTAGCAGCGGGAATAATTCGAACGCCACAGCTGTCCATGCTAATACCACGTACTACCTTAGAAATTAAATATTTTAATTGTTTTAACAGAAACAATTTGGCGCCACCCGGGAATAACAATCCCTATGAATTAACAGGTAGGTTATACTGGCAACATTGACAACGCTACGGACTCCAGTAGTGACGTCGATTTATGTAACAACCAGTGTGAGGCACACACACTACATTCACACTAATACACAAAATAAACAAGTGTGATACATTTCAACAGGTACGACCTCGTTAACTCGTTACATATTGACGAACCCAACGCGGGGCTTTAAGAAAGGAGGAAGTACCACACCAAATATTTACACGTTACATATTGGCGACCAGCAACGTGCGGCTAGGAAGAATAACTAGCGGCGGTCATGAGTAGACACGGTATGGTTACGAGGCGCAAAGGGAAGGAAGCACCAAACCAAGAAGGAAACCCAGGAGAAATGGAGGAAGTTGAGGAAGTAGAAGTGGAGGAAACGACGGGAGAATTGTCAGAAGAAAACCCACAGGAGGACCAAATGGAAAATCCTAATCCACCTGAACCGGAAATAGAAGCAGAAGTCATGGTGACTGAACAACCAGTCAAACCGACAGAAGAAACGAATTTAAATAGCATGATGAAGTTCATGATGGAACAATTTGGACAAATGAACAGGAGCCATGAAGATTTAAATAAAAAATTAGAGTCGGACAAGGAAGAGAGAAGACAAGACAAGGAAGATTTGAATAAAAAATTAGAATTACTGCAAGAGGGAAGGAAAGAAGACAGGGAATTCTGGAATAAGAAACTGGACCAAAATAGTGAAGAATTGAAGAAGCAAATGAAGGTGATACATGAAAGTCAGGAGGCATTGGAAAAGAAGAGCGAAGAGCTGCAGAAACAGATCAAGAAGGATCTGGAGATAGTAAATAAAAAGATGGAAATTAATCATGATATTCTCCAACGGAAAATCGAGGAAGAAAGTGAGAAGAACAGAGAAGAATTGAGATTCATGTTTGCAGAGTTTCGTGAAGAAGACAAACGGACAAAAACAAGGATGAACAAGAGATGGGAAGAAACAAGTTACCCAGTAGATCGACTTCAAGAAACAATAGTTAGTGATTTCAAACCAAGGAATGAAACACTAGACAGCACTCCCGAAGTATCAAAGAAACGTTAAATGAGAACATGGAACCGGGGAATCAGAAAATAACACAGAAGGAGATGGTCAAGGAACTAGAGGAGAGGCACCAAGAACTACAAATAGGTGTAAACAGTCGTATGAAGAAGCATCGAATCATTAAGAAGATTAAGAAAACAGAGGAACTAAGAAAGGTATATAAGAGAAACTCATCAAAACACGAGAAGAAATGGAGATGATGAAGAACGGACTCATCGATGTATTTAATTTGCCCATTACCTATCAAAGCAAATTAATAAAGTACAAAGATTGTAGGAGGACTCTGAGGGAAATTATAAAAGGATTTCACAACCAACCAATGGATGAAAATTTCAGAAAATCTATGCTTAGATGGAAGATGCCAGAAATAGAAATGACTGACAACAAAACAGATTATAACTAATCAAGAAGGTCAATAAAATACTGGAGCACACCAGAAATGGAAATACCAAATAAAAAGGCAAAAATAATATTAATGAGAGAGGCACAAATAACTTCTCTGATTAATCGACAAACTAATCAACTGATGGAGGTAGAAATAAATACCACGGAACATAGGGTATTAAAGGAATTATGGTACAAGATGGAGGAGACCTATTTCACCAGTAAGAAAACAGTTCTACACGCCAGAGTTATCCGAACCATAAGGGCAGAGGAACTGATGGACCATGGGTAAACTAAGTGAAGATACCACAAACCAAGAAAAGGGACGGATCTTCGAATTACTGACCCAGCAACCCAATGGAATAGAAGGAGATATTAAAATTAAATAAAGCTACTAGACAATCACCAAAACAAGAGGGTACAAGAAACGACTAAGACGAATTAAATAAGAAAAATTAAACTATAATAAATAAATTTAATAATATTATCCAGAATAAGTGTGTCTATCAAGCACTTAAAGGAGTAGAGGTGCATAATAACAAAGAGTCGAACAAGAGAAGGAAATAATAAAGGAAAGAAAAGGAGAAGTCAACTTACAAAATTATAAATAACGGACCAGTATATAGCAATATGAATAAACAATTAGGTATATCATAATAATCCGTATATCATCACAAGGGACAATGGTAATAATACTTACCAGATCAGTAATATCAATACAAGGAAAATCAAGGGAGTTTATAACCAAACTTCAATAAAAAAGTTTTACGAAGAAAAATAAAACCATTGTGAAATGAAACAGATTTCAAAATTCCAAAAGAGATTGTAAGAGCAACTTACTCAATTATTTAGATGATATATGCGGAACAATAAAAAAGTTTCATAATAATGAAAAAAAAACAAAGGAAACAGTTACACAAATTCCTTTCAATTTAAATCAGTTTAAAATATAACAAAAGATTGATATATGGAGTATGAAGTAAAAAAGGTGAGATAACAAGGAATAAGTTATACACATTCCTATGTAATAAAAAAATGTAAGAAGCACAAACTTACAATTATAATTAAAACAAAAAATAGCTAAAAAGGAATACGCTATAAACGTTCCTTTAAGGTAAGACAATTAACTTACCAAAGAATTATCAAAAATGATGTTGAATACAGAATAAAATAAACAAAAATAAAATCAAGCTCAAATTACTGAGATAAATACTTGAAATTATACTGAATCAAAAGTATTATAAGAAAAAAATAAATAAAATTATACCTGGTACAAGGAGAGAGAGAGAAATTGTATATGAAACCAATATACAGATATGGCTAAAGCAGAATCCTGCTAAATGATTAAGAAAAAAAAAAAATGTCTAAGACAATTAAAATGATCACAACGAGCATTGAAAATAAAATAATGAAAAGTGAGGTATGATGAAATTAACATATGAATAAAGATAAAAACAACCAAGTGTATAAGTAGATGATAGTGTATAATTAAGGTATAGCGGAAGGAAGAATGAGTAGTAATGATAAAGTGATCTAAAAACAAACCACAAGGTGGACAATCCCAAAGTATATTATATTATTATTATTATTAAGTCACAAGTTGACAAAGATTGTTGAAAAGTCCAGCAATCCAAATGAACTGAGTAGAGAAGATGTGCCTCTAGTCTCAGAAAAATGAGTAGTAATGGAAGAAACCAGCTACTATATATAAGTTAGGGAAAAATTTGTGTATGAGGGAAAATGCACCAATGGAAATAAATAAAAACAGATCCAAATGAAATGGAATGAATTAAGTAAGACGAGAAATGAAGAATGGAGAAACAAACAAGGAAGAAGAGGAAAAAAGTTATCTATAACTGATAATTTCATAAAAAACTATGCTAGTATTTTATTAAAATGATCAATTTTAGAGGAGAGGCATTATGTAACGATACAATTAAGCCAAATCCCGTACCAGTGATAAAAAAGATAATTCTTGATATAAAATTACTTCATATGAAATAAAATGTGTAAAAAATGATTAAAATGTAAATACTTTGACACGACGTACAACGATATTACCCAACCCAAGTGATTGAGCCAACAACCTAAACATGAAGAAGGGAACCACGTAACATACTTATTCAAATGTAAATATTTTGACATGATTGAGCCAACAACCTAAACATGAAGAAGGGAACCACGTAACATACTTAAGGAAAATATGATAGACAAATCAATGAAGAACCAGAAGAAGAGAACAGATCCATACAATTAAACAGAATTTAAACCAGAAGAGGAGAAGAGGAGAAGAGGAGAACCGAACCAAGGTGAAGGCTATTGAAGATGAAGAAGAGGAAGAATGAAGAGGAGACAGATAAAACCCAAGGGGAAACTAACACACATATATAAAAGGGAAAGATTGTATGTTCAGAGATAGAATATGGTCAATAAACCTTGAATAATTATGTATTAATGAAACCAATATTATTATTGTCATGAAATTAACCTATGTACACATTTTAAAGACAATACAATTGTAAAATATAATGATATAGAAAAGTACACTAACCCAGTCAGAAAGGTTAGATTTAACGAAACAAAAATAACCTAATATTGTTAATAGTAAATGTCATACTAAAACAAAATAGTGAGAAATGGTAGGAAAGAGTATAGGGATTACCCATTAAATAACACTAATTACAAAACAGTGAACCAAAGTGAAGTGCTTTAGTGAAGTGTAAATGCCCTAAAAAATAGTGAAAGTGTATGTGAAACATTCAAAATAGAATGATAAGTAAGCAGACACTCTGTGAAATCTTGTTAAACAACCAATTATTGGAGTGAGATTATAATTAGTAATATATCTAGAAGTAATTAGAAATAGTAATCCGATTTAATATTCAGGAAGCTTGTAATAATATTCAGGGAGAAAGCCCAGACAAATAACTTGTGTTAACATGGCATGATAGAACAGAAGTAAAGTTTTGTTATTGAAATTAAGATTACAAAGAATACAACACCCCATGTTGAAAGGGGAAGCAACTTTCATAATCTCATGAAAAGTGACAATGTTTATCACTTTAATTTGTAACTCAAGAAAGAAATCAATGTTAGTACTAGTAATAAATAATGACTTGTAAAGAATAGTTGATTCGATGTTAAAGGAGGAATATGGCTGAAAGGAACCTACAGTACATAAACCTAATTATGATATTTTAAAGGAAGAGTAATGAAAATGTATGTTGAATAATAGTTAAAACACAAACAAATAAGTGAAGCCCATCAGGCTGAATTCAGAATGTAATTTAAAAAGAAATAAACTAAAAAAACAATCATGGCTGATTTTGACTATGAAAACATTTAACTGCCAAAGACATTCAAATGTAAATTGTATCAATTTCACAAGAAATATTACTAATCTAAGAACAGTGAATGGACAGTAATTATATATCAGTTATTTTAACACAGAAATATTATTGTAATAATTTAATTTAAGAAAGATATGTTATTTATTAAATGTCAAATAATTAGACTATGGTTAATGTACAACAGAATATGACCTTATGAGGTATCATTGTAAACTTTGAAAGGAAAGAAAGATAATAGTGATGTCATTTATTATCCCAAAGGAATTATAAGGGAATAAAACCATTAGGAAAATACTTAATAAATTTGAATAAAAATTCAAATATTTTAACAATGTATGTAAGGAGTAATTAACCAAGCATTGAATTGTGGTTACTATGACAACGAGATGTTTGAGGGCTTATTTTCCGTTAAATTATATAGACTCTGAAGAAACGAAGCGTGGGTAAGCGACGCGCAAAATTAGCAAAATTAAAATTTTAATTTAAACAGTTATAAAAGTCGAATCAGTGAACCAAGATAACCCAATATGAAGAGACGTCGATCTATAAAGAATACATGATGTCCAGGAACCAGATTCATTAAATTAATTAAAGAAAAAAAACCCAAGACCAGATGAAGGAGGTGTTAGAAGTTTGAAACCAGCCCAAATTCGAAGAATATACGCCTATCCTGATGATGACATTTCAACGTGAGACGAATTGATAAGTACCGAATAACTTCCTTATTCCCAAAACCCTAAGTTACTTAAATTATTTTCAAATGATAAAATTTCTCACTATTTAAAAAGTAGTATTTTCTTTCAAAGGTAAAGTCATAATTTACTTACATAAAAAACATTTTATTAAACTATATAGATAACCTTATTTGTGAACACAACAACTGTAACAGAAATACGACACTACTGAACAAATTGTACAAACACATTATAAATCCTAAGTACGTATAAGGTATAGTAGTGTACTTTTTTCATGTAATCAACGTTTATGTCTATTTTCATGATCAAAAGAACTCCAGATTTTAAAAACATAGTAATTTATTAAAAAGTGACTGAACGATAATGTTTTGAAATCACAACTCTGAGATAGTTTGTGTTTCAAGCTCTAAGCCGGGGCATAGTATTATAAAATTATTTATAATTTATTTGTTATATTTATTGATAATTAAATTTGTATTAAAAAACGCAGTACAGAACATTACTATCTTGTTATTTCATAGGATTTTTGTAGAATATATGTGTGTTAGCGAAGTTTTAAGCCATAGCCAACTAGCGCTCATCACGAGTGGCCGAGTCGACAACCTGTGTAGCAGCGGGAATAATTCGAACGCCACAGCTGTCCATGCTAATACCACGTACTACCTTAGAAATTAAATATTTTAATTGTTTTAACAGAAACAATTTGGCGCCACCCGGGAATAACAATCCCTATGAATTAACAGGTAGGTTATACTGGCAACATTGACAACGCTACGGACTCCAGTAGTGACGTCGATTTATGTAACAACCAGTGTGAGGCACACACACTACATTCACACTAATACACAAAATAAACAAGTGTGATACATTTCAACAGGTACGACCTCGTTAACTCGTTACATATTGACGAACCCAACGCGGGGCTTTAAGAAAGGAGGAAGTACCACACCAAATATTTACACGTTACATATTGGCGACCAGCAATGTGCGGCTAGGAAGAATAACTAGCGGCGGTCATGAGTAGACACGGTATGGTTACGAGGCGCAAAGGGAAGGAAGCACCAAACCAAGAAGGAAACCCAGGAGAAATGGAGGAAGTTGAGGAAGTAGAAGTGGAGGAAACGACGGGAGAATTGTCAGAAGAAAACCCACAGGAGGACCAAATGGAAAATCCTAATCCACCTGAACCGGAAATAGAAGCAGAAGTCATGGTGACTGAACAACCAGTCAAACCGACAGAAGAAACGAATTTAAATAGCATGATGAAGTTCATGATGGAACAATTTGGACAAATGAACAGGAGCCATGAAGATTTAAATAAAAAATTAGAGTCGGACAAGGAAGAGAGAAGACAAGACAAGGAAGATTTGAATAAAAAATTAGAATTACTGCAAGAGGGAAGGAAAGAAGACAGGGAATTCTGGAATAAGAAACTGGACCAAAATAGTGAAGAATTGAAGAAGCAAATGAAGGTGATACATGAAAGTCAGGAGGCATTGGAAAAGAAGAGCGAAGAGCTGCAGAAACAGATCAAGAAGGATCTGGAGATAGTAAATAAAAAGATGGAAATTAATCATGATATTCTCCAACGGAAAATCGAGGAAGAAAGTGAGAACAGAGAAGAATTGAGATTCATGTTTGCAGAGTTTCGTGAAGAAGACAAACGGACAAAAACAAGGATGAACAAGAGATGGGAAGAAACAAGTTACCCAGTAGATCGACTTCAAGAAACAATAGTTAGTGATTTCAAACCAAGGAATGAAACACTAGACAGCACTCCCGAAGTATCAAAGAAACGTTAAATGAGAACATGGAACCGGGGAATCAGAAAATAACACAGAAGGAGATGGTCAAGGAACTAGAGGAGAGGCACCAAGAACTACAAATAGGTGTAAACAGTCGTATGAAGAAGAATCGAATCATTAAGAAGATTAAGAAAACAGAGGAACTGAGAAAGGTATATAAGAGAAACTCATCAAAACACGAGAAGAAATGGAGATGATGAAGAACGGACTCATCGATGTATTTAATTTGCCCATTACCTATCAAAGCAAATTAATAAAGTACAAAGATTGTAGGAGGACTCTGAGGGAAATTATAAAAGGATTTCACAACCAACCAATGGATGAAAATTTCAGCAAATCTATGCTTAGATGGAAGATGCCAGAAATAGAAATGACTGACAACAAAACAGATTATAACCAATCAAGAAGGTCAATAAAATACTGGAGCACACCAGAAATGGAAATACCAAATAAAAAGGCAAAAATAATATTAATGAGAGAGGCACAAATAACTTCTCTGATTAATCGACAAACTAATCAACTGATGGAGGTAGAAATAAATACCACGGAACATAGGGTATTAAAGGAATTATGGTACAAGATGGAGGAGACCTATTTCACCAGTAAGAAAACAGTTCTACACGCCAGAGTTATCCGAACCATAAGGGCAGAGGAACTGATGGACCATGGGTAAACTAAGTGAAGATACCACAAACCAAGAAAAGGGACGGATCTTCGAATTACTGACCCAGCAACCCAATGGAATAGAAGGAGATATTAAAATTAAATAAAGCTACTAGACAATCACCAAAACAAGAGGGTACAAGAAACGACTAAGACGAATTAAATAAGAAAAATTAAACTATAATAAATAAATTTAATAATATTATCCAGAATAAGTGTGTCTATCAAGCACTTAAAGGAGTAGAGGTGCATAATAACAAAGAGTCGAACAAGAGAAGGAAATAATAAAGGAAAGAAAAGGAGAAGTCAACTTACAAAATTATAAATAACGGACCAGTATATAGCAATATGAATAAACAATTAGGTATATCATAATAATCCGTATATCATCACAAGGGACAATGGTAATAATACTTACCAGATCAGTAATATCAATACAAGGAAAATCAAGGGAGTTTATAACCAAACTTCAATAAAAAAGTTTTACGAAGAAAAATAAAACCATTGTGAAATGAAACAGATTTCAAAATTCCAAAAGAGATTGTAAGAGCAACTTACTCAATTATTTAGATGATATATGCGGAACAATAAAAAAGTTTCATAATAATGAAAAAAAAAACAAAGGAAACAGTTACACAAATTCCTTTCAATTTAAATCAGTTTAAAATATAACAAAAGATTGATATATGGAGTATGAAGTAAAAAAGGTGAGATAACAAGGAATAAGTTATACACATTCCTATGTAATAAAAAAATGTAAGAAGCACAAACTTACAATTATAATTAAAACAAAAAATAGCTAAAAAGGAATACGCTATAAACGTTCCTTTAAGGTAAGACAATTAACTTACCAAAGAATTATCAAAAATGATGTTGAATACAGAATAAAATAAACAAAAATAAAATCAAGCTCAAATTACTGAGATAAATACTTGAAATTATACTGAATCAAAAGTATTATAAGAAAAAAATAAATAAAATTATACCTGGTACAAGGAGAGAGAGAGAAATTGTATATGAAACCAATATACAGATATGGCTAAAGCAGAATCCTGCTAAATGATTAAGAAAAAAAAAAATGTCTAAGACAATTAAAATGATCACAACGAGCATTGAAAATAAAATAATGAAAAGTGAGGTATGATGAAATTAACATATGAATAAAGATAAAAACAACCAAGTGTATAAGTAGATGATAGTGTATAATTAAGGTATAGCGGAAGGAAGAATGAGTAGTAATGATAAAGTGATCTAAAAACAAACCACAAGGTGGACAATCCCAAAGTATATTATATTATTATTATTATTAAGTCACAAGTTGACAAAGATTGTTGAAAAGTCCAGCAATCCAAATGAACTGAGTAGAGAAGATGTGCCTCTAGTCTCAGAAAAATGAGTAGTAATGGAAGAAACCAGCTACTATATATAAGTTAGGGAAAAATTTGTGTATGAGGGAAAATGCACCAATGGAAATAAATAAAAACAGATCCAAATGAAATGGAATGAATTAAGTAAGACGAGAAATGAAGAATGGAGAAACAAACAAGGAAGAAGAGGAAAAAAGTTATCTATAACTGATAATTTCATAAAAAACTATGCTAGTATTTTATTAAAATGATCAATTTTAGAGGAGAGGCATTATGTAACGATACAATTAAGCCAAATCCCGTACCAGTGATAAAAAAGATAATTCTTGATATAAAATTACTTCATATGAAATAAAATGTGTAAAAAATGATTAAAATGTAAATACTTTGACACGACGTACAACGATATTACCCAACCCAAGTGATTGAGCCAACAACCTAAACATGAAGAAGGGAACCACGTAACATACTTATTCAAATGTAAATATTTTGACATGATTGAGCCAACAACCTAAACATGAAGAAGGGAACCACGTAACATACTTAAGGAAAATATGATAGACAAATCAATGAAGAACCAGAAGAAGAGAACAGATCCATACAATTAAACAGAATTTAAACCAGAAGAGGAGAAGAGGAGAACCGAACCAAGGTGAAGGCTATTGAAGATGAAGAAGAGGAAGAATGAAGAGGAGACAGATAAAACCCAAGGGGAAACTAACACACATATATAAAAGGGAAAGATTGTATGTTCAGAGATAGAATATGGTCAATAAACCTTGAATAATTATGTATTAATGAAACCAATATTATTATTGTCATGAAATTAACCTATGTACACATTTTAAAGACAATACAATTGTAAAATATAATGATATAGAAAAGTACACTAACCCAGTCAGAAAGGTTAGATTTAACGAAACAAAAATAACCTAATATTGTTAATAGTAAATGTCATACTAAAACAAAATAGTGAGAAATGGTAGGAAAGAGTATAGGGATTACCCATTAAATAACACTAATTACAAAACAGTGAACCAAAGTGAAGTGCTTTAGTGAAGTGTAAATGCCCTAAAAAATAGTGAAAGTGTATGTGAAACATTCAAAATAGAATGATAAGTAAGCAGACACTCTGTGAAATCTTGTTAAACAACCAATTATTGGAGTGAGATTATAATTAGTAATATATCTAGAAGTAATTAGAAATAGTAATCCGATTTAATATTCAGGAAGCTTGTAATAATATTCAGGGAGAAAGCCCAGACAAATAACTTGTGTTAACATGGCATGATAGAACAGAAGTAAAGTTTTGTTATTGAAATTAAGATTACAAAGAATACAACACCCCATGTTGAAAGGGGAAGCAACTTTCATAATCTCATGAAAAGTGACAATGTTTATCACTTTAATTTGTAACTCAAGAAAGAAATCAATGTTAGTACTAGTAATAAATAATGACTTGTAAAGAATAGTTGATTCGATGTTAAAGGAGGAATATGGCTGAAAGGAACCTACAGTACATAAACCTACTTATGATATTTTAAAGGAAGAGTAATGAAAATGTATGTTGAATAATAGTTAAAACACAAACAAATAAGTGAAGCCCATCAGGCTGAATTCAGAATGTAATTTAAAAAGAAATAAACTAAAAAAACAATCATGGCTGATTTTGACTATGAAAACATTTAACTGCCAAAGACATTCAAATGTAAATTGTATCAATTTCACAAGAAATATTACTAATCTAAGAACAGTGAATGGACAGTAATTATATATCAGTTATTTTAACACAGAAATATTATTGTAATAATTTAATTTAAGAAAGATATGTTATTTATTAAATGTCAAATAATTAGACTATGGTTAATGTACAACAGAATATGACCTTATGAGGTATCATTGTAAACTTTGAAAGGAAAGAAAGATAATAGTGATGTCATTTATTATCCCAAAGGAATTATAAGGGAATAAAACCATTAGGAAAATACTTAATAAATTTGAATAAAAATTCAAATATTTTAACAATGTATGTAAGGAGTAATTAACCAAGCATTGAATTGTGGTTACTATGACAACGAGATGTTTGAGGGCTTATTTTCCGTTAAATTATATAGACTCTGAAGAAACGAAGCGTGGGTAAGCGACGCGCAAAATTAGCAAAATTAAAATTTTAATTTAAACAGTTATAAAAGTCGAATCAGTGAACCAAGATAACCCAATATGAAGAGACGTCGATCTATAAAGAATACATGATGTCCAGGAACCAGATTCATTAAATTAATTAAAGAAAAAAAACCCAAGACCAGATGAAGGAGGTGTTAGAAGTTTGAAACCAGCCCAAATTCGAAGAATATACGCCTATCCTGATGATGACATTTCAACGTGAGACGAATTGATAAGTACCGAATAACTTCCTTATTCCCAAAACCCTAAATTACTTAAATTATTTTCAAATGATAAAATTTCTCACTATTTAAAAAGTAGTATTTTCTTTCAAAGGTAAAGTCATAATTTACTTACATAAAAAACATTTTATTAAACTATATAGATAACCTTATTTGTGAACACAACAACTGTAACAGAAATACGACACTACTGAACAAATTGTACAAACACATTATAAATCCTAAGTACGTATAAGGTATAGTAGTGTACTTTTTTCATGTAATCAACGTTTATGTCTATTTTCATGATCAAAAGAACTCCAGATTTTAAAAACATAGTAATTTATTAAAAAGTGACTGAACGATAATGTTTTGAAATCAATTGTGCCAACTCTGAGATAGTTTGTGTTTCAAGCTCTAAGCCGGGGCATAGTATTATAAACTTATTTATAATTTATTTGTTATATTTATTGATAATTAAATTTGTATTAAAAAACGCAGTACAGAACATTACTATCTTGTTATTTCATAGGATTTTTGTAGAATATATGTGTGTTAGCGAAGTTTTAAGCCATAGCCAACTAGCGCTCATCACGAGTGGCCGAGTCGACAACCTGTGTAGCAGCGGGAATAATTCGAACGCCACAGCTGTCCATGCTAATACCACGTACTACCTTAGAAATTAAATATTTTAATTGTTTTAACAGAAACAATTTGGCGCCACCCGGGAATAACAATCCCTATGAATTAACAGGTAGGTTATACTGGCAACATTGACAACGCTACGGACTCCAGTAGTGACGTCGATTTATGTAACAACCAGTGTGAGGCACACACACTACATTCACACTAATACACAAAATAAACAAGTGTGATACATTTCAACAGGTACGACCTCGTTAACTCGTTACATATTGACGAACCCAACGCGGGGCTTTAAGAAAGGAGGAAGTACCACACCAAATATTTACACGTTACATATTGGCGACCAGCAACGTGCGGCTAGGAAGAATAACTAGCGGCGGTCATGAGTAGACACGGTATGGTTACGAGGCGCAAAGGGAAGGAAGCACCAAACCAAGAAGGAAACCCAGGAGAAATGGAGGAAGTTGAGGAAGTAGAAGTGGAGGAAACGACGGGAGAATTGTCAGAAGAAAACCCACAGGAGGACCAAATGGAAAATCCTAATCCACCTGAACCGGAAATAGAAGCAGAAGTCATGGTGACTGAACAACCAGTCAAACCGACAGAAGAAACGAATTTAAATAGCATGATGAAGTTCATGATGGAACAATTTGGACAAATGAACAGGAGCCATGAAGATTTAAATAAAAAATTAGAGTCGGACAAGGAAGAGAGAAGACAAGACAAGAAGATTTGAATAAAAAATTAGAATTACTGCAAGAGGGAAGGAAAGAAGACAGGGAATTCTGGAATAAGAAACTGGACCAAAATAGTGAAGAATTGAAGAAGCAAATGAAGGTGATACATGAAAGTCAGGAGGCATTGGAAAAGAAGAGCGAAGAGCTGCAGAAACAGATCAAGAAGGATCTGGAGATAGTAAATAAAAAGATGGAAATTAATCATGATATTCTCCAACGGAAAATCGAGGAAGAAAGTGAGAAGAACAGAGAAGAATTGAGATTCATGTTTGCAGAGTTTCGTGAAGAAGACAAACGGACAAAAACAAGGATGAACAAGAGATGGGAAGAAACAAGTTACCCAGTAGATCGACTTCAAGAAACAATAGTTAGTGATTTCAAACCAAGGAATGAAACACTAGACAGCACTCCCGAAGTATCAAAGAAACGTTAAATGAGAACATGGAACCGGGGAATCAGAAAATAACACAGAAGGAGATGGTCAAGGAACTAGAGGAGAGGCACCAAGAACTACAAATAGGTGTAAACAGTCGTATGAAGAAGAATCGAATCATTAAGAAGATTAAGAAAACAGAGGAACTGAGAAAGGTATATAAGAGAAACTCATCAAAACACGAGAAGAAATGGAGATGATGAAGAACGGACTCATCGATGTATTTAATTTGCCCATTACCTATCAAAGCAAATTAATAAAGTACAAAGATTGTAGGAGGACTCTGAGGGAAATTATAAAAGGATTTCACAACCAACCAATGGATGAAAATTTCAGCAAATCTATGCTTAGATGGAAGATGCCAGAAATAGAAATGACTGACAACAAAACAGATTATAACCAATCAAGAAGGTCAATAAAATACTGGAGCACACCAGAAATGGAAATACCAAATAAAAAGGCAAAAATAATATTAATGAGAGAGGCACAAATAACTTCTCTGATTAATCGACAAACTAATCAACTGATGGAGGTAGAAATAAATACCACGGAACATAGGGTATTAAAGGAATTATGGTACAAGATGGAGGAGACCTATTTCACCAGTAAGAAAACAGTTCTACACGCCAGAGTTATCCGAACCATAAGGGCAGAGGAACTGATGGACCATGGGTAAACTAAGTGAAGATACCACAAACCAAGAAAAGGGACGGATCTTCGAATTACTGACCCAGCAACCCAATGGAATAGAAGGAGATATTAAAATTAAATAAAGCTACTAGACAATCACCAAAACAAGAGGGTACAAGAAACGACTAAGACGAATTAAATAAGAAAAATTAAACTATAATAAATAAATTTAATAATATTATCCAGAATAAGTGTGTCTATCAAGCACTTAAAGGAGTAGAGGTGCATAATAACAAAGAGTCGAACAAGAGAAGGAAATAATAAAGGAAAGAAAAGGAGAAGTCAACTTACAAAATTATAAATAACGGACCAGTATATAGCAATATGAATAAACAATTAGGTATATCATAATAATCCGTATATCATCACAAGGGACAATGGTAATAATACTTACCAGATCAGTAATATCAATACAAGGAAAATCAAGGGAGTTTATAACCAAACTTCAATAAAAAAGTTTTACGAAGAAAAATAAAACCATTGTGAAATGAAACAGATTTCAAAATTCCAAAAGAGATTGTAAGAGCAACTTACTCAATTATTTAGATGATATATGCGGAACAATAAAAAAGTTTCATAATAATGAAAAAAAAAACAAAGGAAACAGTTACACAAATTCCTTTCAATTTAAATCAGTTTAAAATATAACAAAAGATTGATATATGGAGTATGAAGTAAAAAAGGTGAGATAACAAGGAATAAGTTATACACATTCCTATGTAATAAAAAAATGTAAGAAGCACAAACTTACAATTATAATTAAAACAAAAAATAGCTAAAAAGGAATACGCTATAAACGTTCCTTTAAGGTAAGACAATTAACTTACCAAAGAATTATCAAAAATGATGTTGAATACAGAATAAAATAAACAAAAATAAAATCAAGCTCAAATTACTGAGATAAATACTTGAAATTATACTGAATCAAAAGTATTATAAGAAAAAAATAAATAAAATTATACCTGGTACAAGGAGAGAGAGAGAAATTGTATATGAAACCAATATACAGATATGGCTAAAGCAGAATCCTGCTAAATGATTAAGAAAAAAAAAAATGTCTAAGACAATTAAAATGATCACAACGAGCATTGAAAATAAAATAATGAAAAGTGAGGTATGATGAAATTAACATATGAATAAAGATAAAAACAACCAAGTGTATAAGTAGATGATAGTGTATAATTAAGGTATAGCGGAAGGAAGAATGAGTAGTAATGATAAAGTGATCTAAAAACAAACCACAAGGTGGACAATCCCAAAGTATATTATATTATTATTATTATTAAGTCACAAGTTGACAAAGATTGTTGAAAAGTCCAGCAATCCAAATGAACTGAGTAGAGAAGATGTGCCTCTAGTCTCAGAAAAATGAGTAGTAATGGAAGAAACCAGCTACTATATATAAGTTAGGGAAAAATTTGTGTATGAGGGAAAATGCACCAATGGAAATAAATAAAAACAGATCCAAATGAAATGGAATGAATTAAGTAAGACGAGAAATGAAGAATGGAGAAACAAACAAGGAAGAAGAGGAAAAAAGTTATCTATAACTGATAATTTCATAAAAAACTATGCTAGTATTTTATTAAAATGATCAATTTTAGAGGAGAGGCATTATGTAACGATACAATTAAGCCAAATCCCGTACCAGTGATAAAAAAGATAATTCTTGATATAAAATTACTTCATATGAAATAAAATGTGTAAAAAATGATTAAAATGTAAATACTTTGACACGACGTACAACGATATTACCCAACCCAAGTGATTGAGCCAACAACCTAAACATGAAGAAGGGAACCACGTAACATACTTATTCAAATGTAAATATTTTGACATGATTGAGCCAACAACCTAAACATGAAGAAGGGAACCACGTAACATACTTAAGGAAAATATGATAGACAAATCAATGAAGAACCAGAAGAAGAGAACAGATCCATACAATTAAACAGAATTTAAACCAGAAGAGGAGAAGAGGAGAACCGAACCAAGGTGAAGGCTATTGAAGATGAAGAAGAGGAAGAATGAAGAGGAGACAGATAAAACCCAAGGGGAAACTAACACACATATATAAAAGGGAAAGATTGTATGTTCAGAGATAGAATATGGTCAATAAACCTTGAATAATTATGTATTAATGAAACCAATATTATTATTGTCATGAAATTAACCTATGTACACATTTTAAAGACAATACAATTGTAAAATATAATGATATAGAAAAGTACACTAACCCAGTCAGAAAGGTTAGATTTAACGAAACAAAAATAACCTAATATTGTTAATAGTAAATGTCATACTAAAACAAAATAGTGAGAAATGGTAGGAAAGAGTATAGGGATTACCCATTAAATAACACTAATTACAAAACAGTGAACCAAAGTGAAGTGCTTTAGTGAAGTGTAAATGCCCTAAAAAATAGTGAAAGTGTATGTGAAACATTCAAAATAGAATGATAAGTAAGCAGACACTCTGTGAAATCTTGTTAAACAACCAATTATTGGAGTGAGATTATAATTAGTAATATATCTAGAAGTAATTAGAAATAGTAATCCGATTTAATATTCAGGAAGCTTGTAATAATATTCAGGGAGAAAGCCCAGACAAATAACTTGTGTTAACATGGCATGATAGAACAGAAGTAAAGTTTTGTTATTGAAATTAAGATTACAAAGAATACAACACCCCATGTTGAAAGGGGAAGCAACTTTCATAATCTCATGAAAAGTGACAATGTTTATCACTTTAATTTGTAACTCAAGAAAGAAATCAATGTTAGTACTAGTAATAAATAATGACTTGTAAAGAATAGTTGATTCGATGTTAAAGGAGGAATATGGCTGAAAGGAACCTACAGTACATAAACCTACTTATGATATTTTAAAGGAAGAGTAATGAAAATGTATGTTGAATAATAGTTAAAACACAAACAAATAAGTGAAGCCCATCAGGCTGAATTCAGAATGTAATTTAAAAAGAAATAAACTAAAAAAACAATCATGGCTGATTTTGACTATGAAAACATTTAACTGCCAAAGACATTCAAATGTAAATTGTATCAATTTCACAAGAAATATTACTAATCTAAGAACAGTGAATGGACAGTAATTATATATCAGTTATTTTAACACAGAAATATTATTGTAATAATTTAATTTAAGAAAGATATGTTATTTATTAAATGTCAAATAATTAGACTATGGTTAATGTACAACAGAATATGACCTTATGAGGTATCATTGTAAACTTTGAAAGGAAAGAAAGATAATAGTGATGTCATTTATTATCCCAAAGGAATTATAAGGGAATAAAACCATTAGGAAAATACTTAATAAATTTGAATAAAAATTCAAATATTTTAACAATGTATGTAAGGAGTAATTAACCAAGCATTGAATTGTGGTTACTATGACAACGAGATGTTTGAGGGCTTATTTTCCGTTAAATTATATAGACTCTGAAGAAACGAAGCGTGGGTAAGCGACGCGCAAAATTAGCAAAATTAAAATTTTAATTTAAACAGTTATAAAAGTCGAATCAGTGAACCAAGATAACCCAATATGAAGAGACGTCGATCTATAAAGAATACATGATGTCCAGGAACCAGATTCATTAAATTAATTAAAGAAAAAAAACCCAAGACCAGATGAAGGAGGTGTTAGAAGTTTGAAACCAGCCCAAATTCGAAGAATATACGCCTATCCTGATGATGACATTTCAACGTGAGACGAATTGATAAGTACCGAATAACTTCCTTATTCCCAAAACCCTAAATTACTTAAATTATTTTCAAATGATAAAATTTCTCACTATTTAAAAAGTAGTATTTTCTTTCAAAGGTAAAGTCATAATTTACTTACATAAAAAACATTTTATTAAACTATATAGATAACCTTATTTGTGAACACAACAACTGTAACAGAAATACGACACTACTGAACAAATTGTACAAACACATTATAAATCCTAAGTACGTATAAGGTATAGTAGTGTACTTTTTTCATGTAATCAACGTTTATGTCTATTTTCATGATCAAAAGAACTCCAGATTTTAAAAACATAGTAATTTATTAAAAAGTGACTGAACGATAATGTTTTGAAATCAATTGTGCCAACTCTGAGATAGTTTGTGTTTCAAGCTCTAAGCCGGGGCATAGTATTATAAACTTATTTATAATTTATTTGTTATATTTATTGATAATTAAATTTGTATTAAAAAACGCAGTACAGAACATTACTATCTTGTTATTTCATAGGATTTTTGTAGAATATATGTGTGTTAGCGAAGTTTTAAGCCATAGCCAACTAGCGCTCATCACGAGTGGCCGAGTCGACAACCTGTGTAGCAGCGGGAATAATTCGAACGCCACAGCTGTCCATGCTAATACCACGTACTACCTTAGAAATTAAATATTTTAATTGTTTTAACAGAAACAATTTGGCGCCACCCGGGAATAACAATCCCTATGAATTAACAGGTAGGTTATACTGGCAACATTGACAACGCTACGGACTCCAGTAGTGACGTCGATTTATGTAACAACCAGTGTGAGGCACACACACTACATTCACACTAATACACAAAATAAACAAGTGTGATACATTTCAACAGGTACGACCTCGTTAACTCGTTACATATTGACGAACCCAACGCGGGGCTTTAAGAAAGGAGGAAGTACCACACCAAATATTTACACGTTACATATTGGCGACCAGCAACGTGCGGCTAGGAAGAATAACTAGCGGCGGTCATGAGTAGACACGGTATGGTTACGAGGCGCAAAGGGAAGGAAGCACCAAACCAAGAAGGAAACCCAGGAGAAATGGAGGAAGTTGAGGAAGTAGAAGTGGAGGAAACGACGGGAGAATTGTCAGAAGAAAACCCACAGGAGGACCAAATGGAAAATCCTAATCCACCTGAACCGGAAATAGAAGCAGAAGTCATGGTGACTGAACAACCAGTCAAACCGACAGAAGAAACGAATTTAAATAGCATGATGAAGTTCATGATGGAACAATTTGGACAAATGAACAGGAGCCATGAAGATTTAAATAAAAAATTAGAGTCGGACAAGGAAGAGAGAAGACAAGACAAGGAAGATTTGAATAAAAAATTAGAATTACTGCAAGAGGGAAGGAAAGAAGACAGGGAATTCTGGAATAAGAAACTGGACCAAAATAGTGAAGAATTGAAGAAGCAAATGAAGGTGATACATGAAAGTCAGGAGGCATTGGAAAAGAAGAGCGAAGAGCTGCAGAAACAGATCAAGAAGGATCTGGAGATAGTAAATAAAAAGATGGAAATTAATCATGATATTCTCCAACGGAAAATCGAGGAAGAAAGTGAGAAGAACAGAGAAGAATTGAGATTCATGTTTGCAGAGTTTCGTGAAGAAGACAAACGGACAAAAACAAGGATGAACAAGAGATGGGAAGAAACAAGTTACCCAGTAGATCGACTTCAAGAAACAATAGTTAGTGATTTCAAACCAAGGAATGAAACACTAGACAGCACTCCCGAAGTATCAAAGAAACGTTAAATGAGAACATGGAACCGGGGAATCAGAAAATAACACAGAAGGAGATGGTCAAGGAACTAGAGGAGAGGCACCAAGAACTACAAATAGGTGTAAACAGTCGTATGAAGAAGAATCGAATCATTAAGAAGATTAAGAAAACAGAGGAACTGAGAAAGGTATATAAGAGAAACTCATCAAAACACGAGAAGAAATGGAGATGATGAAGAACGGACTCATCGATGTATTTAATTTGCCCATTACCTATCAAAGCAAATTAATAAAGTACAAAGATTGTAGGAGGACTCTGAGGGAAATTATAAAAGGATTTCACAACCAACCAATGGATGAAAATTTCAGCAAATCTATGCTTAGATGGAAGATGCCAGAAATAGAAATGACTGACAACAAAACAGATTATAACCAATCAAGAAGGTCAATAAAATACTGGAGCACACCAGAAATGGAAATACCAAATAAAAAGGCAAAAATAATATTAATGAGAGAGGCACAAATAACTTCTCTGATTAATCGACAAACTAATCAACTGATGGAGGTAGAAATAAATACCACGGAACATAGGGTATTAAAGGAATTATGGTACAAGATGGAGGAGACCTATTTCACCAGTAAGAAAACAGTTCTACACGCCAGAGTTATCCGAACCATAAGGGCAGAGGAACTGATGGACCATGGGTAAACTAAGTGAAGATACCACAAACCAAGAAAAGGGACGGATCTTCGAATTACTGACCCAGCAACCCAATGGAATAGAAGGAGATATTAAAATTAAATAAAGCTACTAGACAATCACCAAAACAAGAGGGTACAAGAAACGACTAAGACGAATTAAATAAGAAAAATTAAACTATAATAAATAAATTTAATAATATTATCCAGAATAAGTGTGTCTATCAAGCACTTAAAGGAGTAGAGGTGCATAATAACAAAGAGTCGAACAAGAGAAGGAAATAATAAAGGAAAGAAAAGGAGAAGTCAACTTACAAAATTATAAATAACGGACCAGTATATAGCAATATGAATAAACAATTAGGTATATCATAATAATCCGTATATCATCACAAGGGACAATGGTAATAATACTTACCAGATCAGTAATATCAATACAAGGAAAATCAAGGGAGTTTATAACCAAACTTCAATAAAAAAGTTTTACGAAGAAAAATAAAACCATTGTGAAATGAAACAGATTTCAAAATTCCAAAAGAGATTGTAAGAGCAACTTACTCAATTATTTAGATGATATATGCGGAACAATAAAAAAGTTTCATAATAATGAAAAAAAAAACAAAGGAAACAGTTACACAAATTCCTTTCAATTTAAATCAGTTTAAAATATAACAAAAGATTGATATATGGAGTATGAAGTAAAAAAGGTGAGATAACAAGGAATAAGTTATACACATTCCTATGTAATAAAAAAATGTAAGAAGCACAAACTTACAATTATAATTAAAACAAAAAATAGCTAAAAAGGAATACGCTATAAACGTTCCTTTAAGGTAAGACAATTAACTTACCAAAGAATTATCAAAAATGATGTTGAATACAGAATAAAATAAACAAAAATAAAATCAAGCTCAAATTACTGAGATAAATACTTGAAATTATACTGAATCAAAAGTATTATAAGAAAAAAATAAATAAAATTATACCTGGTACAAGGAGAGAGAGAGAAATTGTATATGAAACCAATATACAGATATGGCTAAAGCAGAATCCTGCTAAATGATTAAGAAAAAAAAAAATGTCTAAGACAATTAAAATGATCACAACGAGCATTGAAAATAAAATAATGAAAAGTGAGGTATGATGAAATTAACATATGAATAAAGATAAAAACAACCAAGTGTATAAGTAGATGATAGTGTATAATTAAGGTATAGCGGAAGGAAGAATGAGTAGTAATGATAAAGTGATCTAAAAACAAACCACAAGGTGGACAATCCCAAAGTATATTATATTATTATTATTATTAAGTCACAAGTTGACAAAGATTGTTGAAAAGTCCAGCAATCCAAATGAACTGAGTAGAGAAGATGTGCCTCTAGTCTCAGAAAAATGAGTAGTAATGGAAGAAACCAGCTACTATATATAAGTTAGGGAAAAATTTGTGTATGAGGGAAAATGCACCAATGGAAATAAATAAAAACAGATCCAAATGAAATGGAATGAATTAAGTAAGACGAGAAATGAAGAATGGAGAAACAAACAAGGAAGAAGAGGAAAAAAGTTATCTATAACTGATAATTTCATAAAAAACTATGCTAGTATTTTATTAAAATGATCAATTTTAGAGGAGAGGCATTATGTAACGATACAATTAAGCCAAATCCCGTACCAGTGATAAAAAAGATAATTCTTGATATAAAATTACTTCATATGAAATAAAATGTGTAAAAAATGATTAAAATGTAAATACTTTGACACGACGTACAACGATATTACCCAACCCAAGTGATTGAGCCAACAACCTAAACATGAAGAAGGGAACCACGTAACATACTTATTCAAATGTAAATATTTTGACATGATTGAGCCAACAACCTAAACATGAAGAAGGGAACCACGTAACATACTTAAGGAAAATATGATAGACAAATCAATGAAGAACCAGAAGAAGAGAACAGATCCATACAATTAAACAGAATTTAAACCAGAAGAGGAGAAGAGGAGAACCGAACCAAGGTGAAGGCTATTGAAGATGAAGAAGAGGAAGAATGAAGAGGAGACAGATAAAACCCAAGGGGAAACTAACACACATATATAAAAGGGAAAGATTGTATGTTCAGAGATAGAATATGGTCAATAAACCTTGAATAATTATGTATTAATGAAACCAATATTATTATTGTCATGAAATTAACCTATGTACACATTTTAAAGACAATACAATTGTAAAATATAATGATATAGAAAAGTACACTAACCCAGTCAGAAAGGTTAGATTTAACGAAACAAAAATAACCTAATATTGTTAATAGTAAATGTCATACTAAAACAAAATAGTGAGAAATGGTAGGAAAGAGTATAGGGATTACCCATTAAATAACACTAATTACAAAACAGTGAACCAAAGTGAAGTGCTTTAGTGAAGTGTAAATGCCCTAAAAAATAGTGAAAGTGTATGTGAAACATTCAAAATAGAATGATAAGTAAGCAGACACTCTGTGAAATCTTGTTAAACAACCAATTATTGGAGTGAGATTATAATTAGTAATATATCTAGAAGTAATTAGAAATAGTAATCCGATTTAATATTCAGGAAGCTTGTAATAATATTCAGGGAGAAAGCCCAGACAAATAACTTGTGTTAACATGGCATGATAGAACAGAAGTAAAGTTTTGTTATTGAAATTAAGATTACAAAGAATACAACACCCCATGTTGAAAGGGGAAGCAACTTTCATAATCTCATGAAAAGTGACAATGTTTATCACTTTAATTTGTAACTCAAGAAAGAAATCAATGTTAGTACTAGTAATAAATAATGACTTGTAAAGAATAGTTGATTCGATGTTAAAGGAGGAATATGGCTGAAAGGAACCTACAGTACATAAACCTACTTATGATATTTTAAAGGAAGAGTAATGAAAATGTATGTTGAATAATAGTTAAAACACAAACAAATAAGTGAAGCCCATCAGGCTGAATTCAGAATGTAATTTAAAAAGAAATAAACTAAAAAAACAATCATGGCTGATTTTGACTATGAAAACATTTAACTGCCAAAGACATTCAAATGTAAATTGTATCAATTTCACAAGAAATATTACTAATCTAAGAACAGTGAATGGACAGTAATTATATATCAGTTATTTTAACACAGAAATATTATTGTAATAATTTAATTTAAGAAAGATATGTTATTTATTAAATGTCAAATAATTAGACTATGGTTAATGTACAACAGAATATGACCTTATGAGGTATCATTGTAAACTTTGAAAGGAAAGAAAGATAATAGTGATGTCATTTATTATCCCAAAGGAATTATAAGGGAATAAAACCATTAGGAAAATACTTAATAAATTTGAATAAAAATTCAAATATTTTAACAATGTATGTAAGGAGTAATTAACCAAGCATTGAATTGTGGTTACTATGACAACGAGATGTTTGAGGGCTTATTTTCCGTTAAATTATATAGACTCTGAAGAAACGAAGCGTGGGTAAGCGACGCGCAAAATTAGCAAAATTAAAATTTTAATTTAAACAGTTATAAAAGTCGAATCAGTGAACCAAGATAACCCAATATGAAGAGACGTCGATCTATAAAGAATACATGATGTCCAGGAACCAGATTCATTAAATTAATTAAAGAAAAAAAACCCAAGACCAGATGAAGGAGGTGTTAGAAGTTTGAAACCAGCCCAAATTCGAAGAATATACGCCTATCCTGATGATGACATTTCAACGTGAGACGAATTGATAAGTACCGAATAACTTCCTTATTCCCAAAACCCTAAATTACTTAAATTATTTTCAAATGATAAAATTTCTCACTATTTAAAAAGTAGTATTTTCTTTCAAAGGTAAAGTCATAATTTACTTACATAAAAAACATTTTATTAAACTATATAGATAACCTTATTTGTGAACACAACAACTGTAACAGAAATACGACACTACTGAACAAATTGTACAAACACATTATAAATCCTAAGTACGTATAAGGTATAGTAGTGTACTTTTTTCATGTAATCAACGTTTATGTCTATTTTCATGATCAAAAGAACTCCAGATTTTAAAAACATAGTAATTTATTAAAAAGTGACTGAACGATAATGTTTTGAAATCAATTGTGCCAACTCTGAGATAGTTTGTGTTTCAAGCTCTAAGCCGGGGCATAGTATTATAAACTTATTTATAATTTATTTGTTATATTTATTGATAATTAAATTTGTATTAAAAAACGCAGTACAGAACATTACTATCTTGTTATTTCATAGGATTTTTGTAGAATATATGTGTGTTAGCGAAGTTTTAAGCCATAGCCAACTAGCGCTCATCACGAGTGGCCGAGTCGACAACCTGTGTAGCAGCGGGAATAATTCGAACGCCACAGCTGTCCATGCTAATACCACGTACTACCTTAGAAATTAAATATTTTAATTGTTTTAACAGAAACAATTTGGCGCCACCCGGGAATAACAATCCCTATGAATTAACAGGTAGGTTATACTGGCAACATTGACAACGCTACGGACTCCAGTAGTGACGTCGATTTATGTAACAACCAG